>JASCZW010000633.1:0-371507 GCA_034211315.2 Aedes japonicus
CACGCTGGGATGGTGGCTTCTTACATACATACATGGTTGGTTAGCAAAACCTGAGATTTAAAATAGGACAGATATAGTTTTCCTGAACATTGAAAGTTATGAACGCTTTTACCTGAATTCGCACATTTCGACACACAAATTCAAAACTACATGATGCCTTTATCTTTAATTCCATGTTTTTATCCGAGGCCGATTGTAATGTGGAACGACATAAGAGCAAATTGCATGTTGAACAAAATAAAAATCAAAAACAATGAGTTTTCATATCAGGGAACAACTACATTAATGATGTGGACCACGTATGATGATTGGTTATAATATTCCATTATTAAATCCTCAGCAATAAAATAGTAGCACTCAAACACAGAATGGTCTGAGAGTTATGGGGTTATGGTATTTTGGTAGGTATGTGGAGCCTATCAAACGAGTAATGATTCAACGAACGACATGAAAATAGTAGAAGGAAACCATATAAACCATGTTTTCTTTTTATATATATTTATATATTTTCTTTTTATATATTTATATATATACATAAATATATGTT
Organism: Aedes japonicus; assembly: GCA_034211315.2. Lineage (NCBI taxonomy): Eukaryota > Metazoa > Arthropoda > Insecta > Diptera > Culicidae > Aedes > Aedes japonicus. Next base: position 548 of record JASCZW010000633.1, read on the forward strand.
TTCTTTATAAGATACTCATTTTCGGAACGTGGTTCCGATATCGGATTTTTCCGAAGACGAATTTTTGAACCATCGGTTATATTAGACATTTATGAAAAAGTAGTTGAGTTCTGAATCGAAAACTGCCGTTGATTCAAATCGGTTGGATGTTTTCAGTTGTAGTCATTTTAGTTCCGTGGATAAAACGTTCCCCGTCGGCCTTTACGTAATAAAAAATCAGAAGCCTCGCGCTCTGAAGGCCATGCCTGCATTATTTTATCAGGGATGGTAAAGTAGAAGCAGATAGTGATACGCAAAGCTTCAATATCCTACCATGAAAACTTAATGAAATATCATGTTTGAATCGAAAAACGCAACTTTGTTCCCTGTTGGACACATAACGGTTATGTATATAAAAATGGATGTTTGTTTGTTAGTAACGCTAAAACTCGAGAACGGCTGGAATCAATTTTATGTTTTCTGATAATTTGTTCCTTTCTTAACCAACAAAGGTTCATGTGAAAAGAAAAGTTGGGAAATTTTACAGGGATTCTTAAAAACAAGTGTGTGTATGTGTATGTGTGTGTGTGTGTGTGTGTGTGTGTGTGTGTGTGTGTGTGTGTGTGTGTGTGTGTGTGTGTGTGTGTGTGTGTGTGTGTGTGTGTTGAAATAACATTTTTCCAAGTCATCGAAAAGAAAAGCGTAAGTCAACTGGCGAAACGGATAAAAGTGAGCATCGGAGCGGTTCGAAGATTGGTGAGGACATACTGGAAATGTGGTCGAAAACCAGGACCCAATTTTATCGAAAGATGGAAGAGAGATCACCTGACATTGAAACAAGCAGTTCTGTTCTAGTTGTTGCAAAAGATCTAGGTACTTCTAAAAGTAATGGCCAACGTGCCAAAACAAGACCTCATCTAAAACCCTTCAAAAGGAAGAAGAACCGTTTGTGATATTCGAGACAATGAGGACTGATACGTACATCCAGGAATGCTAGAATCGGCGTTTGCTGCCAATGATCAGGACCTGTTTTAGCCACAATTTGCCATCTAGCATTATACGGAAGAAATCATAGCATGGTATGATGCAAATGAAGTTCAATAAGTGCCGAAACTTCCCCGATTGAAACCTCAGAACTGTCCTCAATCCCGACCAATCGCGCAATGTTGGGCTCTGAATAAGGTGAAAGGAAACGTGTTGAAACAGCAGATACAATCAAAAATCTGCGAAAGACTGGAAAAAGTTTCTGAAACAATTGCTGGAAAAAAGTTTCTGAAAATAATGAGGCAGCGTTAGAGCAAAAGTGAGTTATAATTAAAGATAATAAGACTGTTTTATGTGCTAGAAATAATTCTTGAAACCAAAAAAAATTTTCTTAAAAAATGGTTTTTATCTTGGTTTTTAATTGTGTTTATACTTTCTGGGACACCCTCCAATACAGATGTGTTATTGTTCATGACTCAGCACGGTTGATAATTTTTCGTTATCAGAAAATTTAATGGTATGGTGATTTAAAATATAGACACTCGTCAACCCTCGTTATGACTATCTTGAAGTCTTATTTGATAATTCAATGCATTAAAACCACATTCAAACCCTACCTTCTCACAAACTGTTTTGAAATCTTCTTAATAAAAAGTATAGACCTAATTTTGCCAGCCCTACAAAAAGATTCACAAGATTCTATTTAAAACCCGCATTAAAACTTTTCTTTTAAAGTAGATTTTTCAATGTTTTTAAATCTTCTTCAATGCTGGCATAAGACCGCACGTAAATTGTATCGATTGATCAAATACATCTGAAACATAAACATTAATTTGATGAATGGATTGCTGCATGAAAGACAATCCAGAATATAACCGGAAGCAGCTTATTTCAGGTTAGAACAAATATTTTGTTATAGCCTTTTTGCGTCACCAAACTAGAAATACTTTGATTTCATTTTACTAAAGAAATATCTAAAATGCTTTTATTGTTATAAGGCATTTGATTCTACTACTACTTCCAAAATATTCTTTCAAAATCAGGTATGAAATGAACAAACAAAAACATTATCGCTATAGAAATAATGAGAAGATCTAGAATTCATAATGATTCTCAAGCAAAGTAAAACTTAAAAACAAATGATAAGTTACCAAGTTATCCTACACTTAATTACTCTCATAACTAGATTATGATTAGATCTAGTTGCATTATTTGGATAATTCATTGTGAAAATATTCACCCCAGAATTTTAATAGAATATTTCGCAAAACAAAATATTCTTTCTAATGGAATATTACCAAATAGTCCTAAAATCTATATTGTTGTTGTTAAACCATAATCAACCAAACAGCAATCAAGGTAATGAATTCTTGGATAAACCCAAGTTTTCACTATACAAATCTCCTCAATCGAACCTACTTTAATGATGATTTTATTTCGATTCTTCTTGGATTTCTAAATAAACTGGCCTTGTTCCAAAACAAATACGTATTTACATTTTAGCCTACACGTATATATTTCTCGAGTACTTTTTCAAACAGAAGTTTCCGATTCTGTACTGCTACAAGATTCAAACGTAAATTTCTCTAAAACTCTCAGCACCCTCACGGCAAGTAACATCATCATCATGTAGAGGAAATGTTATTCTTGGTGTTGGTGGCCCCAGTTTGCATGAAAATGCTAAGGATTTATCGTTTGAATCTTACTTCCTCCTTTGTTTACAAAATCAGACACGTCTGTTTGAAAAGTACTTAAGATTTATTGGTTTGCTTTGATTGATCGGAGTACATAAAAGCGCAAAAAGTAAAACAAAAGAGATAACAGGTAACACTGTTTCCGTTGTGGTTTGACTGCTTCAAGACCCGGTAAAATATGAACAGCAGCTTTCAATTATTGGTGCATTGATTAATTTGACATACATTGAGTACAACTTCAAGGAATCCTCTTGATGTATTTTCTGTTTATTCTAAGATTAACAGAATTTTTTTTGAATTATCATATTATTCAAATGAAATTGTTTCGTCAGTATACTTGAATGTGTTTCCTAACTTTTTAAAGTTTAGTTTTTGTTTTTTTGTGAGTTTTATTGAGATTTTCAGCCTTAGGCGAGTTCATTTCCAATCGTAGTCACTCCAACACATTTTGGTTATTTTATGTGACTTTGCCGTGAGAATTATGAATTATACGCCATGGTCAGCTTTAGTTTAATCCAGTTTGAACAGTATTTTTTAAAAGAACAATAAGTATTGTCGAAGAATAAACATAATCGGTTAAAAATATGTTCGTACTCTTAGTTATTTTTCAGAGAATTATAAAACCGCAATTTCCATAACACTTACGATTTTCAATTAAAATTGCTGCAAGTGTTTGTTGCATTAGCAATTCTAATAGAATTCAGTAGAAGACCTAATCTATTAGCCTTGAAAAGCTCACTTGAGTACTGTCTATAAATTAGATTGTAATACTGATGAACTCATTAGATATACTTAAATAAGGAAAACAATTGTCAAAAAATATCATAAAAGTGGCACAACATATATTGTGAAAAAAATACACAGAGGATGCAATTTACTCATACACATCTAAATGTATTTCTTTGGATTACCTTGTAACGCAAGCACAACACTACTTGCTTTTATTCATGTTTATTTACACCACTCAAACCAAAGTAGAAGAGCTAGTCTCCAACATGCATTGCATTGCACATAAATCCACTTGTTTTCGACCGATACAGTGCATCAGAATACAAACAAAATCTACAGCGTCTAGTCAACATTCAGTATTATCATTCTACTTTCCACATGGCTTGCAAATCCATTCCGCACATTACCCGACGATGATTCACCATAAACTTCAATTCTCAGAAGGTAAGCCGTGATGAAGCTCTCGAGTGGAAAAATGCGTCAACCCCTTCACAACAAGGCTCTTCGACTAGGGACACCACAAGGTAAACTCTCACTTGCGTCATATGGAAACAAACCATTCAAACACTGTTCAACACACTTTGTACGATTATACTTCTTCAAAAATCCAGCATCCTATGGGGCTCACCATCATCATAAATGTTACTACCGTTTCTTCGAGCCGGGTTTTAACATCCATATGCCTCGTTGCCCAGCTAAAGCGTGCAAAATTCACCACATCAATTACCGTATGTACGAAGATGTGAAGGGAATAAAACACATAAAGATGCTGGATCCTATGGAACATGGAATTCCAATCTCATAACCGTTTCAAGTACACGTACACACAAACAAACGCGATGCGAAATTTTCACTCTTAATTTCTCAATTACCAAGTTTTGCTAGCTAGACCACTTCCAATTGTTTCACGGAGACGAAACTAATTCAACCGACAATAACTGAGACGCGCACACGACTGCTACCCAACTGGCATTCGTGACCACCGTTTGAGTCGCCCGTACCACGCAAAAAAAAGCCCTATTTGAGGTGGACCCATCGAAGGCCTGAATGAGACTGCCTACGCCCAGTCTCACTCGCATTAATGGAACACCAAGTTCGACTGACTGTTGCGGTTGAATGGTAGTTGTGACTAATGAATTGGAGTGAGCGGGACAAAACGAGCAAGCAAATGAGTGAGCGTAATACAAAGTTAATCCTATATGTAGGGTTAAGATCTAGTTTCGGTCATATTCAGATTTTTGAACACTTTCCGTCTCTTGCTTGAGCTTTTAGCAAAATGACTTCAGATGATTTCTTTCTGCGTTTTTGATATGTCGGAAAATGATGTTTATACCAAAGTAGTTCTCCACCATACGGCGGTGACAAGGTCCATCCATATGGTACGGTGCGCCCTCATACTACATTACTGGACTGAGTGACGACAGGTCGAGCTATGTACGATTTGCGCTAACAAGATAGGTTTTATACTTCGAAGAAATTACACATGTCTGAGTTTAGGGTTGCAGCACGTGAATTTGCTGGGGGATTATAGCAACTATCCAAACGAGATCACATGTGTAATCGATATGTGCTCTCTAATCCTAATTGCAAAAGTCAACTAGATGACCTGGTTCAGTTTTCTTGGACGAAACCTCCAAAGTATTCTTAAATATTGCGATCTATTAACGTCAAAATTAACGCCAAATTCAGGTAAAATTACAACATCAATTCCGTAAACTGCCTGTTCACGCACAAGATGTGGGTAACAATTTTCGTATAATCCAACGTACGCCTAAAGCCGGCAACAAGGAAATTTGACAAAAACGATCAAAAGGTTCACAACAAAGACTCGAAAAATATTAAATGTCTACAAAACATTACTGGCCTTACATGCAAAGGCGACTAACTGCCGCCGAAAACAGTACCAATAACAACAACCAAACAACGCCGACCGTGCTCAACTCACACGCCAGACATTTAGAGCAATGCATGTAATGGTTTGTTGTACTGTACAGCGAGTTCGGATCTTTGCCAACTGACAATCGGCGATGTAAATCATGACTAGCCGCAATGCAATGGCCAGAATGGAGTGAACAAACAAAACAAATAGTCCGCCTAGGTGTTCGGTGTAATAGTGATGAAAAGAAAACAAAACCTGTGTTGTAAATCAATCGCGGGTCGTTATTTTGTGCTGGCTACTCAAACATGACGCAAGTTTCCTGAAGAGTACACCGTGCCTTAATACTGAGCAGTAGTAACTTAAACAGCAGGGAATGCAACGCAACGCTTTGAACTGCGGTGTGCATCGTTAGACAAGCAATAATTACTACCCACTGCTGCAGCCACGCTCTTCGCTACTGACTGGCGCTATTGTGGATGCTGCAACGAAAATTGTTGGGGGTGCAGTCATACGAATCGAAAGATGCGGATGACTGGTTCTGCTGTAAGAGGAATTCCGGAATTTTAGGAATATTGCGAGGGATCATATAACGATGACAAATACAAGATTGAAATGTAAATTGTGATCAGCCAAATTCGAGCGAATGCTATTTAAATACTACTTTGAAAACCCATTTGTTCAAGGGGATTGCGAATCTTCCACAACAGGAAAAAAATGACTTAAGGGTTTTTTTTTGTTCAGATAGGCGAATGCATTTGAGTAAATAGTAAACATAAATATTTAAGTTTTAACTTAAAGTTTTAAAATTGAAAAAATAAAGGATAAAAAATAAAAGGGTTTTGGGCTAAAGGGTGAACACGAAATTATTGCAATACTTTCAACTGGCTGTAGTTATATCCCCACGGGATGGAATTTAACAAAATTTTGCATAGTTTTTCTTTCTTTACATCCTGTGAATTGCGTAGTTGTGTGATTTGTTGTGACCAAGATGGAAGTGAGTCAAGTGGAAACGCGTGAAAAAAAATGAATGTACGATCAGATGGAAAATCCGTCATTGTCACATCGTGCTTTGGGAAAAATGCTGAAAATGTACTTAAAAGATTCAACGAACGGTTAACTGTGGATCACAAGTGCGGAGCAGAGAAGAAACCGGGAGCAGCATGTAGGAAGACGGAGGGGAATGATAAGGGTAATTTCACTCGAATTCCCAACATTTCAACACGTGCTGTTGCTAAAAAGATCGGCGTTTCGCAAAGTTGCCTCCAGGAGGTAAAGGCAGGAGCTGATTTACATATATACAAGATTCAAAACTTTCCAAATCGGGATGAATGGCAGCAAACTGCTGCCAAAATTCGTGCTAAGAAGCTTTACACGGAAATTTTGACCAGATATAATTGCTCTGTGATGGATTACAAAACATACGTCAAAGCTGACCTCCAACAAATTCCAGGACGGAAGTTTTACACCAGAATAAACTTATTCAAAGTGGCTGATCGTTTCAAAAAGAAGAAAATGTCGAAATTCGCATATAAATACCTAATTTGGCAGGCTACCCGGATAAAAATAACCATACAATTACAATATAATAATATAAAATAACATTAAAATCTATTTTCGACCATGAATCTTATTGTTCATGAATCAGATAGAGGAAAAATGCATATTGTCATAACAATAGATCTAGAATTCACTCCATATGCTTGGATTTTCCAACATGCTACTATTATATAAACGTGCTGTAATGGTATGAGACTAATTCGGTGCATTTTATCCCCAAGCGACATGAATCCACCGAACTGCCCTTAACTACCAATTGGACCAAAAACTACTTATTGGGCTGTGATGAAGCGGAAACACAAAAGAGAAGGGTACAAACAACATATGTTTTCTTCTTCTTATTTAGCATTTCGAGGTTACTGCTTTCACAATTTGCTAATTGCTTGCTCTCAAGTTATTGTTCTAAATGCTCTTCTACAGTTATTAATTCAGAGTTTTCGATGCCAGGTACAATTTTTCCATTAGTTAACTTGTGTGGCAAATACTGTGGCAGGGGTCGAAAAAAAATTCTTAACAAAAAATTTCTAGACTATACCGGGAATCGAACCCAGACCATGTACTTGGGTTCGTTGAAGTTCCGAGTTGTGCATAGCGGATTAGTTGCTGGTGGTATATAATAAATATTTCATAAAATGATTCTATATTGAACATAACCAATAACTAAATAACTTGTGTGAAGGTGCTTTTTTTACAATCGCTGCCCGCTGTTTGCTGGCATATGTTTTCCCTATCACAGTCATCATTCTCTTATAACTAGTTGTTTAATGCTGGTAATGTTCTCTTCATATTATAATCAGTGCTTGAAAGAGTTTCTTACGTTCTAGTACCTTGGATAGAGGCCCTTCCATTCGATACGAATCAAATAATTTTGAGAAAGTCTAAGTGAAATGTCGCAGCATATGGCTGCAAAGTATGTGGTTCCATAACTATCTTTTACACGTTCAAAGATAAAGATAGTGGCCCTCGCAAACATCGTAGAAAATACAACCGGCTCGTATCATCATTAAACCCAAACGGCCCTTTTCAGGGCCACACCAAATGCTATTTAAAGAGTTTACAATAGAATTATCTTAATATTTAATTCCCAATGCCGGTCTAACGTTCCTATTTGAAGAGTTTACAATCGAATTATCTTAAAATTTACCTCCCAATGCCGTTCCATTAGCACTATTTCGGCATAGACGTCTATCGGCAATGATAGACTTTGAATTCCCAAACAGACCACAACCCAAACAGATCTACAACGCAACAAGGATAATGATCTCCAGGTGGTCGATCATATCAACAGGATATGATCTTATGGTGCATTCTCGCTCCACCATCTCGTAAGGCAAACAGCTCCAGTAGCAAAGTTCGGAAGAAGAATATAGCACCACATCTACCGGGTGCTGAAGCATGTTAACGCGATACTGTCGTTTCCTTCAAAGCGATAAGCATTATGAACAGCTTCGTGAACCGATTGAAGTGCGAAACGTATTGGATTTGGAACGAAATCTTTAAACAACAAAACGAACGAAACCAATTTCAACCACTTTTTAAACAATCAAACGATCTAGATTGCACATTGCTGTGTAGTCCTACGTCACATTTGCGCACAACCCCATTAAGCTGTACCTTGTAGTTTTTTAATTGGAATGGTCTCACTAAGTTCCACTACTTGAATAAATTATATAACTAAACATATATCCTTTTGGACAAATTGAACCACAAATTAACAGAACTCCTTTGATCAAGTTCCAATTTATTTACACTTGTTCTTATGATTTTTATTTTGCAGCACTCGGTGCAGCTGTAAAAAAAATCCCAGAAAACGGAAAACCGGAGCCAAATATGTAAATTTGATATAATAAAAAGAAGTACGCATTCTTTCACATCAGTCTTGATCGCATGTGCGATGCCCACCGAGCTACAACCCTGGTAACCCACGAATACGCTTACCGTCCACCATCTACCACCACTATCACCAAACTCGTCAGTGAGAGCCTTCATCGTCGCCACAACCTTGCCGTTATCACAGTCGTGATAAAGAGAGCTCCGAGAGGCTATTGTCGGAGTTTACACGAAGCAGAAAGTCACTCGATCATCGCAGCAGACGGTATCACCTATTTCAAGTTGGGGAAAAAAAGCGGAAACCCAAGAGTAATTAATCGTAAAGTTCGCGAGAATATAAATTTAGTTTTCCTGCGGAATATAAATATTAGAGAGCGCTTCGAAGCGACTACGACTACCAAATGATTGCATGATAAATGCATGTCCCGTAACTACACTTTTGAACACAATCCCGGTCGATGTGCGGTAAACCGCCCATAGAGCAATCGAAGGCAATAGGGCGCAACCGTTCGCTTCTTCTTAAAAGGCAACACTTACAATCTTCCAAAAAAAAATTAGTCTTAGTAGACGTAGTATTAAGGTTATTATTATCACTAAAAAATATAGACACATTACATTGTTAAACATTACAATATTATAAATCCAATTCCAACACAACGAAGTTAAATTTGATAGGAGAAAGCTTTTCAGAAGACATCACAGGCCTATTTACTCCACTGCATGTGGTTTTGATTTATGAAAAAAGATTCGAAAATGATGTTTCTAGAATACGTGAAAAAAAAATAAATGAACGCCATACGAAAACATGGCGATGGAGAACGAAGCGAGACTAAAAGAGAATGAATCCTAGAGGGTTTGAGCTGTTGTGGAATACCTGTAACTAGAAATTAGAAGAAAAATTAGTATCTTCCATTTAATTTCAACTACCTTTGCTTGTCTTCGACAGATACGCGTATTTCGTCTACAATGTGCAGACTTCTTCAGTGTCTTCGAGTTATTAGTACGAGACACTGAAGAAGTCTGCACATTGTAGACGAAATACGCGTATCTGTCAAAGATAAGCAAAGGTAGTTGGAATTAAATGGAAGATACTAATTTTTCTTCTAATTTCTAGTTAAAAGAGAATGTGGAGATTGTTATAACGACTCTCGATAATCGGATATAGAGTGCAATTTGAAAGTCAACTAACTATTGTACTGAGGGCAGATCTCACAAGTTGCAAAATGTCAAAGCTGAGAAAATCCGAACTGATATAACACTGTCTCCGGTTGCGGGGTGGAGCACCAAAAATATAAGAAACAGTAGAAAAACCCCCAGAATCCGGAAAATGAATTGCAGCAATCACACAATTAGAGGAAGATTCACTTAGAAACACATGATTGTATAAAACTGCACTTGAACTACAGTGATCGGCACAAAAAAAGATCCACCCTCTCAAATATAACTTAAACGCCCATTTATGTCTTTTTATCATGGCAATTTTTTTCTAAAACATATTTTAGGTTCGCTCTAACATCATTTATTAGATTTTATAAGACTCCGTTGACAAATATACCAGTTTCGATTCACTATAAATGAAATTCCAACTGGTCTGTAGATTTACCAGGGAAAAAAATGTGAAGTCGTCTAAATAACATTGACACACTTGCTTTTCATGGGTTTGACATTTCATTATTTATATCTGACACAAATGTCTACTGTTGAACTCTGAACTCAACCTGTTGCTTTCAACAGAATTGTTTTTGAAGCCAACAAATTGTATGGAAGTGTTGCTGATCGACCTGGAAGAGGGCCAAAACGCAAAAATGATGCACGTTGATATTCCGGAGAGTTAAAAAAAATCCACCCATATAGAGAAAGTTTAAATCTGCCGTTTATGATCGAACCATTCGACGACACATGGCTGAAGATGTATTGAAGAGCCATTTTGCTCGAAAACTCCAGTACTGGACAAAATAAAGTACGTACCTAATGTAATTAAATACAAATCGCAAAACTTTTTCGGCATTAGATATTTCAATACAGTTCATATGAACAAAATGGATTGTTTTTAATTTAAAAAAATTATAACACATCATTACAACTTTGTATTGCATATATTTCTAATAGTTTGATAGAATGCCAGCATGAGTCGTTTTTCAGCTGGACAAAATAAAGTACGCACTACTACAACCACAACTGTGCATCTTGGCGTACAGCGGGCGAACGCTTTCCTAAAGGGTGTCCACGATGAAATTGCCACACACAAAATTGATTCGGAAAATTCGAGTTTTCATCCGATTGCCATCAAATTTTCAGGAATTGAGAAATAACTATTAAACTTCATTTTACCATTTTACTCGTATTTTATTCACAGTCCATACGCAAATGCCCGCACGTTGGCCTTAACCCCGGCCATAAGATTCTGCACAACCTGTGAATCAACCGTTTTTTGCATGTAAACCCATACTTTCTTCAGTTCCTCGACTGTCTTCACTACCTTAGGTCGTTTAAGAAGGTGCTGCTTCATAATCGCCCAGTATTTCTCGATGGGGCGGAGCTCCGGAGTGTTGGGAGGGTTGAACATTTTCGGCACGAAATTGACCTTATTGTCCGCATACCACTTCAGCACGTCCTTGAGTAGTGGCATGAGGCCAAATCCGGCCAGAAGATTGTTGGGACGTTGTGGGCCTTCAGGAGAGGAAGCAGCCGCTTCTGGAGGCACTCTTTTATGTACACCTGTCCGTTCATCGTGTCCTGGGTCACGAAAGGTGCACTCCGCTTCCCGCACGTGCAGATGGCTTGCCAAACCAGGAATTTCTTCGCAAATTCGGACACCTTCTGAGTGCGGACATGCTCCGAACGCTGGAACTTATCCTTGGCCGTGAAAAACAGGTTGCCGGGGATCTGTTTGAAGTCGGCCTTCAGCATATGTTTCGTCGTCCATGATGCAGCATTCAACTTTCGTCAGCATGTTGAGGTACAACTTCCTGGCACGGGTTTTGGCGGACTTGTTCTGCTTCTCGTCGCGATTAGGGGCCTTTTGTACCTTGAACGTTCGAAGCCCAGCCTTAGTTTTGGCCTTCTGGACAAAACTTCGGCTTAGGTGCAGCTTCTTAGCCACATCCCGAACGGAGGCGTTCGGATTTCGGTTGAAGGCCCCAACTACGCGGTTGTGATTTTTGGTGTTGTACGGAATACTTTTTCCTTCACTTCTGGGCTTCCGATCGGTGGTCAACTGTTCCTCGAACCGCTTAATCACTCGCGACACCGTGGAATTCGCGATTCCCAACGTTTTAGCGATGGAACGATGCGAGAGATCCTTGTTCTCGTGATGAATGCGCAAGATTTTATCACGCACGAGCTGTTCTTTCGACTCCATTTCCGCGAGTTTTGATCACAGGACTTTAAAACGTGTAGGATGTAAATAATGCACTATGAACTAAATCCACCCAAATTTTCAATAAATTCTACCCAACGGTTAAAAAGTTAGAGCAATTTCATAGTGTGGCAATTTCATCGTGAACACCCTTTACCACTCGAACCACATAAAAACGTAAAAAACTTGTTTGTTTTTAATGTATCATATCAGGTGCGTTTGAATCCGATAAGATGAGGAAGAACGAATTTCTTTAGATACTCGCAAACTCATCGTTAAAAAACGTCAAAAGGGCCATACAAACAGAGAAATCGCTCGGAAATATGAAATAAGTGAGGCAGAAGTGCGAAAAGAAAAATATGCAAGAGGTACGAGGATTTCGGAAGTGTTGCAGAGAGAGCAGGTAGAGGAAGAAAATGGAAGACAACAATCAATGATGATCGCCGAATTGACCGCAAAGTGACTAAAAATCCGTCGATAATCAGCCGTGTAACCAAGGAAAACGTTAACTTCAACATATCCAATAGAACTGTGCGCAGAAGACTATATGAAACAGGTTATAAGAACAGCTTTGCCCAACGCCGACCTTTGATTCGCAAATTTAACAGGCTTGTTTGTTTTGACGTTAGCATTCATTGAAGACTAATTATGACTCCTATAGGATCAAACGTCTCAACTTTGCCCAAAAGTACATCGACAAGCCATTAGATTACTGGAAACAGGTTCTCTGGAGTGATGAGAGCAAGTTTTAGCTCTTTGGTCGTAAACATAGGGCACGAGTCTGGACAAAACCTGGAGAGAAACTTGCAGATACAAATGTTCAATAAACAATACAGCACGGAGGTGGCAATATCGTGGATTGGGGGTGCTTTGCGTGGTCTAGGTTTGGAAATCTTGTCAAACCAGATGGAATAATGACTGTCGACTTTTACACCAGCATTCTAAAAAGAAATCTGAAGGAATCGGCACGTAAACCGACCCCAAGCACACCGCCCACAAAACCACTGCCTACTTCCGTGCTTCACTTATCAAACTATTGGAATGGCCACCTCAAAACCCGGACTTGCATTCTATCGAAAATGTGTGGTCCATTCTTGATCAAAACATTGACAAAGGAGACGTGACAAACCGTGATAAACTATTCCAAGCTCTGGAAAAGGCCTGTATGAATTTAAACCCTCAACACATCCGAAATCTCGTCAAAAGTATGCCACGACGCCTGCAAGCCGTTGTTGAGACGCGAGGTGGTCATACTAAGTATTGATTTTAGCAATTTGCAATAAAAATAATGAATGTTTACGTGCGTACTTTATTTTTTCCATAAAAAACGAACAATGACCCAGTGTCTTTTGTTGAAAATGTCACTCTCAAAGCTCAAATCAATTCATATTTCGAAAATACATGTAATTGTAATTTTCGTCCACAGATATCGAAATGTTATCTTACATAGTTGCTGGATAATATGATTTTTTTGGAATTATGGAAGGTGCGTACTTTATTTTGTCCAGTACTGTAACAATTATAAGCAAAATCAACGAGGCAAAACAACTAATATTCACAACGAGTCAAATTAACAAGCCGCTGGAGTTTTGGAAACGTGTTGTCTGATCGGAAGAATCAAAGGTTCGAGCTATTTAACAAGAAACGACGTTGAAGAATATGTCTAAAATGTGACGAAGGGTTACAGGACAGACATGTCCAACCATCCATGAATCACGGTGGAAGTGGACGGTGGAATACTATGCTGGAGTTTTGGAAACGTGTTGTCTGATCGGAAGAATCAAAGGTTCGAGCTATTTAACAAGAAACGACGTTGAAGAATATGTCTAAAATGTGACGAAGGGTTACAGGACAGACATGTCCAACCATCCATGAATCACGGTGGAAGTGGACGGTGAAATACTATGCGTTGGGGATAGTTTTCATGGCATGCTGTAGGGAATCTGGCCCGAATCAGTGGAATTATGACCATAGATGTGTATAGTGGGTAATCTATGTGAACATTTGGAAGAGTCGTTGCTAAAAATGGGACTGGAAAATAACTGCTCGTTTCTACAGGATACAATCCTTAGCACATAGCAAAGAAAACACTTTCTTCCGTTTCTGTCGTATAATACCTATTGAATAACCACCCCAGAATCCAATTTTAAACCCCATTGTGAATTGTTGGGCCGTCCTCGATAACTGTGTGGAGAAAACAGTTGTTATCAACAAACAAACATGTTTTGCAACTTTGCAAAAGACTTAGGATGATTTGAATCTTCAGCATTTTAAGGTGCTTGGTGTAAAGTATGCCAAAGCATTTATGCATTGAAATAAAGGGAGATCATATTAACTATTGAAAATTTTGTTTTGATTTTGAGTTATTTGACATTTATTATGTCGTAAATGCATTTTAACTTTAAACTTGTCAATTTTTTAAACTGCAATAAAAATCATCGATACCTTTACGGCAATCTAAAATCCTAGTTTATATTTTACGGAAAAATAATCAAAGTCATGGACTTTCTTAAAAAGTAGCAAATTTTATTTGAGTTTTCATATTTACTGTGGGTGGTTTTTTATTTGTGCCGGTCGCTGTATAATATTATTCCACGCAGAAACAAAATTACGACACCTCCGAAGCACGGGACTCTTACCCAACATGATTTTATTTTCGCCTTTTCTTATTCTAGTTTTGATTCACCATAAAACATTGATGGATGAGTGTACGATGACGCGCAAATGGAGTATTGCCTTGAATATAATTATTTCGTTTAGTTAGGAGTCGTAACCAAAAAAAAAATAAACTCACCAAACCTGGTTACCTAAGTCATGCCCCTTCCCACTCGTTTGCATTTATACGAAAAATATTAAAAAATGCATACCGCACACTCTAGTCATCAAAACTTGACGACCACGAGGACGATGTCACCAGTAAACAACAGTGTGCAATGTGGGCATTTTAAATGCTCTTGAAGTAAAGTTCACGACCGAAGTTGCAGCTCGGCTGTAGACATAATTCAGCTGACCGCATCGTATGAGGTGAAAAAAAAATCCAAGTAATAGTTGTACCAAGGTGAGGTATATTTTGTTTCACAGGCGCGATATTTCGTAGGAATCAATCAAATATCTTTCTAGGTATACAGTGGGGAAAGGGGTGATGAAGGTAAGTATACATAAATTCTTTCATGCCTGTTACTTTGGTTCTCAGCTCGCAAAACAGGAAACTCGCGAGAAAAATTTCATAAATATTTATAAACCGGCATGTTTATGGTACGGTATGAGTGAATGCGTAAAGCGGCTATTTTTAAAGCTGTAGTGATAAGAATGAAGCGATCAAAACAGGGAATAGCGATTGGCCGTTAACTTGTTGGAAATGTTTTTGGCATTCAACGATGAGTTAATTCGGTCTGTGAGTTTTAAATCCAACTTCCAAATAAACCAAATTTGTTTCGACGTTCTTCAGGCAGGTGAAAATCCTACGTAAAATGGTGGGTCATAAAACTGACACCTACACAGAGGCCCGCCTAAAACGGAATTGAGCAACAAAACAATTTATCCACGATTAATGACCTTAAACTTGAGAACACCCAGCCAGAACTTTGTAGCTCAGTGCGGAAGGCGGTACCGTATCTAATTTGCTGCACAAAATAATTGAACGATTTTTCCACATCTTCCGCGACAAACAGGACTTTCCTTCAATTGTTTTCAGAAGGTCGAATATTTCACGGGTGCTCTTGCGTAAAATACTTGTGCTGCCATGTTAAAAGTGAAGGTTGGTTTATTTTTTTATTATTTAAATCAAACTATCGTTCAAACGTGATGTGAATGGTTCAGTTTTTTTTTATTCTTGCGGAAGCGCCTACGCGATTAGGTACGCTGGATTGTGCTGGAATAGCATTTTTTGGACATTTTCATTCAACTTGTCTTGTATGGATGTTCGTGATCATGGCCAACTCGAGACTGGTTTGGCTGTTTTTTTGCTAATGAGATGAGAAGTGGTTTTATTGCTTACGGCAGATTTGAGTTGTCACATGGATGAGACGTGACATCATTGATTTTCAATATCCTACAGGTGTGTTCTTAAATAAGTCCATGAAAGATACTTCGAAAACAACGAAATTCGAGAGAAATAGTTTAATAGGATTTATAAACATTTACCCTCACAGCAGAAAACAATTACCAATGCAGTAATTTCATGATTTAACACTTTCGACGTATTTTGACGACGTGTACTAATATGGAAATCAGAGGCTAACGAGACTTAATCAAGTATGAAGGACTTTGGGCAGAAGTCGAAATGAATAGACCTCCTACCATGGTTAGACTTGACCATTAGCATTTGGTTTTGTACCAGATTATCGCCATACCGAAAGCCAAAATGGACTTATGCTTTGACTTGAGTTTTAGTTGGGACCACAGTGTTTAGAACCAGTAGATTAATAATTACGATTCCGCTGGAACGGTACTTAAGTTACTACTAGTAAGAGCAAATTAAAAATCATTTTAGATACAATTTTTAAATTTTAAATTTTTATAATTCTTGTCATAATGTGTCTTCACATGTTATAAATGTTATAATTCATTTTAAGGTAGACCATACATAACATTGACCATGAAGAACCGGCCCTCACAAATAAGTACTTATTTGTGAGCTACTTTTGACTTCAATGGGTCTTTTTAAATATTGAACCCATTGAACTTTTAGACTCGAGACATCTTTGATTAACATATTTGGTTTCCATAATTGATACATCTACCCTTATTTTTTTTTTCTTTTCTGTAGAGCCAAAACACAACAGCATCCATTCATAAGGATTATTGTTGCATGACCCATATTTGATTTGGTGCAAGTCAAATATCCTGTCACAATTAAGGTGTGATGGACATTGATTGACATAGCCCGTGATCCCAGTTAAGCTCGACTTGTTTTATAAAGTCTAATACCCTACCAGGATCGTTTTGCCAAATTTCGGAGGGCTCTAGTAACGCTTTTCCAAATATTGACATCCTTTGATTGAATAATGAAAGGTCGATTTATTATTGTTATTGATACATCTACCCTTAATCAAAGTATGGTATTTTCACATATCATGTTTTGAAAATTCTCAGATATTGCAAGAATACATATTCCTGATATGTGAAAAAGTACATTCAAGCAAAATGTCTCATTTGTTATAACATTTTTAATTAGTAAATAAGTAATTTATGGGAGTCTGAAGTAATACATGAATTTTCAGAATCATTATATGCATAGCAAAAAAATTACAACTGCTCGATTCCATAAAAAAAAAACTACGAATGCAACGTAAACACAAACGAAAATCTTGAAAATATTATTGGGAGCTTCACATCAAGGTCTGTCGTCTTTGATTACACTAAAGTTTTTTTTTGCACGGTTTTTTTTTACACGGGTTGTTTTCGTCGATAACTTATCGATCTTATTCAAATCACATTTTACGTTTTGGGCCAAAAATAATTTTATGGCAGTTTTTCAAAAAATTCACAATTTTTGGTGTAAATAATCAAAATTTTAAAAACTGTATTTTGGTCCTTGCATGGAAAGGTAACGCATACAAACAATAACCGAAGCAATATAAAATGTCTAAGCATGTGAATTTATCAACTCTATTTTGTGTTTTTTTACACGGTTCCATACTAAAAGTGGAACGTACCCCCCGTGCAAAAAAAAACCTTAGTGTACTCTATTTCGTCCCTTATTTCTCCATAGGCACTGTTCGAACAAGAAACTTTTCTTATCATGACATTAAAGAGTGCATAACATTTTGGAAACTTTTGAAGGTAATGGGTCATAGGAAGAATTCTATCATGCAATTATTTAATTTTTCTTCCTATTACAATTAAGGAAAGATCTGCTACGAACAATGCCCAACAAGACATACTAGCAGATTGGAAATTTTGGGATTAGAAAGCATCGCCAATTGCTGGAAATTTACTCATTAACCCTTATAGCTTTCAACCCAATCGCGTTTATCCTAATGGCATTGGCTCTAATGGCTCGAACATTTGAGTGGTTCAAAATATCGATCCAGATACACCCACTTTTTTTATTTGATTCCAAATCAGATCCCAAAATTTTAGCTCAACTGGTTGTGATTTCAAACTGCTCTCGCTTATTACTATTCGAAAAAAACTTTTCGTTTTCATCTTTCTAGCTTTTCGACATATTATCTGAGAATACTTGCTATATGGGATTATGATAAATTTATCCAGCTTAAACTTAGCCGAACACAACATACCAGATGAAGACCAAGTTAGTTAATTATTAACTTATTTCTAAGCCAATATCTTTCTGATATTAATATTCCCCATATTTTAAGGCAACACTGTATGACTTAGTAGCCATGCCTTTTGGCTCCATTTTTCGTACCAGACACAATAGGTAGTTGGTAATTGAAGCTAAACTACCTCATGGTTTTGCAAGTGCCCAGGGTAATATCATATGAGGCCGTAGTTCATTTGAAAAGTTGAATCTGGAAATATCGTAACCACAATTAGCAAACAATTTCAAACAACTTGAAGGGTGAGAACGGAAAGTTAAGTTGTCCTAAATTAATACAAATTTTGGGAGAATAGTCAGGACTTCATTCAATATCGATAAGCTGAGAAGGAGCTGAATCTACACTTTGTATCACCTACCCTAGATTCATTTTAAGTTTATCTACTTTCATGTAAGACTGATTTTTATGTGTTTTGTATGATAGATCTCAAATTTTAAGAAATATATGTACTGCCGTTCTATTCATACATAGGTCATTTTTTCCCATGATTATCTGAAGTGCTTCGTTAAACCACAATTCTTGTTTTATGGGATTAACGAATTCTGGTATGTTCATTCCATAATTCATGAAGATATACATGGTACCTAAGGATGTGTCGATTTATTATTGTTATTGATTCAAAAGTATTCAAAAGAAAGCTCAACTCAGTGGATGCAGTGGTTCTAGGCTCCAACAAAAAAAATCCATATTACAGGCTTTTTGAAAAGTATTTCTCACTCTTTGCCGAACTGAGACCGCCATTGACATTGAGGGACATCCTAATCTACACCAGCAATATAGCTCCGAACTAAAGCAGTGCACAAGCGCCGGACGCTCCAGTCGTGAATGAGCAGCCTGAAGCGTGTTATATTGGCTTCAGAGCTATTTTGATGGTGTAGATTAGGGTGTTCTTATAAAATCAGTTTTTCATTCTAACTTTTTCATTTCAATTGTTAGGAAATAATAATCTTCAGACGAAGTGTAGAAAAAAAATTTTTTTGCTGAACTAAGTGTTTGGTTATATTTTATTGTTCAAAAGTTAGGGGTAATTTTGACAAAAAACGTGTCCGATTTTAAGCAGTCTCCACTCGTGTACCCCAGAAGTACCCGGGCTCATTTATATAGCAATTTGTTTGTTGATACCCATTATAACAAGAATTTGATGATTTTCTGGCCAATTCTCGCCTAAACAATGATAAGGTCGTAAAGAAAAAACGCATGTTTTTACTAAAAATTACCCGTAACTTTTGAATGACATGTTGTATTAAAACACTTTTCAGAGCAAAAATGTGCGCTATAACGTTTTCCATGTTTTGTTTGTAGATCACTTTTTCTCGAAATGAGAAACAAAAAAGTTGTAGTGAAAAAAACTCATTTTTAAGAGACACCTTAACTTGAAGCAAAAAAAATAGCGAGGTATAAAAATGGCGTCTTGAGCGAAGTTGCTTGAAATTAGATTCCCTACAAACTTGCCTTTGACATCACCCTTCTATTGTGTTTCGTTCGAAAGTTAGCAACAGCAAGTTTGGAACTACAAAATTATCACCACAAGATGGGCAACTTGTTTAGGTAGAACTTTGTACAAGATACCATGATTCAGAAACGTCACCCCTAGGAGTTATTAATTTCGCCGTGAAAAAGGGCTTTTCCGATCATTGTGCGCCGCCTGCGTTCCAAAAATAATCATATCGCATGGTATTCGACAGTATCTTAGATTCCAAAATGGCGTCAGCCATCGATTTCCAGTATATTGAAGGGTATTTGACAGTATTTCTCACTTTTTCCGAAACAGAAGCCAACATCTTAGATTCCAAAATGGTTTTGGACATCGATTTCTAATTAGCCGGTCCTGATCCCAAAACATATCCATATTGAAGGATATTTGACAGTATTTCTCACTTTTTTGCAACATAAGACGCCCTTTTAATTTCCAAAGTGGCATCAGGCATCTACTTAGAGCCTTCAGATGACCACCTGGACAACTTTGTCGAAAGCGGCATCTTCCAAGATGGCCAACAACTTGAGATACAGCTTGTACGCGATATTCATATGTACAGTTGCGCCGCATAGTGAGCTGATTCCGGACTACTATCCACCAACTGGAAGATCTTTACGTACTGGACAACTTTGTTGAAAACAGTATTTACCAGGATTTCGAGATATTCCATGTTGGAACCAGTTAATAAAAACATTTTGGATGCCAGCTAGCGCCGCCTACCGAGTCAATCCCAAATAAAGTAAACCATTCCGAGATAGCCATAATCCTTACCCAAAAAAATTCCTCAAGGCACTATGCATATAAGGTGAAAATCACAAGGATATTACACGTTCAAATTATATTAATTTCATCAGCTACGTTAGCCTCCATCCCGATGGCTGAAATTTCTGTAGCTGAGCGCCACCACTCACTTTTAGGCAGTGCTGCCATTTTTAAAATTATTATCAGCACTTCAAAATTGAATAACTTTTGTATTTTAAACTAAAATAAAGCACGGTTTGTTTGAAATGCTTCATAAAAGAGTGCCACGTGTTTTCAAGTTGTCTTCGATTTAAAGTAGCCTTTTTTTTAATAAATACTGAAAATACTACTTTCCACTTACTGAAAACGTTAAAATCCTATTCAAAACTTCAAGTCAATAGCCTTGACGGCAAAACGATTTAAAAAAAATCAGAAACTTTTCAGCGATGGTTTTTGGAACATTTTCAACCATAATTTACCATGAACGTTCTTAAGTTCGATTTAGTTTCTGGAAATCGACACAGCCTGATTGTAAATGCCGTGGGACAAATTGACCAGAGTTTTTGTTTTGTGGATGATGCAATGCGTTAATGATGCGTAAAGCGGCAGTGTAGAATAAACGGATAAATGTTGTTGATCTAAAAAACCATTGCAGGGTGAATCCAGCCGCACAAGTTAGTAGAAAACTTTAAAGAGTATTATGAAGTATTTCTTAAAATAATTCCAGATTTCCAGACAATTGAACGCATCAGACTGACATTATTCGTCAATTTCAAGATGAAAAAAACACCATGCAGGACTTAAAAACAGATAACTATTTGAAAATTCCGAAGAGTCTTAGATTTTATCATACCTTGTCCATGTATAGAGTTTATGGATATCCTCGAAAAAAGAAGAAGATCTGAAAAATACATGCGTTGACAGTTTTCCCGGAAAACCCCAATGAAATTTCTTAATTTTCCTGAACCTCGCTTATTTCAAAAAATCATAGTTCCGAACAGAACGAGTGTAATTGCACCGAGAACCATATATATGGATCTTGGAAGTAGTTTTACATCTTCAATGTACAAGTTCACCAGTTCATTCTATTTATAGATCAGTACCGGCGCCGGCTACGTTCTCACGGGCTTCGAGGACGAGGGAAGGCTAATTAGTTTGACAATCATTTATTAGAAACCGTGTTTACCTCTACTTCTCCATAATTGCCAAGGGAAGGATAGTTTTGTGTTAGTTAGGCAGGTTATTTTTAGATCATGGATTCACTCTGATAAATGATGCGATCAATGAAAGCGTAGTAGCCAGCTTTTTTTTAATCTTACTGGCATTGGCAAATCGACAAATCAAAAACATCCACTCAAATCAAATGGATGTTTTAGATTTGTCGACTTGTCAATGCCAGTAACATTTACTCAAATTTGAGTGACTCCACTATTGACGAAAGTGAGTCAAAAACGACTCAAAACAGAGTTGAAACGGCTGGCCGTGTGGAAAAAGAAAAAAGATTTCTCAAAATTTCATAATAATTAATAGTTTTATGAACCAAAAACATAAGAACATTTTTTTTTAATTTCGTTATTAGGGAGAGTCTAAGAATCCAAAATATGCGAACACGTGGATTATGGCTTTCACAAAGCTAATTAAACTTATGAACATCACTTAAGATTGATGGGGACGCATTGTTGGCATGTTACTTTGAATATAAGGAAAAGCATGGTAAAATATTCAGCAAAAATTAGACAGGTTTTTTTTTAAACTCAGCTCAAAAAATAAAATACATGCATCGCCATTTTTTTTATACGTAATGTAAAAAAGGTTACCTTTCAAACAAATTTATTAACATGAGGGGCTCTTTGGTGCCGAGACTATGAAAACCTTGAAAAACTAATATAATCCATGTTTTCGTAAAAATTATCACAATTATGGTTTATTTTTATATGTTTTCGTTAAAATCGGCTGAGTGGTTCGAAATTTTTTACTTGAATTTTTGTAAAAATGCATTTAAAAATAAATCAATCATTCCGACCACCCTAACGCGAAAATAGTCACCCTAATGATGAAATTGAATAT
This sequence comes from Aedes japonicus, assembly GCA_034211315.2. Lineage (NCBI taxonomy): Eukaryota > Metazoa > Arthropoda > Insecta > Diptera > Culicidae > Aedes > Aedes japonicus. The sequence continues at coordinate 23,127 of JASCZW010000633.1, forward strand.
TTTGAATAAGCAACAACACTACCAATTATTATGAAAAGCTGAGAGATCGTATATCTTTTTTCTATGGAAAATATTGAAAGAATAATAATTATTGAAAGCTATCAAATCACAATATTAAGGTCTTTTTTTATGCAAAAACCGTTGTAATAATTGTTTCGGACTTACATCAATAATAAATTTTAAAAAAAATAGAAAATAGTTTTGGAAATATTCAATGCTGCCAACATTAGAAGATATCAATGTTGGCAGCATTCAAAGTTCAAAATCACTCTGCCAGGAAGCCGCCACCAAAAACATTCACCCATGGCTAAGCAATACAAATTACTACAATTTATCATGCCCCCGCACCCGCACTCACCTGAAAAATCGGTCGAATCGGCATCTACATCGAGTGAACAACTACCAATGGAATCTACACTTCTATCCATATTCCACTCGAGGACTCCGGATAGAAGCCTGCTCCCCTGCCCCTTCGTCGTCCACGATCTACCGGATGTGCTGCTGAAACTGATCTGCTCGTTGGAACACTGCTACTTTGTATCCAGTAAGATTTGGCACCAATTCAAAACAACCTATCTAGAGAGGGCCTTAAGAGCACATTCCACATACACACACAGAATACAATTCGAAATTTATCGCAACGCTTTTCTCGATTCGCTCAGACGGGAAACACCATTCTCGATTGGACTGATAAAAAATTCAAATCACGTTCAACACACTCTTCACACTTGAATCACTTTAATTCGGCTCACCAATCATATTTATTGCACGATCCAATTTCCACTCTAAATTAGTTGGTACTCCAATTCAAGCAAACTGCTGATGTTGCACTTTTAGTTTGCACTCTCAAAACATAAATAATGCAGACAACCTCAAACACTGTATTTTGACAACTCGCCAACTTTGTTCTATCTTCTTTTTATAGCACATCCAAATCAACACTTCCGTTGTCGGTCCAAGTCCACTAGATATCCCGTCCTCCAGCAATCCTCCTATTTCAGCGGATGAATTTCGAGTACTGCTACTACTGTCGGCGTTGATGCCGTTGACTGCCAGTCACACATTGTCTATAATTGAACATTCTCAGTGAAGAGCTCTGCTGATGCTGATGCTGCTGTTGCTGCTTGTAGCGTTACCTACAGACTGATGAGTGCAAGTTGCCCGCCCTCCTTCTTGGGGCGACACGAATCAGCAGACGAACTTGGTGGATTAGTGCACAGCGCAGCAATCCCTCTTTCACTGCCGTCCGCCGTTGTCTATGCTCACTGGAAATGGAAAAAGAAATAAAAAACACACATATAAGAGAAACATCTCGTGATCATTAGTGCTTGCGGGATGGCGGAGCAACGTTTCGGTGAATCTGTTGAAACAGACTTGATCTGTAGGGGGAGGATTTGAGTTAGTTGGGACTGTGATCGGATTAGGTTGGGTTGAATGGACTATCAAGCCTTTCGAATTTTTTTTTCTGCCGGTATCTGATAAAACGTTAAGCTGAATTCAATTATTACGCAATGAACTAAGATTATTAATTAGTTTTATTATAATACAGCCATTCTTGGAGTTTGAGGCCTAGTACTTATCACAAAAAGTTAATTGCCGGCTCGCAGCTCAATGTTCTAGATGCACACCATCAGTTAATCAGTACTTGTAGCTGAACAATTGTGTGGCAAACACAATCATAGTCGAGTTTTTTTATTACGAAAAATTAAAATTTCAGGCCGGAAACCGAAACAAATCGCCTGCAGCATGGTTTTGCTTTGAAGCAACGCCTTCACGGGATTCCATAAATGATCGTACAATAATCGCAAGGCTTGGAATTTTATGAAATTCAGTCTATGAGTACAGTTTATGAATTTATAAACAAACAAAACAAATCAGGGTTGCCAGTTTTCCTGGAAAACTCCAAATGAAATTGTTAAATTTTCGCGCACACCATCGTGAGTCAGTGCAATTTTGCGAGGATTGAGATTTTGAAAAAAATAAATGCAGGTCAGATCCTGAAAAAGGGTGGTAAGGTTGTCCAGGACATTCATCAACCATTTCAAAAGAATTTGAAAAACTGCGACGAAAAAAGAAATTTATCAGTGGAGTAAAACGCAAAAATCGTTTATACGTCAGGAATAAACTTTCTGTCTGAGTTTGATCTCAAAATGCACTTTTAACATCCCATACTGAAATAAAGACTGCTTTTTGATTTGTTTGATCAACGTTTATACTTAATTGTAAGGAAAATAATATTTGAAACAACTTTTTGATTAACCCTTTGTATACAAATGAACTTTTGACTCGGAAACTATTGAGCCGATTGGCGCGAAAATTTGTATGCAGGGATTTTTGAGGCCGAAAAAGGCTCAGATGATGGTTCAAGACCCCCCCCCCCCTTGTCTGCATAACTCGAGAATTAATCAAGCAAGCATGTGGAGATTTCAGGAAGCAGAATTTTTATTTGGTTCGAGACCCCTCCCTCTCTATGGAACTCGAGAACTAATCAAGCTAATGGAACCAAATATGGCATGTGGAGATTTTTGGAGGCAGTATTTTTTTTTGGTTCAAGCCCCTCCCCCCCTTATGGAAGGACGGGGGGGTGGGGGGTTCCCACACAAATGAAACAGATTTTTTTTCATAAGACGAGAACTAATCAAGCAAATGGAACCAAATTGGGCATGTGGAGGTTTTTGAAGGCAGCATTTGTTTCTATGGTGGTTTGAAATCCCTCCTCCCCTCTAGAAGGGCCTTATACAAATCAAAATGAAATTTCCGCCTAACTCGAGACCTAATCAAGCAAATGGAACCAAATTTGGCATGCCGTCGGATTTCAAGGCCAGAAATGATTCTATGGTAAATTACCCTCTCTGAAAGGGGGAGGGGGAGGGGGGCTTTTATACAAATTTTACCAAACAACAACATAAGTAACAACATATCCAACAGCAATTAAGGTATTTGTTGAAATGAAAAAAATATACATAAGCCTAACTTTTTTTTTCAGATAAATATATTTAGGAATGAATTACTTGGACAGCGCTACGTAAACAAAAACAAAAACAAAACTAAAATAAAAACATAAAACTCTATAATTGAAGTCACGCATTAGCAAACGAAAATAATTTAACAAGTTTTCATTCCTTTAGTTGCAAGCGTAGCAATGCTCGCACCGATTTCAATTAGTAAAAATATTTTAAAAAATTAGAAAAGAGCTTGAAGTTATTGACCGATGCTTTTTGCAAAGTTTGATTCCAGGAAAAGTTTGGAATCAAGCGGTAAGGCTGCTGAAAAGGACGACCTCTCGGTCAAACTTTTCAAACACAGCAGTAGTGAGCAGCAGCACGAAATACTTCACCGTACCTTGTTAAAAATATGGGAAGAAGAACAACTACCATCTAGCTGGCTGGAGGAATTTGCCACCTATGATGTGATGTGATGTGATGTGATGTGATAAGAACCTACCATCAGTGCAAAAGATTACCAATGTCTGCAGGACGGTTACCCGCAGCCCCGAGAGAATAGCCTACGTGATGGCTTGTTGTAGCTTACGTGATGGCTTGTTGTAGCAGGGCCAGCTGATCTCAATGAGGACCCTCGGAAGACTACAGCCACAAGGTTGCGTGCTTTCACATGACAAGGGCCTCATTTGCCTCCTGTACAAAAATGGGCACAGCCTGGAGTGCCCCAACTACGGAGGACTAACACTTCTCAATTCGCCGTACAAAATAATGTCACATATTCTATTTAACAGCTTGAGATCGCTGGAGGACAAATCCTTCGTAAATTCTGGGAGTACAACTTGCAGGCCCACCATCTGTTCATTGATTGCACGGCGGCGTACGATTCAGTGAAGAGAAACGAGTTATGGCAGATAATGATCAAACATAGTTTCCTGGGCTACAAATGGTGAGTTGACAACTTGGCAGGAGGGTGCGACCGACCTCTGGTCCTCACAAGTTCCTACCTCACGCCTCCACGAGTCATATGATCACAAAAGACTGCCAGCTGAAACATGGAGACGCTGGTTGGCGTAGCCTGGGCAATGTTGTCAATCTGACAATAGCGAAGTGAGGGGGTGCTTTCATATCTTTCAGGTCTACCAGGTCATCAGGTATTAAAAAATAATTTAACATTTAATATTAATTTTTTTTTTCTCATGGCAGTCATACATTGTCTAAATTTTCTGGTTCATAATGGATGCGGAAGTTTGTCTACAATTGCAACAAAACAGCAGTCGGCACAGATGTAATTTTCAGTCCATATTATAATATCCCTCGACTATATATTATCATAAAGGACATTGTTTATTCATAACCATTATCAATCTTCTTTATCACCATCATTATCATTTTTATCATTACTGGTGTTTTTGGGATTTATATTTTAACATTTTTTTTTTAAAATAATTTCTCCTAATAGGTTATATATAATTTAAATTATTATGTCTTATATGTCCAATTATCATTATGATCTAGAAGTATCTAGTTGAACAAAAGAAGCTGCGACGGAATCTATGGTAGGCTTTTGCACTTATTACCTAATGTATTTTTAAATTTGTTTGCAAATGGACCTTTTTCCAAATCTGAGCTGTTTGCCATTCGGATAGTGTCTGATGTGTCTGCATCATAACTCACAATATCATTATATTTGATGAAATTGGTTTATTGATTTTACATCTTAGATGATTTAAAAATTTCTTGTTGTTTTTTGTTGTTGTTGTTTGTTGTTTTTTCCATTTGTCTTTAACTCCCTTACACAGGAGCAATAATTATATAGCCAGCAAAAATAAAAGCGTATTGCTGTTATAAAATCAACATCAAGCAGCAAATAGTGACCATGGCAACAGTAAATTAAAATGTATATATGTTATTTTTGTATAATTTAACAAACTTTTTTAGGATACCTCAAATCAAGATTTTGGGAAATTGCTGCTATCGCTGAAAACAAACAAAAACTTGCATAAGCGTGAAACCACAGAACTCTACACTTTAACACTTTACAACATTTCTTACATTTCAGGATCCACCAAAGGGAGATCATAAATAATAGATACCGGGTTATTACAGTATTTTTCATTTACATAAATACATACACTATTATATAAATATTTCATGGGAATGGGAGGGACCATCAGGGCACCCGATTGAAGCACTCTGGATGGGGAGAGTGGAAATGCCAACTCCCCGTTGTTAACAGTTTGTGAATAGAGGGCGGGCTCTTCTCCCCGCCCATTGGGGCATCCTCATGTTAGATTGCTTGCTCTTTTGACCAATTGTCCAATCTTGTTGTTGGAAGGAGATTCTTTATATCCCTGTGGATACGTATAAGTGATGTTACCTATCGATCTACCCAACCCCTTTTTGGCCCTTCATACAATGGCATGATTAGGATAATCAGTGGTTATTAAAGCTTGATCAAGTCTAACAGCGAGGAGAGCTCACTGCTGTCGGACTTAGTTTCCGTGCTACAATGGGTGGTAGTACATATCATACATCATACAATGATCAAACATAGTTTCCCGAAAAACTGATTAGACTGGTTCATGCTATGCTGGATGGATCGAAGTTGTTTAACATTGCTCTCGAAGGAGCTATTAAGAGAGTTGGCGTGCAAAGGATTGGCACCATCGTCACGAGATCGCACATGCTCCTAAGTTTTGCGGACGAAATCGATATCATCGGAATTAACCGTCGAGTCGTGGAAGAGGCATTCGTGCCTTTTTAACGGGAGACAGCGAAGATTGGTCTCACAATTAATTCTAGCAAGACGAAGTAAATGATCGCCGGTAGACAACGTGGAGCCAATAGTGATGTGGGTAGCGAAGTAGGGTGGTGACAAATTAGAAGTAGTGGAAGAATTTGTGTATCTTGTAACTCTAGCTACGTGCGAAAATGATGTTAACCGCGAGATAAAAAGGCGTCTGGTAGCTGCGAATAGATTGTTTTACGGTCTCCGGAACCAGCTAAATCCGGAAAAATCTTCGGAATAGATTCAACGGACATTGGCAAAGTAGAGGTGCACGATGTTATAATTTTGCAATTCAAAGAGAGGTTCAATTCTCTTACAGCTGACAGAAACGAATATATTAAATGCATAAAATGTCTTTAAAAAAATATACATATTTGAATACAAAATTATATTAAACAAAAAAATAAATATGTAAATAAATAAATTAGTGCAATTCAATACATTTTATTTTCCTGCCTGATTTTGCCTAAGAACTAAATAAAAATATTAAAGAGTAATATAATATTTATTTAAAGACAAAACTCTTTTCAAATGGAATTCTCGATTAAAAATAATTACTTAGATGCTGAATTGGACAAAATCTCCTAAGAAAATGAGCTTCATCGGAATCTGAGATGACTATGACCTACATTGGTTCAGTTTTGGAAAAATGAGACGGACAATTTTTATATTGGACAACAAAAAGTTTTTGTTAGAAAATTAGAAATGATTAACTGCAATGTATGGAAAGTTGTCAGTAAATGTAATTATCTTTCTTGAGACAAAATTTCAACAATGGTGTTTTTTTTATAATCGACTTACAATTTTTCAAATTGATTTTTTCAGTATAGGTGGATTTAGATTTTTTCAATATTTTTATTCAAAAATTTGACTAATCTTGTGATAGTGACAATAACAACGCTTTTTTGTAGGATTTGTCATTTTTCGATTATATCTCTTTGGTTAAAAAAAACGGTAAAAAAGCATGGCCCTTTTCATAAGGCAGTCTAGATGAACCTTAGAAATACTAAATATCCAAAGCGGTTTTTGTAACAAAGTCTACATGTCCAGTAAGTTTAATAGGAATCTGAGAGGGTGCTGCCAACTCAGAATATGATTCGGAAACTCAAAAAAATCCTATGCCCCCTAAACCACCAAATATCGTAATGATTCATCAACTCTATCACGCATTCCGTGGAGCAGGCAATATCTTCTTCGTCGATAACACGTGTAGAGCACACTAAAGTGCCCCAACAGAACAGAGGGGAATCACAAATAGCCGATATAAATTTAGACCGCACTTTGGACTGCCATCAACTAGTATTAGCTTCTCTGACGAGATTTAGGGAAAAAAGCAACATTAACCATCATCACCGTCGGCACGGACATACCACGCACCGTTCGGAAAAGTGTAAGATAAATGCAGTTTCTCATTATGGAAATGCTCTTCAGTGGGTTGAGCTAGCGCTTGCGAGCAACCATAAGAACCACTCTATTAGAATTCCCCCAGCAGCAATAGCTGTACACCAGGGCACAAGCTCTCGAGAGTCTAAACATACATAAGCCGAAGATTTAGATTAAAAATAAAGTGTTCTATTTTGGGATCAACTGCTGCATCGCTGAGATTGCTGCGCTGCGGATGCACTTTTGCTGCGTGTGACAAAATTTAAACGAATTTCTGTGAAACCAAACCGCATTTAAAATAAGTTCCGAGCTCTCCAATCAAATGATCTCTGCGAGTGAATAATCAGGGGAAAAAAATTATGTCATGATCACACCAGCCCGGCACGCGTTTATTGCTGGAAAAGATTCACATGCCGGCAGTACAGTGGCCTCCTTAAAATGGTAATTATTTATTTGACGTTGCCATTACCACACTCACATGATCATCATCGCGTCATGTCCGCATCAACCGCATCGCCATCATCATCATTTACACTCGATTATTGAAATATAAGATGACGTATCTTTGCTCATCTCGCTTGATAGCCGCCCGGCTTCGTAGTGTACGATAATGACACGCATACATTGTTGCATGTGTTCCGGTTGCACTTTTGCGATTGTCTTCATCCAGTTGCAGGGCAAATGAGCGCTCACCATTCACTACGTGCAAGCAGCGCTCGACACATAATCAACTGCTTTACTTTTTATTAAATCATCTCCAGCTAGGTCACACGATTGCGGACTGTGAAGTTTATCTAAATCGAACACATGGTTGCGAACAACTGTGAGATCACTGTGCGATACGGAATCGTACCGAATTGTTCCACAACGTCAAACAAAATGAAAGGAATGAAAAACAAAATCGATAAAGATCGCCTGCAATGCATTGCATGTGGTCATCGTTGTAGCAAAAACGACAACTGTAACTTCCGTGGTAGTCATTATGGCATCCAACAGCAAGAGCAACCACGAACAGAACACGCCATGCCACCACCAGTGTGGCTTTCTGTTTCATTCATAGTCTACGCAAGAGTTGTTCTTAACTTCCTACCAACACCCTGCTTGTGTCGATGGAGTTGACGCAATCGACGCGACCAACGTTTCATAACAATGAGCAAACCTTCTAGAGTATTTACACGTATTTACACAAGAAGAATTAATATGCCTGTCTCCTAGATTACCCGACGAGAAAGCCCACTCCAATCCATAGATAGAATCCCATATCGTAAGATATATATGGAGTGAAGTGCGCCAATAGCTTTTACCGGAAAAAAAACCAAGCGCGTGGTGAAACTTGTTGCATTTGGGGCCCACACTCTAGAGGCGATGACGACTAATCTGAGCCGGGTAAGAACCGGAGCAGATAAATCTTATATTCAATACATTTCTCGGGACGCCCACCATTCATGACATATAAAACGGGAAAGCCGTCGACTGCCATTTCGGTTGAGCCCTTATATGACAATTAACGTTAATCGATTAACGTTTCTTTCTACGTAGCGAGAAATTCCCGAAAATTATAAGAATACATATTAACTGTATAAATGAGAGAAAAATATCAACTCAAGGTAATCTTTGTGTTACAGTGAGGGAACCAGTTTTTTTTTTGTTCTCAATCATTTATATTAAAGTGGTTGTACTTTGTATATTTCATTTAACCATGGACCATTTGACCGAATGCCATTAAACCCAACGCTATTAGGTCCAATGGGTTATGAGACCGAAAACCATTAGTCTGAGTGAGTCACTAAGCCGAATTTTAAATAGTGGAAGATTGCGATATTACATCATGATCATTTGTTTCTTATTTTGAAACTTTTAATCGGCTGAAGATTGAATTTATTTTTCTCGAAACCTTAAGGACAATCCATGATGGCATGGGAGATTTTTTTCATATTTTAATAAAAAGCAGTTTTTTTTTCTTATTTTGAATTTGGCATTCTGCTCACATAAATTGTCAAAGATTAAGGTCTATTCGCAGCTAAGCTTTATATTTCGTTTTGCTAAAAGCTTCAGCTGCGACCTTCTGCAGGGGCACATGGATTGCTCCAAACTTATAAGTCTCCTTGATATCAACACTCACCGACGCATTCTCCGTTTACATACTTTCGTCAACAGTCGGCTATCGAGGACCAACTATGGGTGCTGTACAAGAACCCGTGTTGAACATGTGTTTTTTAATAGTTTAACGTATTTGACTTTAATTCTTCCCGCGGACTAAAGGGTGTTTCGACCAAAATTTGGTTGACTTAAACTTGAAGCATTTCCTTTCATCGTGCATTAAAAAATTTTGCACACCCCTTTTGAAGATGTGTGCATGTAGCATCTTGCCTCTATTTTAATTTGAGATTAGAACTTCAGTTATCAAAATGTCTTCAAAGGAAGAGAAGAAACGCATCAACATTTTGCACGTGCATGGCGAAAATCCCAACTACGCTCACGCCAAGTTGGTTAAATTGTTGAATGTGGCTAAATCAACTGTTACCAACGTATTAAAAGTGTTCTGTGAACGTTTGTCGACAGCCAGAAAAGCTAGATCGGGGGGAAATCCACAGCCGGAGGCCAGAGCGACGACAAAAAGAGTTGTCCGCTGTTTCGAGCGGAACCCTAACCTCTCCTTCCGAGATGTCGCAAAGAAGCTGGCAGTGGCGCTTTCAACCGTGGATAGAGCTTAAAAACGAGCTGGACTGTCGACTTACAAGAAAATGGTGACTCCAAATCGCGACGATAAACAAAACACGTCGGCCAAAGCACGATCGCGAAAGTTGTACACGACGATGCTGACGAAGTTTGATTGCGTGATACAGGATGATGAAACATACGTCAAGGCAGACTTTAAACAGCTTCCAGGACAGGAGTTTTATACGGCAACCGGACGGAGAAAGGTGGAAGATATTTTCAAGCAAATTAAACTGTCAAAGTTCGCGAAGAAATATCTGGTGTGGCAGGTCATCCGTACCTGTGACTTGAAGAACGACGTTTACATTGCGACCGGAACCGTCAACCAGGAAATTTATCTGAGCGAGTGCCTACAAAAAACGTCTACTGCCCTTCCTGAAGCGACACAATTGTTCCGTTCTATTTTAGCCGGATTTGGCATCTTGCCATTACGGAAAAATGCCAACAACGTTCAAGTGGTGTCCAAGAACAAGAACCCTTCCAACGCGACAGAGCTCCACCCAATTGAACAATATTGGGCCATCGTCAAGCGGATCCTTAAGAAAACTAAAAAAGCTGTTGCGAGCGAGAAACTGGCGTTCTTAGACGAATAGAGTGGACAAGGAGAATGTACAAAACTGTATGGCAGGTGTTAAACGAAAGACCCGGCAATTCGCAGTAAAAAGGAAGTTTAGCTGAATATTTCTCCTGTATTTTGTATTCACTGAACTTGAAAAAGAAAATTTTGATCGACTCACTAATGTGTACTGTTTGACCAAATTTCGATCGGAACACCCTTTATTACGTTTTACTTAAAAGCAGCAATTTTGTTTGTTACTGAAATCCAGTAAACTGGTCCAGAAAAGAAAAAAAACGCTCTCATTGTTTTTTTTCGGCAGCGCTCGTGCAGTTTGCGACCGGGCTAATTAAAGTTTTGTGTTGAAATTTGTATAAATTATCGATTTCTTCATGGATCCGAAAATGCAGGAAGTTCTGCCTATTCTTAAGGCAGACCGTTCTAATGTGGAGGAGTTGTTTGGTAAGTAAAACAGACAAAAATAATTCTATATTTTCTACAGCGTCGACAAAAATGGCAGATATTCTCAAGCGTTTCTTCTGCCATAGGAAGAACAGCCGGTGGAACCGACGTGTATTTTAGGATAGGATGTGATATTTCTCAAACATTTTTTCTGTATATTTTTTTTTCAATTTTTTCACTTGAGCTGTTTTGGCCGTACAAACTTCATCTTTATAAATAACTTTATCTTTGAGCTTCACTACGCAAGATACGGTTCGTTACAAATTTTGGAAGAAACTTCCAAATAAATCAAAATAGAATGTAAAAACCACAATAAAATATGTTTTCAATAATCCCAACATGAAACGGAAACCAGAGAACTGATTTTCCAGAACATTGATATTGTTTGCCGAATTCTACCAGCAAAGTGCCGTCAAATCAAGAAACAGCCAAAATTGCTGAATTTTCATTAAATTGATGATTTTTGCTGAATTATATCAGCAAAATTCCTTCAAATAGCGCATAACAGTCAAAATTGCTGAATTTTCAACAAAAATCAGATGTATACTGAAAGTTCAGCAAACTACACAGGTAACCAATAAGCATTGAATAGAGCCCGTAAGTAGCCCTATATGCGTCTTAACGACAAGCGATATAATGCATATGAGCTTTATATTCACCTTAAATGCTATTCAAAAGCAGGTTTTGGCCCGCTATATGGCCAATTTAATGTTAGACCCCACCAAAAGAAGACGTCTATGTCGAAAATATGTCATTCATTGGTAGCATGAATTGGTAACGTTTGCAAATGACAGCTAGATGACAGCAGTTGAAATGTTGTTCTGCTGCTGGGGAGTTTAGCTTTTAGAATGCTGATTAAATGCTTGAATGAGAATGCGAAGGAAAAAAAAAGTCCATTTTCAATTTAAGATTTTATTCATTTTCCTGTTTTGCCTCTTATATTTTTTTCTCTCCTGTATTGATGATGATGAACGTTTGCTTTCTGTTTAGACCCCCTATTTTTCTTATGCAAGGGGAAATTCAAATTCGCTGCAGCTTCTACATTTCCTAGGATGGGATTCGAACTCGCTGCTTCGTGATCGACGTGTTTTTATACCGCGTCTTTATCCTCTAACCTAAATTGAACGTATGGGAATATTTGCCCAATATAAACTTCAATGTTCTTAGGTAACCAATAAGCATTGAAATAGGCACTAATTCTGCATCATACTTGCATTTAAGATTCTTTTTTGCTGTACATTGGCTGTCTGAATACACAGATGTTGTAAAATAGCATACGCAAAGCTACCGAGCTGTCTGGTATCTGCATTTTTGTTGCTTGATATGTTATAAGAATAATGCACTGAAAATGCTTAATTGAAGTTGTTTACAAATGTTAACAGATGGAACTGCAGAACTTGGATGAAGATGATTCAATCACCAGAGTGAGGCTATTATAGTCCTGCTGGATGATGAAACGCTTCGAAAATTAGGACACTTATCAATTTGTAAATAGCTTTAATTAGGCATTATCAGTGCGTTCTTCTAATAATATTACAAGCAACAAAAATGCAGATTTCGGACAGCTAACATTACGGTAGCTTTGCGTGTGCTTTTTTACAACAGCTCTGCATTCAGACAGCCAATGTACAGCAAGCAGAATCGTAAATGCAAGTATGATGCAGAATTAGTGCATATTTCTATGCTTATTGGTTACCTGGGTTATTTCAAGCAGGCTGGCATTTGGCATTGCTGAAAAATTAGTAATTTAAAATTGCTGAAATATAATTTAAACTTTAAAGTTTTGCTGATTTTCAGCGAAAAAAAATTGGTGTGTGGGCCTGCGCAAAATGTCAAAAAATGTGTCAAAAAAGTATCTCATTTGAATCAATGTTCATCGTCAAAACTGATGAATGAAAATGATGGGTCAATATTATCTTCCTTTTCGAACTGACGTCAAGAAAAATTAAATGATTCCTTATATATGTGACGTGTACTATATCTAGCATGAAGCTGTGATCGTTTTCTTCGTGTAATCAGTTGGACATCGTCCTGTACAGCCGGTCGACAATAAAAGGTAAATTTGTTCCTTTGTCGTTTGTAAGAACCGTAAGTGTTGTGTCCAATTTCGCGTCGCATTTTCATGAGTGTGTTGCTAAAATGTCCTCAAGAAGATTGAACTTAATACTCCTTAGAAATCTTTCGGACAAGAAACTAATAAACTTTCATGAGAGATCCTTCCTTCGTTCAATCATGAGCAGTTCTTTTTAATTTCAAAACTTCCAATGAGCTAATATGGTTCGTTGGTTCTACGTTTATGTTTTTTTTTCCTTTGAAATTTAGGCGGACCACAGTTCTAAGCGAAACATAAATAGAATAAATCAATTTTTATACACTCAGGCGGCCAATCAACCAATTCAGCGTGATAGCGTACGAGCTAGTAACATTCGGTCTGATACCCCATTACCTTCATCATTTTTAAAAACAGTTTACAGTAGTTGTACAACACTGTGCCAAAGTCTATTTAAATATTCGATTATATGTTGCACAGATATATTTCGTTAGTTGGAGTAGTAATTAAGACCTGTTATCCACTAAAACAGCGATAGATTGTCAGAGGTATCATTAATATGTTATAGGAAATCTCAACAGTGCGTTCAATGTAGGAACTGTTTCAAGTATTTTATTCATATTTTAATAATCAGTAGAGCCGCAAGCCATTTCCTTCCAATGAAGTGGGAATTTCTAAACTGCATTCGTTAATTTTGTGGAAATGATTCATGGTAAGTGTTTGTGCCTGGAAATGAAACAAGAACTTCAAATCTTTTCTATGACATTTTTTCAGCGTCTCTATTATCTACGTCAGTTGCACACTATTGTAGATTTACATGTTCCAATTAAGTCATTCGCACTACAACGCTCTGCACTGGGTGTCATCGTAGCTTTGCAGCTACAGACAACGATTCGAGACGGCGAAGTCTATTTCCAGCAGATTTAGATATAGATACACACCGGCGACTAATCCCGAGACCAGCACAGAAAAATAAAAACAGTCGCAATAACACTTGATTCAACTAGTTTATCTCAGCTTTGGCGTTGTGCTGCTGACGTTGATTATTCGTGGGCAGTAGTTTAATGCAGCTTATTCGCGCACTAAGCTGATCTTTTTGTCTTCGTTCACTGAGCTGCGTTCACTGTGTACTGCGTAGCAAACATTGTATACCATATGTGTGCAGTAGGTAATTTTGACAGACGTAAGAAGGTCGCACTAACTGATCGAATAGTTCGCAAGTCAGATATGCGGGTGTTACTGCTTCGGTTGGATGAATTTAATTGGTCAACAGCGGCTGCTGTGCTGAAATAAGAAATTTGATTACATATCATATGATTTTTTAATCTTCTGCATGCATTGAGCGTAGTTTGAATGAGGCTTCATTTTGCGCAGCATAACCGCTTTGCAAATCGATTTTTAATAACAGTGCGCACCTGTACCGTTACTAATCAACATTTGCCCAGAGAGCGCTCTCAACTCAACTCTTTCCCCTAATCGACCGCAATTGTAACTTTGCATCCGTGTGTTGCAGACGTTGGAAATTTCACCAATTCCCAACCAATTCCCATTTTTGTTGAATTAAATTCGCATGAAGTGATTTATCAGAAAACAAAGTGCCTCTCTACGAGCATATTATTTCTGCAATCAGCTGGTCTTGCTATGCCAATTTAAGTACAAGCGAAAAGAGTCTAAAATCTCGATCAAAACTTTCCCATCATATCACATCTGCAACATTTTTTTCCTTCTTCTGTTGCTTCCAGTTGCTGCTATTACCCAACTTACTTTCCCTGCGCAAAGGAAAGACATAGGTACCTACCAAGCAGTTCATCGTGATCACGTGTTTATGTTCGTTCACATGCCGCTGCTATTCCTCAAAACCTCGGTAGACATCGAGTTTGATCTTCTGTGCGATATTGTGTAACATCATCAGCTTGTTGCGATCGACTGATTTTTATTTTATTTTTTTGCACATGTGACTTATGGGCATGGTTTTCACTGCCTTGCCCAGAGACAATGAAACGTCAAATTTGATCATTTTTTCGCGACTGCCGAATGAACTCCCATAATAGAGAAACTTATGTGAAGTAAGAAAGTTGCTCGCATAAGTGTTGTTGAATGCGCCTACGATGACGATACGATTGTCGATCAAGTATCAATTAGGAACGATTTGTTATTTGGATTAGTTTTGATTAATGTGGTGCGCTTTCATTTTTGTGTTTGTTATTTTTCGGCCATGCTCGAACGCGGTGTATATTTCGGGCCCCGAAAGAAATGCGCTTCAAGTTCATTGGTGTTGTTGCTGTAGCTGCTCTCGACGGTCATCTATCGGGGTGTTAAATGAAGCTGGCTGTTTATTTGTTTTTACTCTATAGCTTTGCGGAAGGAATCGTTCAGAAAAAACAACAAAACAAAGATATTTTCGTGTGTGCATTAATTTGTGGGCGACTGGTTGTTCACCTTGGTGCAAAGGCGCCCCGATGGTATTCTTTTTCAGAGGAAGTGGTGGTGGTCAGAGGCAGTGAAATGGAATATTCTCTAAACGTGAGATGATGTCAGAGACACAGGCTTAACTTTTAACACATGATGATCATTTGTTGAAGCTTATACTAAAGAATTAGTTCAGATAGTAATGTATTTTTGTTCACTAGAACACTGAATATAAGCAACCGTAACAGTAGTGTCAATTTAGTGCATATAAATGGGACTTCATATGATTCACAAGTTTAAATAAGGAATCGTTCCAGGCTAATTTAAAATATTTCCGAAAGCCTGTTTTTGTTACCAATAGTGTTAGCAAGTGATTGGTATACACAGATAAATAGAAACATTGATTTTTTTGCGTTATATAATGCACATAAAGAAAATGCTAGATTTGGCAGAAAACAATGGAACATTTCATGTAAATTTATACCAGATAACGCCAGAATGTAGTCTATTGTATGAAAGATTGCAATCATTATTGTATGGCGTATGAAAGATTGCAAACAATTTCGATGTTTACGCTTTTTTTGGCTTGGAAATAAACAAGGGGAAATTTTACGTGCTTGTTAAAATTAAATATTTTTTTGTGTAATTTTACAAGTGTTAAGTGCTAAGATTTATTTGTATACGTAGTATTTGTAATGTCGGTGCTTCATAACCTAAACAGTATATGATATCAAAGAATTTTCAAATGCTCAATATCGATGCATTGGACTGTCGAAAAAAAAATCCCTCAATAATCAAGTATCCAAATCCGATTCAGATCACATATCAGAACAGATTCGAATCATTATTGTTACAATTAGTACAAAAGTTACATGATGTTTTAAAAAATAGCTTTCTTCTGAAGATTTTTACGATTACGTAATTGTGATCGGCCTCAGAACTAAATAACTAAGAATAGTTCAGAAAACCCATTTAAAGTTCGCAAGCTGTTTTCTCATTATTCAAAATTAGTGTTTATTTCAGAGAGAGCGTAATGGGATTATTCATGACAAATAATTCTTCCATTGAAGTTAGTTTTTTTTTTGCTGCGTCGTTTTCGCAAAATCAAACAATAATTCGTAATTTAACTTTAATGAACTCATAAAATCTCCGCGTGCTTTGGAAAAGGCGTAGTGAGTACAATCAATTCCCTCTCGAAATGTGTGAGTGTCGGTAGTATTTCCACATTTTTAGGTTTATGTGTTTCGCCCCCGCACCCGGAAAAAGAGTAACATCAGTTTAGTTTTGTTTATTAGTGGTGGTATTGTGATATTCGGACATAATTTATTAAGTTTGAGTGTTTGTCCGCTTTGTCGCGAGTGAATCGATGTTTATTAGCAGTTTTGAAGTTCGGTATAGAGTTGCCTGATAGCGGGGATTTTATTATTGGCAGAGTGGGGCTATTCATAAACCAAGTAGACTTTTCTGGGGGAGGGGGGGTTTGGCAAAAGTCAACGCTCCATACAAAAATTTAAAAAAATGTATGGGGGAAAGTCTACGAAGAGGAGGGGGGGTTGAGATGTTTAAAAATGAGTCTACGTGGTTTATGAACAGGCCCAGTGTGAACTGAAATAAAGAAGAACATGTAGAAAACGCGCGTTAAAGGCTGCCACATAATTTCCGATGCATTCACCACGTGGTGTACAGAGTTTTGTTATGCAGGTTGCATATCCAACGGGCGGTTTAGCAACGTTAATTTTTGCTCTTATTTTGTCGCGAGTGCATGAAATTAACAACGAATCAACGTCGAGAATTTTTAGTTTCAGGAGTGAACAAGCGAGTATTATTAAGGAACCGGCCATGGGTAAGATGTATCGGCTTATAACTAAATAACAATAACCTTATTTTTAAATGATACCAATGACTACGTGCCTGGTTTGGAATTTTAACATTTCCAAATCTGGAAGTGTTTAGCAGTGCCCTAATCCAAATGAATCGGTTATGTTGACATGCGGGGCTTATTTTATGTGAAAGTAACCTCGGAATGGGCGTGACTCTCCAGACATTCTGCAATGAGTTGCTGGATCTGCAGTAGAGCTATCACTTTCTAGCTCTCGGATTAAAGCTACTTCCAATGGTCACTTGAATTATTGTTGTTAACAGATTTCTTCCATAATATCATTGTCGGCCAATGAGTGTTAGATTGAACACACAAACACAAATAATTCTCCCATTGAAGTTAATTAAGATATTCAATCATAATTCCTTCCTTGGATGTAATAGTGATAGGCTTTATGTAATTATAATTATAATAATTGAAATTACAAGTGGTCATTGGGTTCAAACATTACAAAAAAAGTGTTCTTTAATACTAAAAGTTCTGTTTTATATTGAAAGTAGTTAGAACCTGATTAATCCTTGCGCTTCAGCTAACAAACCAATTGGAGCAAACCAATTTTCACAATTAGAAAACAAGACTCTTTTTTTAGTAGATGTTCGAAAGCTTTAGAGTAAATATTAATTGCTTTAAGCAATGCAACAAGTTTTAAGAAATATTCCCAATCGGTTGCACTACTACAATTTCGAAAATCTAACAAAAAATAACTAAGTTATTAACGTTCAAAAGCAGAACACTTTTCGTGCCCCTCATATTTTCCATACCCGTAGTGTACCTCTATATAGAAAACATTGGGCCAATAAAGCAATATGTTAACTGGCGCCAATATCTTGAAAATCCCGAAAATGATGACTAAAACTCAACTCGACGTAAAAGATGACATGTTTCTTCATCTTCTGGAGCGACTTGTTTATTCTATTATTATTCTGATCCATCGTTTTGGCAATCTTATTCCACTTGCTTCTCAATTCAATGATGCTTTTAACGACGCTGCCATTCACCTTCAGCTTCCTCTTCATAATAGCCCAAAATCTCTCTATCGGTCTGAGCTGGGTACAGTTTGGTGGGTTGAGTTATTTCGATATAAACTGCATCCCGTTGGTTTCATACCACTGTGGCACTATTTACCATATTGACAGTTTGCAAGATCTGGCCAAAACATGACAGGTTCATTGTGGTATCTGATGAATGGCAATATACGCTTTTGGAGACATTCTGTTCTGTACAGCTCTGAATTAAATGTCTTCTAAGTGATGAAAACCTTGGTCTTCCTACCCCAGCTACAGATGCCCTGCCAAAACATGTATTTACGAGCAAATTTATCTGCAAACACAAACTTGAATTTAGCAGGAACATCACCTTGAGCCGTAGCCAAGTAAAATTTTGGTCCCGGTAGCTGTTTGAAATCGGCCTTTACATATGTTTCACCATCCTTGAGGAAACAGCCATTGAATTTTGTCAACACATTTTTTCGGGCACGGATTCTGGTCACATTGCTCTGCTTTTGATCCCTTTTTGGTTGTCTAAAGGCACGGTATGACTTGAAGCCTTCCCGGAGACGAACCCGTTGCACGGTACTACGTGCTTTTTGTCCAAATCGCGGTCTGAGATGATAGGGTTTGCCTTAATGTTCTTGATGACTTTGTTCCGCAGTTGACGGTTGACAATACCCGCCTGACGCTTGCTTTGAGGTTTGCAATCCGTCGACAAAGCTTCTCTGTACTTTTTCAAAACACGCCACATGGTATTTCGGAGAAACCCAACACTTTAGCAAGTTTTGGTCCAGACCACGAAGGGTTTTCCAAATGATTGCGCATTATTATTTTTCTTTTTTCTTCTTGCATTTTGTATTTCTATGAAACACGTTCGAACTGCACCGCGAAAAAAAACTTCTGACGTTGTAAGAATCAAAAATGTTTGTTCCGTGCTTTGTTTTTAAATTTTACAAAGTCTGACTAAAAGTAAATTGGTACGCCCCTCGTGCGCCGCTACCACGCCTCTAGTGTTGAGAATCGAAAATCTTTGACAGTCGTTTGTTTACACTTCTATAGAGAACAACTGGTGTATGTTTCATCAAAGCAGTCGATCGCGTTCAGAAATAACGTTAAATGGAACCCGAAAGAAGTTAAACTGTTGTGCACCTGGAAATTCCAGAGTGGTTCAGTTTCATGCTGGATAAAGTGCTGAAGATGCCGAAAACATCAGTTTGTCGAGTGCTCAAAACGTATAAGAAAACACTGAGTGTGGAAAGGAATCAGCGGACCTACAAAAAAAACGGGAACCAGGGATCGTCAGCTGCGCAGCAAGGTGTTGAGGTTCGTTAAAGCCAACGCCGGTCTTTCGATCCAAGAAGTGGCCAGAAGGTACAACGCTAACTTTTAAACGATGCTGAACATTCTTGCCGGGAAAGAATACAAGTCGTACAAAGCCAGTAAAAATCCGTACCGGCACATGAAGCAGAATTCCGTGGCCAAAAGCGTACAAGGCTCTTGTGCTACCGTGTCTTGACGAAACACAAGGGCTGCACTTTGATCGATGACGAAACATACGAAAGTGTTCCATCCCAACTGGAGGTGGAGATGTGCCGGGAAGATTCAAGTTCGTGTTTGCCAAAAACTTCGCGAAGAAAGGTCCATGATTTAGCAAGCGATTTTCAGTTGTGACTTGAAAACGGATCCATACGGAACGGAGCATTCTAGACGATTACATCCCATGTTTACATCGAAGAATTCCACTAAAGGCGTGAATTGCCGTGCATTTGCAAGCGTGTGGGCAAAGTCTTCTTTTGACCCGATTTGGCCAGCTGCCACTACTCCATGGTGCTTCTGGAGTGGTATGCTGCCAACAAGATCGATTTTGTCCCCAATGTAGTGAATTGTCCGAAATTTCGACCAATCGAAAAATTCTTAGCAATTTCAAAGCAACGATTTTGACGAAGCGGCGGGCACTCAAGGACATCCAGCAAATGGGGGCAAAATGAAATAAATGCATTGCTAATAACCGTGCAATAATGAAACTGTATGTTTTCAGCGTATTAAAAACGTCCACAAAAATAATTCCAAAATGAAAACATACCTTCAAGTATTACAACCCTGAGTCAGTTACAAACATTTCATCGTCATTGTTTTACAAAGGCCCAGTACCGGTTCAAACATTGGCATGCAAGGTGAATTTTCCCCTTGAAGACTGAAAAATTCCACCTTTAGATTCCAACACTCTAGAATTCTTCTTAACATAATCACATGACCACAACCTGCATGTCTTTAAGCCCCTATCTAAATGAATATAGCTTGATGGTAAATGCACTAGTGTCTATGTGGCGCAAAGATCAACCGCACATGGCTACGGTTGGTTTTACATTTCATGTAGCTTACCAACTGCTGGAAGTAAGACAGAATCGTACAACAGGAAATTACAGGCAAAACCGCACGATATGATGAACTTTATGCTGTGGTTGATTGCTCCTCCGTTTAGCCATAACTCACCGGCTACACCATCAACCTACAAACCGGTTGGCAAATGCTATAATCTGTGCTTTCTTTGCTCCGAATGCGGGTTCATATCTGGAACTCAACAGCATAATTATTATTTTTATTACGAGAGGCACTTGGCCTTAAGTCAAGCGTCCGATTATCATTGTTGTCTCCAGTGTCAACAGAAAGATGAAAGGCAAAGACCTGGGCACGCCATTGCCTCCACTAATTATATTTCTTCTTGGAACTGTAACTTGGCTTGACGCAGTATGCAAAATGCCGATTTTCAACTTTTTCTTCTAAAGTTACACTATTATCATAGTAGGGCATATCCAGCGATACTCTGTGCGCAGGGAAGTTGAGATATTTTCCAACGAAAGAAAACGTGCTAACGTTATGCTCATTTGATTCTTTGACGTCGTCGGGCTTGTTGTACATTGCTGAAGCATAAACAATTCCAACAGTGCATAGATCACCGCTGCGTAGCTACGCTAAGGGAAGTCAACCGGCAAGGTTTCCAATACTTCTACAACGCAACTTAGATGACGACGGCACAAGAACAGGCGGGAATTGAACATCTAATTGAACTCACACGCGACTGTGAGTGACAACGTTCGCGCTCCATTTATTCATTCCGGTGGGGCCAATCCTGGACCGGACGATTCTAGCACTCGGTTGTTTTCCACGACTGCTCGGCCTAATTATATTAATAAAGAAACCCTCGCCCTCCTATGCTTCCAACGACTAGTTTTTTATACCTTTCGAGTGCATGGTGGAACGATTAGATTCGAAGAAAGCAAGTGAAAAATATGTAACGATCTTAATCGTTTCCTTCATCCCACGATAGTTGCCACCACACCGTCACAGGTCGGTCACGAGTTTTGATCAGGAGTGAAAGTTGAGAAGTAGTGGTGAAATTTCAAACATGAGCGACTGTTGCGTGACATATTTGTGTCATCTGCGAGTTACCGCTCCGTACTAATCAAATGCTTGAAGATTGAAAATTTGCCATAATTTATTTTAGCAAACTTTCTGTTTCAGTGCCTTTCAAATTGAAAGTGAATTTGTTGAAAGTAGAATTGCCTCAGCAATCATGCCCGAAACAAAGTGAATTAAATGAGAAAAATAATAGTTATAAAACCTAACGAAATCTTCAAAGGTTCATTAATATGTTCATATAATGAAATAAATGAACGCCTATAAAAACAGCCCACATATCTAATCCAGCCAACAAACCGCTGATTTAGTGACTTTTTATTGAGCACACTCAGTTCGGAATTGCTTCTAATTATTTCCTATTGGTGTGGTTTAAGTGATTTTGCTACCGAGATCAACAAATCATTTGTATGACACAAAAATTTAATCAATGATTCGAAGCGCCCATTAAATCCGTTCCGCCGTCATTCAAAAACAATTTAAATGACATCCATGCTAGCCGTCTTTTCAAATGACTCCGAAACCGAAAGTGTTCCCACATTGCCAAGCGGTCCATGCGACGGGTGAGCACTAGTTGTGAGCAACTGTGAAAAACAAAAAAATTTTGACGTAACTCTTTTAACATAATTTTACCGTCAGCCAATGGCTATCTAACAGCTCATGGAGCGGGCGGGCGTCGCATGCCACATTATACCACCAGCTAGATTACCAGATGCCTGCCTATATTGAATTACAAATTTACACGCTCTCGGTTTCGATGGCACCCACATCGATCTGATGATCGATGATAGCGAGTGTTATTTGTACAGTTTTGGTCTGCGAAGCTAAATCTAAAACCGTTCCAATTGCTCCCTTATATTGACTTTCTTCTGTGAAGCTATGAGCAACGGCAGTAAATCCGACTTTTGGTGGCGTACAATGTAGGAAATCAAAGTTATCCGGAGCCTTTATAATCATACGGGTAGTAAGACTTGTTCATGCACTATGGAAAACGATGGAACACCATGAAACAATTGTACGTTGTTGGAGTTGAATAAATCTAGAACTCTTTGGGATCCACGAAAAAAATACGATTACAATATTTCAATTATTTTTTAGAGTGCAGACAATGATGGAGAAGTTTCAAATTAAAACAAAAACGAGTTTTGAATTTCTACTAACAAGAGCGGTAACATAGAGAACGTATGCGTAATTGTGGTGTCAAATCTCTGAAGAAAAATTAAAAAAGGGTTTTTCAATCAAAATTTGGTCGACTGAAACTTGACGCATTTCCTTTCATCGTGCATTAAAAATTTTGCACACCCTTTTTAAAGATGTGTGCGTGTAGCATCGTGCATCTATTTTGATTTTTTTTTAATTAACACTTCAGTTATCAAAATGTCGTCGAAGGAAGAGAAGCAACGCATCAAAATTTCGCACGTGCATGGCGGAAATCCAAACTACTCTCACGCCAAGTTGGCAAAATGGTTGAATGTGGCTAAATCAACTGTTAGCAACGTATTCAAAGTGTTCGGTGAACGTTTGTCGACAGCCAGGAAAGCTGAATCGGAGGGAAATCGAAAGCCGGAGGCCACAGTGACGACAAAACGAGTTGCCCGCTGTTTCGAGCGGAACCCCAACCTCTCCGTCCGAGATGTCGCAAATTAGCTGGGAGCGGCGCCTTCAACCGTGGATGGAGCTAAAAAATGAGCTGGACTGTTTACTTACAAGAAAGTGGTGCCTTCAATTCGCGACGATTAACAAAACACGTTGGCCAAAGCACGATCGCGAAAGTTGTACACGACAATGCTGACGAAGTTTGATTGCGTGGTACAGGACGTTGAAACTTACGTCAAGGCAGACTTTAAACAGCTTCCTGGACAAGAATTTCATACGGCAATCGGGCAGGGAAAGATAGCAACTAATATCAAGCACATTAAACTGTCAAAGTTCTCAAAAAAATATCTGGTGTGGCAGGCCATCTGTACCTGTGGCTTGAAGAGCAACGTTTACATTGCGACCGGAACCGTCCACCAGGAAATTTATCTGAGTGAGTGCCTACAAAAACGTCTTCTGTCTTTCCTGTTCCTGTCTTTCAATTGTTCCATTCTATTTTGGCCGGATGTGGCATCTTGCCATTACGGAAAAACGGCCATGGAGTGGTATGCTGCCAACAACGTTCAAGTGGTGCCCAATGACAAGAGCCCTCCCAACACGCCAGAGCTCCGCCCAATCGAACAATATTGGGCCATCGTCAAGCGGAACCTTAAGAAGACTCAAAAAGATGTTGTGAGCGAGAAACAGTTCAAGGAAAACTGGCGTTCTGCGGCGAATAAAGCGGACAAGGAGACTGTACAAAATCTTATGGCAGGTGTTAAACGAAAGACCCTGCAATTCGCATCCGGTAAAAAGGAAACTCAGCTGAGTGTTTCTCCTGTACTCTGTATTAACTGAACTTGAAAAAGAAAATGAATTTGACTTATCAATAAAAACTTTGATCTACTCACACACATTACTGTTTGGCCAAATTTTGATCGGAACACCCTTTACTAAAATTAATGTTCAGAGTAGGTGCAAAAGAGTTCAAATCCCATAAATCAGATTGATATGAATGTCAAAAGCAATCTGGTTTATTCAAATTAATTTTGAAATTTGGCTCTTATTTCGAATGTGTGATTAGAGATTAAAAATTCCGCTCTAGGAAAACTCTGCCAAACAGTCAAGCTTAATTTGGATATATATTAATATTTGAATACGAACTTTATTTACCATAATAAACCTAGTTTGTGACTTCGTAAATTAAAAATTTAACAATTCTAGCAACCCTCAACTTAATAATGGCTGATGTCTTTTATAAAAATTGATCAGTATGAAATAAAATAACACAAAATAGTTTTTTTTCGATGTTGTGTGCTTTAACCCTCCTTGGGTGGCTGGCCTCCTTAGGTGTTAACATTTTGTGACGAATAAGGTGTTTTGGGACATATTGACCCGGATTTTAAATTCACATAGTGGAAAATTTACAAAACCAAATTTAAAATCTTCGCAGTAAAAATGCTTATTAGAGTCCCTATTTTCAGTTTCTGGCAAATACTGCCCTTTTTAACCCGATTTATTGCAAGGAGTCTGTGCCGGAAGAGGGCATGTTTTACCACGACCAGAGAGGCGACGAGAGATACAAATTTTCATCGAAACATGCTTTGCGACGGCTCGAACTTCATGGTTTTTCATGAATAGTCTACTTCTAGCCTTGAAATGGACCAATGACAGTTGACTATATTTACATTCGAACTAGAATCGGGTGATCTTGGATTGATTTTTACATGCTCGTTCCTTTTGCTGTCGATTTTGTTTTTTCTAAATTGATCCGATGACCCTAAGCAAAATCGGAAGGATTATCTTTTGTCTTGATCATTTTGATCTTCAGAAAATGAACCATAATGAAAACGTTAATTGTATATGCTAAACTGATGAACCTGATCCAAAAAGTAAAAAAATGGGAGGAAGAATGGTAAATTTGTATGAAATATTGTAGACAAAAAAATTGTGTAAAGTGGTTTGGACATAAAAGGTTCCCCGGGGCCATCAGGATTGTCCCAGAATGGCGAATATGGTCATTGGTCCATTTCACGGCTGAACATACTACTCATGAAAAATTATGAAGTTTGAGCCGTCGAAATGCATGTTTCGGCGAAAATCTGTATTTGTTCCCACCCAAACAGTTCCTCAGGGCATCCGTGTTGTCCTAGAATGGGCCATATCCATTTCAAGGCTAGAAGTAGACTATTCATAAAAAAAATTATGGAGTTTGAGCCGTCGAAAGGCATTTTTCCGTTTTTTGTCATTTCCTTCCTTTTCCGTTTTTTCCGAATTTGTCCCCACATAAATCCGTTTTTGTCCCCTCTTAAAGGGTTCTTCGGGGGTATACGGGTTGTTTTAGAATTTTCAATGTGGTCATTGATCCATTTCAAGGCTTGAAGTAGACTACTCAACAAAAATCATAAAATTTGATTCGTCGAAAGGCATGTCTCGGCGAAAATCCGGATTTGCCTCCTCCTAGAGGGTTCCCCCAGGGCATCCGGGTTGTTGCGGGATGGCCAATAAGGTCATTGGTCCATTTTAAGGCTAGTTTAGAAGTTTGAGCCGTCAAAAAGCATGTTCCGATGAAAATTTGTATCTGTGGTTGCCTCGCGGATCGTGGCAAAACATGTCCTCTTTCGGCACATTCCTTGGGCAGCACTCACCAGCAGGGATAAGGTGCGACTCAAATCTCTTTGAGTGCAGCACGCGCTGCTGCGAGACAGTACATTAAATTTTAAAGAGACGTGAAAGTGCAGTCTGTACTCCCGTGCACCCTTGTTTTGCCGTGCGCTCAATGCCGCACATCTCATTTAGAATTTACTCTCGTCTCTTTGGGCGTGAACGATTGCACTCTCCCTTGTCGTCTCTGTGCAAGCATAAGTGCAAAAAACAGACACGACGACAGGCCCGACTAGTTTGTGAATAAGTATTTTAATGAAATTTTCCCTTTATGAACCCATACAATGCCTTTTTGTTACTAGCATCAAAAAATTTTATTTTGCTACCATTCACCAAAACATGAGCCAAAGCACAGAGTAAAGCACAGAGTACAGCACTGTGCATTACTCTTTATCTCTGAAAGAGAAGTGCATGTGCGGCTATCTGTCTCTCGTACTGCTACGAAATCTCTCGCACGTTCGTTTTGTGCGCTCTTCTGAAACAGGAGACGCACATTTGAAATTGGGTGAAGCACTTGCCTATTTTGCACTACTCTGTGTTTTTCGAAAATCCTTGCTCACAGAAAACTAAAAATTGGCACTCTAGACTTTAAAATTTGGTCATATATAGTTTTACACAATGTGAGTTTGAAACCCGGGTCAATATGACCCGAAACACCGTATGCGTAACTTTTTTTTTAACATTCATAAATGTCAAAAAAATGTGTGTTCGATGCAGAAACATAACTTCCTATGATTATTGAAAAGTAAAACGTCTAGATGCTTGTTTTAGAAAGTCATACTGACCCCGACACCTAAAGAAGGTCGACCAAATTTACCCGGAATTTCAAAGAATTTTCAAAAAAAAAATCCGGATGTTCCCCGGTGATTTAGAACTTTCCGACTTTATTGAATTATTTTTTTCATTTCTCCCGAAAGTTCCGGATGGTGGCTATCATGCCTCGATTTTGTCTTGATTTTTTCAAAATTGTGTGCTTCACATATACTAATCGACCGATGTTAATTAAAAAATTTGGTGTCAAAATATTTTTTTTTCGGAAATTTGCTCTTACTCGTTTTGTAAACATGGATGTTGATAAAAAGATTGTACTCGAAAAAATTGCAACACTTTCTTTGTTGTAATTTTACAGTATTCCGGTAAAAAAAATTACCGGAACTTGTCAAATTTTACCGAAACCCGTTAAATCGGATTACCGAACGTTCAGCTGTTAAAAGTTCGGTAAAAAATTACCGAATACTGTAAAATTCTCACAGTGTGTATAACTTTTTTAATGCATGGGTTCAGAGTGTAATGTTTACATGTGCAAAATTTCCTCACAATCTGTCAAGTGGTTATCCTGGCGTTAAACTGGTGCAAAGATAAAAATGTTATTTTTGTACCAAAAGACTTCAACCCACCGAACTAGCCGGAATCTCGTCCGATCGAGAAGTTTTGAGCCATCGAGAAGGCCAAACTTCGTTAAACACATAAAGTATTGCAAAACGAGCAAAGAAAGAAACAGTGAGTAAAAGTATCAAAAGAAGTCGGCTCCACTATATTCCAAAACCTTATGAGTAGTGTAAAAGGCGTTATGCGGGCATTCGGCCATGGAGAGGAGGTCCAATAAACCAGAGAAATAAAAAATGATGTTGCGGTGTATTACCCGAAAGTTTGAAAAAAATTTCACTAAAAATGAATGATTGTGTGTATCTTTTTTTGGAGTACAGTTATCCTTACTCAAAGTCGTAAAGTTCTGAATTGTTATTTTTCTTCCCTTTTTAAAGCTAACGTAGTGTCGAATATTCGTCAGGCAAAAGAGATAAACTGATTATGCAGATTGACTTACAAAATATATCAACTGCTAAAGTTTCCTAGAAGTTTCGTATGGCAAGGGACAAAAAGTTACAACAGCCCTTAAAGAACAAACCAAGCGCAGGGCTGGGACAATTAATTGAACAGAAGGTAAAAATCATTCAGAAACATACGTCTTATCCCAAGATCCCAAATTCTGAGCTATTCGATGACCCACATTAAATACAGTGGCCAAAATCCGGATCATATTATCAAATCCAGACGAAACTCGACGAGTATCATTTAGTTCAAGCACCACGAAACGTTTGTGGAAGCTGACTTCGAACAAATCTCGAATCCTTTTTAAATGGTAAGGGAAGGTCCATTAATTATGTCACGCAGTATGGGGGGAGATAGGGGTTTGAGAAAACGTGACGATCCATACAAAAAAATTTGAAGGTCCATACAAAAAACGTGACGAGGGGGGGGGGGAGTGGTTATAAAAAGTCAATTTCTGCGAGACGTAATTAATGGACGTTCCCTAAAGTAAGTATAATTTGGACCGAAATGGGAAAATAAACATTGATTTTTTTTGTTAATTTGTATTCCTATTTAAAAGCCGGACATGTTTTTGTTCCAATTTAATTTCACTGGAGCCGTTCAACCGTTTGGTAATAGATATTACATCACTGTGCTTAAAAATTACACTAGGAGTGGAAATTCAAGTTTCATTCAGAAAAATGCTTTTTACAACGGTCTGGAATAGAAAAAGATATTACGGCATTTTGATCAGTCAGTATGATAGATGGCATGTTACTTTCGTCAAAATGATACGCCATTCTGCGAATTAAAATGTGGTTACGTCGGAATGTTACGCCAAATTGTCATATTTCACACAGATACGTTCAACTTATCAAAATGTCGTATAATTTTTTTCTGCAACAAAACGTATTGTAAAAATATAGTTCTAAAAGAATCCCGTTTCACTAAAAAAAACTAAATAAATCTTGTGGTATAAAGTCTTTTTCTAACGCGTCGTTTAGGGGAATTCAAATAATATAACAATGTTTCGCAAGTTGCTTTTCAACACAAGCGACGTATCGACATCATTCCCAAAAAGTGCAAAAGAGATGTTACTCCGTTTTGTTAAAAGTTAGTTGAGACTTTCATGAATCATCTATCAAATATAGGCATATATATATGATTCTGTAATAACAGGCCATGAACAACGCATTTGTTTACATTTTGAGAGTTACGTCTATTTGAAAAATTACTCTAGAAAACCTGGATCGGAACACATATTTAATAATACTACTTCCCGGTGCAAGGTTCCGAAAATATTTCAATTTCGCAGCTCGCGCAGTTCTCGATAATAAAAGGTTTAGCTAGAATTCAATAACCACAGAACTACGGCTGCCAGAAAACAGAAGTTATGTGAAGAATAAAAATATTGTACATAACTGAAAGCATCAAACACGCATTTTACCCTCTAGTAAGTCCTTTTGCGGTTCGGGTAAGTTTAAGCTATATATGCCATTACAT
Source organism: Aedes japonicus (assembly GCA_034211315.2). Taxonomy (NCBI): domain Eukaryota; kingdom Metazoa; phylum Arthropoda; class Insecta; order Diptera; family Culicidae; genus Aedes; species Aedes japonicus. The sequence goes on from JASCZW010000633.1 coordinate 52,271, forward strand.
ATAAGGCTGACCGTACCAGAATTCTGGTGTTGAATTTATTCCACAAGAGCGGAATTCACCGAACAACCTCAAATTTCAATTAAAAGAGAAATATTGGACACTAATGAAACGACAACACCGGATATATGAAAATAAAACTGTCACTGAAACAGGCGTCGGCATTAACGAAGAAAAAAAAGACATTTTTTTGAAAATATGTACCTTTTAATGATTTTGTTTCATTTATTTTCCTGAAATTATATAAAATATTTATTTATTTATTTTACGTTATTTTTACGTTTTTAATGATCAAAGCTTCGCTCCAAAACAAATGAACAACCAATTGAAAGCTACTTATAACTCCATCGCAATGTCTCAAAATATGTGATTTAGTAAAAAGCTTCACTCTATCTAAACTTCGATAATAAGGGCATCTTCAACGGTGGTCCAAATCGTGGTTTGGATTTATTTTTTAGACCAATCTCAAAAACATCGTTGCACCGGTGTTGTAAATTTTGTTTTATACCGGATCAATTTTGAATTTTAAATCTGGTATATGATTTAATCTATTCTTGAAGCGATTTGGAACAAGAAAAATACCGTTCCAAAAAAATCTACACAATGCTTGATAATACCAATAAGGGAACGTCCATTAGTTATGTCACACAAAAAGTGACTTTTTATAACCCCCATTGCATATTCTACAGCATTTAGACAATCCTAGCACTTCTCGGCAGTCGACAGTGAATTGATCAGAACTTATCTAGAAACTGAACGAACTCATTAAAAATTATTTTCTGAATTACTATAAACTTGACAGAAATTAATTAAGCTTCTCGGAAGTTGAATAATTTTTATTGAAGATTCAAGATAATCATAAAGTTTGTTTGATCTATTTTGAAAAGAGAAATGGCGGAACTTCAGAAGTCCATTGAATTGCCGAAAAATTCTCAACATTTCTGGAAACTTGTTTGAATGTTAAGACATTTTCTATTGTCATTCATGTCGGTTTGTCGGTGTGCTAATGACGCACAACTGGCAGTAAAAATTATGTGGTAAAATCAATCCATGGCAAAAAGTTTGTGAAAAATCTGCGATCTCTGAAATAAAGTTTTCTAATCTCTGATGTTGAATAATTAACAGGATAACAGGTGTTGGTGGGTTTAACAACAAGAAATACAACACCGGTGCGGGGAAGGCAAAGTTAGTCTATTTTAGTTGGTTCTATTCAAGTTTTGCTCGTTGTTCCAAAAATAGACCACCGCTGAACATGCCCTAACGGTACCAAAATGGTTGTTTTTTCAGAGCTTTCAGCCTTCTTGAATAAACATGAGTTTACTAATCTTTAATCAACGAATTATTCATAACTTAATCAAGGAATTCAGCCTTTTAGTTAGTTTGACTACTTCTTGCGCAGATTCATAATTTGGAGTTTTCGATCAAATGGGAAGAATATATGCTATAGGAACGCATTTTTTTTCTCTTCAAATGAGGCACCCTATCGGTACATCAGTTCAAAAATTCCTATTCAACTAATTTCAATTTCGAGTTTCCACTGAGTTTCACTCGATTAATTTATGGTACAGTTCGACACCGCATCCTAATTATTGTTTCCCATGATTTGCCTATTTGGAATCAAAACATCAGCTGAGCTCATAAAAGACTGCTCTGTATGGACCGAAAACCCTACCATTACGTTTTTTTTTATAAAGTGCAACCTAGAAACAAACGAATGAACAGAAAATTGATACCTTTATGGGAAAATTATGTACTTGAAAAAAGATGGGCGCCCTCAGTTACGTAGCAGCAGATCATTTGACACGCTTGTTTTGAGTTACGAGGGATGCTGCTGAGGAATGTATTTTTTAATGTATTCGTGCTAAGTGCAGCATGCATCATGAGGCCGGTACACGTATTCTCGGCAAATTGCCCCATGATGTTTAACTGCGCGTAAAGGTTCCCAGACCGTGACTACTCCCGGTTGCTGTTAGGGGGTGGCAGAAGCGTGCTGTGTTCAGTGTTGAATCGAAAGTGATTCATTTCTCAATGTGTTAGTTCATTTGAATATGCAAACATCGATGTTTGATTTCTACTAAAATGCATACACATTGATTAAATTTAGAAGCGTATTCGCATTGACGTTACATTTTTCTCGAAAGCACAATTCATACATCAATCATTTGTGAATAATTTTATGACCAACACTTAAAGGCTGTCATTTTTTATAATAAATCGAGATCCCTTAAAAAGCAATCCACAGATTTATAATGACTATATATCGACCCACGAGCTACCGTGAAATGAGTTCGAGTCATGTATTGCCTGGAGGCAGGTCGTAAATTACCATTTCTACCAGAGCTCATCATCACCATTATCTTCATCAATGTGGCGATCACTAGACAGCTTGGTAAATGTTGGTATGGGGTTGAAAAGCCTTAAATCGCCAAAATGTTCATAAATACTACGATCAATACTCGCCCTCAAAATCAAATTACTTCCACCAACTCGCGATGCGCATGTTGTTCGCTACCCAAAGCTCTTTAATTATTTAATAAGCCCACCATAAAAAATAAATCACCCATATGAGGTAAAATGTCAGCTTGTACTCGCTAAAAGGCATTAATATTTCTTTCGATTCGGTATACGTTACTGATTCTTGTATTTTTATTTTCGACGTCGGTGTTAGTTGGTTGTGTGTAGGCAGACACCACCGCGTGATGGAATAAATCGCTGGAAGAAACGCAATGCAGTCATCGCGTAACTGTGCCAAAACTGTACCTGTATACATCTATTTCGATTTGGATTTGATTCGCGTCGGCGACGTCGTTCTCTTGAGAAATGGCGTAGAAGGAGTAGTGGAGCGATCAGAGGAGCGCAGAACCCGTAAATGGTTGGATCGATTTGTTTTGGTCGATAACTGCTTCCGAAAGTGGATGAGGTCTAAGAGTCTAGATTAGTACTGTTGTACAGAATAGTAAGAACAGTGCATAAATCAATCCAATCGATGTTGCGCATTTTTTCACGTTGTTATTGACCTGTCCTAATAGTATCTGTTGGTACTGTAAAATATTGAAAAGTAAATATATAGATGTGATAAAGTTCGAGGCTTAATCGAATTCAAACACTATCCCGATTACCATTACCTTTTGTAACGTAAAAACGTTAGATTTTATAATTTCAGAAAATATTTGTACATGCGAAATAAAAATATTCGATTCGGGTATAAACGAGGCGACAAGTATGTTGAAGATATTTGTTAAAATAACAACATGAGGATCAGATTCTCCTACTTTGCTCATCGAAAAATACTCAAAGCTAATAATTTGATCATCCATATCATCGGCATAGTTGTTTTTCGATTCGTACTAAGAGACCCTTCAAAAATCAGGGCCTCAGAAAGCACAGTTGGTTTACCAAGCCGGACGCGGCGAGTTCGATTCTAGAATACATTACAAAATCAACAGATATTTAAAGAACCTTTCTATCAGACGGCACCGAAGATTTAGTAGTAAGTGCGATAGTCTCTCATACCAATGGGTCTGGTATCAATTCCACGCCGCAAAGTGATCGGAAAAGTATTTTTTCACAGAAAAATCAATAACTACTGGGTGTGGAATTTTAGTATCACGATCAGGCGCGCATTCTTTTGCCAGTCAAGGGTGTATTCGGCCCCCCTTGCCTATTCTGCATTAGGGTAGCAGAATCTTCGGTAAAAGATTGTGCTTGATCGGGCACTACTTTCAAAATAGCCCTTCGCTCAATTTCAACTGCTTCCATTCAATTTTCACAGCCTACCGTACTCTAACGAAACTATCAATACTTTCTTTTTAATTCTTTGGTTCTAGCAAAAACTGATATCCTCTCCTAGTGCCTCATGTTGATGAGAAGATGTTTCTTTCAAACATAATGAGAAGCTCATGGTTTTTTTGGCCTAAACATTCACAAAATCAAAAACATTATGTGTTTTCCATGATATTTTAGCTTATGTATATCCGTCATACCAAAATACTTTTATGGGAAAAAATAGGGATACTCTGTTTTCAAACAGAAAAGTAGCTCTATCAAAGTCAATAGATAAAGGGCATTTTCAAAAAGTTGCATCGAGGGCTGCAGATGCAAAGAACAACTTTGTAGAAGATAACATGTTACGAAAATGCAACAACTACTAAGGTATGCGCAGAGCCAAATCTAGCCATGGTTTATTACGTACCTCCTTTTTGTCAACATAAAGATGTCACCAACACCGCTAACACAATGCCATTGTGCGTGTGTGAAAGAACAACAATTGTGTGAAAAAAATTGTACACAAGTTTGGAAAATCCGTCATGACATAGCAAAATCACTCGGAGTCCCACGTTCAACAGTAAGTAGCGTTTTGAAACGTTTCGAGATCGGTTGACTCTCGATCAGAAACCAGGATCTGGCGGTAAGCGGAACGACAACTTCAAATGCCAGCGGGATGCAGTGCTTCAGCTGATTAAGCAAACCCCGAACCTTTCCATCCGAGATGTGGCTAAAAAGGTCAAAACATCTTATTCTTTCGTTCAAAACGAGAAGAATGCGGCAAGATATAGGTCGTCCAAGGTAATAAAAACACAAACAGTAACGAGAAGCATCAGATTCGAAAACAAGAGCGCGTAAACTGTACGACAAATTGCTGCCAAATTTGACTGCGTTGTTACAAAAAACAACGGTGAAAGCAGATTTCAAAAATCTACTTCTCAAGGTCCTTTTCTGAGATGCTTGTAAAGATACCGCGGACTCGCCTACTTTCAACACAGCATGATATTTCTTAAATGCATTTACTTTATCATACCTCGATCGAATTTTGTCGTACCGATAAGTGCGCTGTGCCTGGCGCCGGAGGTGATGCACTGTGTGGCGCATCTGATGCTCTAAGCTAGGCGTGCAGATCGTCGGAAGGTTGACCTTCGGTCATTTGATTTTCCAATTTTTAACTGAAGCGAGTATAGCTACACCACTACACCTTAAGGGCCAATTGGCCAATGAATAATTGATCCGGAGAACTTTGTGTATTGGACGTTATTGGTTTTGAGTCGACATCTAGGGTGCTGTTTTGTGAGTGTGTCCAATATATCGGGACATAGGAGGTTAGACAGGTAGGTCAATTATTCCTATAGAGTTTGTACGCGTGGTTGAACCTTTTTTCTTGATTCGGTTCTCAAAATTCGATACTTTAACGTATTTATGTATTTCATTGAAATAAACAACCCAAATTTGTGAGTGAGCCCAACAGCATCCTTACTGTTGGTTTAAAGCAGTCCTCAATCTCGATGTTTTAAAGTGTTTTTGTATTCTTCTACAATAACCGACCCAAATTTTTGAGAGGCCACAACAGCATCCTTATTGTTGGTTTATATCGGTTCTCAAACTCGATATTTTAAAGCTTCCATTGTAAAAAACCAACCTCACATGTGAGCAGTCACTACTGTTGGTTTAGATCGGTTCAGAAACACGAAATTTTAACGAATTTTTGTATTTTACTGATATAAAACACCCACATTTGTGAGTGGCCCCAACAGCATCCATACTGTTGGTTTATATAGGCTCTCAAATTCACTATTTTCGCGCATTTTTGTATTTCATTGAAATTGGAAAGCATGCACACTTGTGAGTGACTTCAGCAGCATCACTACTGTTGGTTTTAGTCGGTTCTCAAACTCGAAATTTAAGCGTATTTTTGTTTATTATTGACATAAACCGCTCACAATTGTAAGTGGCCCCAACATCTAGCATTCTTACAATTGGTTTAGATCTGTCCACAATCTCGATGTTTTAAGACGCTTTTGTATTCTTCTGAAATAAATCACCCAAATTTGTGCGTATCTCCAATAGCAGCCTTACTGTAGATTCAAATCGAACCTCAAACTCAATATTTTAACTTGTTTTTGTATTCTGCTGAAATAAACCACCCAAACTCAGTCTAATACATTGAATTCTAGTACATATTAAAGAAATGCATGAAATGCCTTGTTCGATGATGGCAGAAAATTGTCGTCGAATTTTCAAATTTACTTCCGATTTTCGTGTTTTGCGTTATTTTAATTGACGTTTTCCGTAAATATTCCGGTGGCCGAGTTCTCGTAGTTTTGAATGGAAAAATCGTTCCAAACTCAGGGAAATGAAAAGTGCGAAACAAATATCCGGATCGTAGGCGGATGTCAGGCGAGCTGAAGTTGGCGATCGATTGGCATAGCAGGACGCTTAGAAGGAGAATTTTCCCCGGTGGAGAAAAAGTGTACGTGTGTGTATACTGTCCGGGAGTAGTTTGCAGGAGGAAGCCAGCGTTTGTTAGTGAGCTTTGATCCTGTGTTTGTTTAGAGCACATAGATTGAAAAAAAAGGCAACAATTTCATAATATTTGAGCAGATCACACGAAAGCGAGATGGCCTATGAAATCGTGAACCAACACTGAGATACTGGTGGTGCGTTATCTACGTAGTACAACAAGACGATGTAAATTTTTAATACTTCTTAATGCTAGTTGGTTGTTGGGATTTAGTGAAAGTAACAAATTATTCCGAAAATATAGATTATATCTATGTGGATTACAAAAGATTAGAATTGGAAAAATGTGACAGAAATTATAGGTTGAGTAAGTTTGCCGGTCAAGGCTGTGATGCAAACATTTTAAATTATGGCCCGAAAATGACAAACATCATTCGATCACAACACACGTTGGATAAATATTGGGTGAGGCATTTCCATTTTAAAAAGTTTTTTTTTTAGAGAGTGTGTAATGGAACTTTATCCTTGAGCTGTACAAAGATAGGATGTTAAAAATTTATCCTAGATTTGTAATTGCTAAATGACGATGGGCATTCTCAGGCATTCTTCTCTGGTACCGAGTAATGGCGCTTTAACCATAAGATAATGCTTAGGTCTCAACCGTTTGAAGAATAAGGGAACATCACATAACCTTCTAAGACTAGGTGCTCCCAACGACCAGTTTTAAGTAAATTTTTGTTCTGTACACCAAACAGGGCATTCTGTTTTACTATACTCTTCGACTATGGATTTGCCTTTTCCGTTGCTATCTACTAAAGGCTACGTGGGTTCCCCGTGTCTTCTTAAAGTAGATACCAAATCCTGCCTATCTCTAACGGTTGTATGCACGTGGCAAGGTGAGCGATCGAGGTGTGTCTTCGTGGAGATTATTGTGAGAAGGAACGTATCAGTAGCTGGTTTCGTTTCATGGTGACATGCAATGACTTCAACGAATTATTCCTCATCGTAGCTCCATCTACGAGGTGTGCAAACGTCAATGCTAATGCTAGTGCTAATATTAAAGAAAGGCATGGGAATGCCAACTTGCAGTTGCTAACAGCTCATGGATAACAGACGCGCTCTTTTCTTCATTCATTGAGACACTCTTTTGTTGGATAAAAGATAGCTTGCAGTTTTGCCCAACGGTTAAATCTTGTTGATAGTTATTTAAAATACCGTGGACAAGCGATGTTGCCTATTGATCCACTGAAATAAATTTGAGCTCTATGACCGTGATTAGAACAATTCGTGATTATTGAGTCAAACTGGTCAGGTCAAACAGAAAGAACTCGAGTAAAGTGTAACATCATAATGAAAACTAATTTTGATAGAAATATAAAATTAAATCAGAAATTATCAAAGCCAGTTTTATCTTGCTGTAATCTTGTCTACACTTGTTGTATTATGTTCCCATTGTCTTGACAAAACATTTGATAGAATGGGTAGAACAGGTAAAAATTTAACAAAAATTGACCTTTAGATTTGCTATCACTGCACTGATAGAAGGATCAGTTTTTAATTTGATGTCAAAGAAACATTGACGGTTTCATTTTTACATTTATTTGTGTCGAACATTTTTCATCAGCAGAATGTTGTAAAAATATGTACGGCGTAGTGAGCTGTAATCTAAACTACTATTTCTGGCAACAATTGAAATCTGTAATTCTAATACATAACGAACTAAAACGACTATAGTTGCAGTGATGTTCAATTAAATTCATTTAGAATATTGCTTCATAGTACAGAATTTTGCGGATGGAAATAGTTAGTTGCAAATAAATGTACTAATGAATGAATGAATGAATAATAGCATCCCTACACATTATTGCTCTTAGTTTTGATCCTTCAACCGTTAGAACGACCAAAACAACATAAACAAAGTAACCATTATCAGCATCATCACAACAAAAAATCTCTTCTACCTCGTTCATAGAACACGTTTGAAGAATCTACGTACTGTCCACCAGGTGTTCTAGTCATGACACTTGTTAGACAAGAACATGAGGGGTTCATGTAATGCAAATATGAGTTGTTTTAAATTTTTAAAATTCGTTTTTATTAGAAGAACTGCAGTGATATTCAACAAGGTGTAACTATTGAATGTCTTAGAACTATCGGATGTTCTGAACGTAAAAGCATTATGACCGCCGAAGATAAATTTGAAATTTCGCAACTAGAAATTAGAAGAAGAATTAGTATCTTCCATTTAATTCCAACTACCTTTGCTTATCTTCGACAGATACGCGTATTTCGTCTACAATGTGCAGACTTCTTCAGTGTCTCGTACTAATAACTCGACTGAAAGAAAACCTTCGCCACCTGCCGTATATATACTATTTTCTAAATACAAAACGTTTACCTATCATTATGTTGTTTATACCTATCTTATTATTAGTTTGTCTATACCTATCCTGAGTCAAAAACAAGTGTACTTAATATCTAATTCGCTTCTTCTCATTTATACCTAACATACTTATTGTGTAGCAGCGGGTGCTCCGCTTCGTCGGGTTTGATGTCGTTTGGGTAGTAAGTTGAAGAGCCATGTGTAACCATTGCCTTGGTCTTTGTTTAGTAGATTTGTGTTCTGTTGTTTGTTTATTTCTAAGCTTTCTGCGACGTCTAATTTCCAGGGTGTAGATGTAGTCCGTAATATTGTGATGTCATTCGTCGTTATGTCGTGATTTTCCGTGAAGATGTGTTCTGCGACTGTTGATTTGAAGTTATGTGAAATTCCTTTCGTTCTGTTTGACAGCCTTAGTCACCTCCGCTAGATGCTCCTTGAACCTTGTTGCCAAGGTTCTCTTTGTTTGACCTACATATATTTTGCTGCAGTGTTTACACTTGATTCTGTATACCTCTGCTCTGCCTAATGTGTCTACTGAGTCTTTGGTGGAGCCTAACATCGATGCTAATTGGTTGTGCCTACTAGAAAAACTAAGTCTAAGCCAAATTCCCTAAGTCGTGGTTTAAGCTTTTGTGTAATGTCTTTATCGAAGGGGACGGATACACGTTTTAGGGGTTCAGGTGAGTCTGAGAGGGTTGTTAGTGATTTTCTATGAAGATGTTTTTCCTTTTGTTGATGATCGCTTGAATTGTCCTCTTTTCGTACCCATTGAGTCTGGCAGTTTCGAAGATATATGCTAATTCTTTGGCTTTTCCAGTTTTATTGAGAGGAAGGATCAACATCCGGTGGATCATGTGGTGGAAAGTGGCCATTTTGTGCTGAAAAGAGTGGTTTGAAGTGTATGGGATGACTCTTGGGTGTTTGTGGGTTTTCTGAAGATTTCAAACTCTAAAGGAGATGGCGACAATAATTTCTCTTTACTAGAAGGTCGAGGAATGCAAGTTTTCCATCCTTTTCTATTTCATGGGTGAACTTAATGTCTTTGTGGAGATTGTTGATTTCTTGAAGAATCAGGGAGAGATCGTCTTTTTCACGACGGCGAAGATGTCGTCGACGTATCTCCACCAACGAGTTGGGAGTAATCCTTTCGCTTTTAGGATTGTTTCCAAATTCGCCATAAACAGTTCACAGAGGAATGGGGATAGAGGATTTCCATAGGGGCTCCTTTTAATTGTTTATAGAATGATCCTCTGAAAGTGAAGTAGTTCTCTTCCATGCAAGTCGGGTCAGCTTAAGGTACATCCGTACCTTTGCTTCCATGTTGTGTCATCTCCTTTGTTTCAAAAGCCAATCTTCTAGAAGGTTAATTGCGTCCTTGATCGGTACGCTAGGGAAAAGGGCTGTGACGTCGAAAGATACCATTACTTCATTGTCATTTATATGACCTGATGACTGTAGCTGTTGTACAAATTCCTGGGAGTTGCGAACTGAGCTTGTTGGGAATTGCTCGGAGATACCTTGAAATTCTTTTACTAGCCATTTTGCTAGCTTATGGGCTGGAGATCCTACAGATGAAACAATCTCGCTCATTTCGTTTCCGGGTTTGTGGACTTTTGGGAGGCCTTTAATTCTGGGGAGGATGGGGTTTGGTTCAAGAAGACGGACTGCTGCATCCCCTAATACTACTTTACACTCTTTTAGTGTTTTGTCCACGTGTTTCACCATGTTTGGTAGGGGGTCTACCCGAAGCTGCCTATAAGGACCATTACTGATCTTAGAAGCCATCTGCTTGTCGTAGTCCTCCTTATCTATGATGACGACTCTGTTGCCTTTGTCTGCTTTTAGGTAAAAAACAGGCTTTGACTTCAGCTCCTTAACGATGCGAATTTCCTTCTCGTTGTTGTGTTTTTGTTTCTGTCCGTCCTTAATAATGTTCGAAGTGATAGTCCTGGCTGTGTTTTGTACAGATGTCGGAAGAGTGTTTGTAATTGCTGTCTCCACGTCGATGATGATCTGTTCCACGTCGGGCTTGGTTGTAACCGCGTATCCTAATCCTTTGTTGAGATGAGTCAGTTGTTCTTCCGTGAATGCGGTCGTCGATCGGTTAACAACCAGTCCTTCAATGGAGTGGACCATCGGTGTCGTGTTGATGGTGGGTGTAAGTTTGGTCTGTTCCTTGGTGTGATGTGTGGTCCGAGTCTGTTGGGATTCTATTCTCAGCTTGTTGAGTTTCCTATCGAGAACCGTTCGTTTCCTATTTGATTCGCATTCCTCTGCTACCTTGACTCGGGATTTGAAATTTCGGCAAAATACGTTTCACCAAATATGTAATTTCATCAAAGGATCTTTTTCCGGATAAGTTTATCTACCAGAGAAAATCGCAGAAGCTTCTGTAAAATGACCCAGCTCCCTTCAGAGATTTTGAATACCGCACTATCCTCTTTGATGAAATATGATGAAATCTTCAACAATTTATACTAAAGCTTAGTGTCTATTGAATTCGTGCCTAATTTGCACCAGGTCAAATTTCTTCTGCAAATCCGCCCAAATACAAATCCCCGAAAATAAAAATAAATCCTCGAAACCCGCGTTGTAACAACCCAGTTATTGTGGAATTGCTAATTTAATTAAGGACTGAGTAAAAAAGAAACTGGATATTCTATGTAAAATTTTATAATTCGGCCGAAATGATTGGCAACCAGTCAGTTTCGTCTGTACAATGCAATACAACACTACCGACATTTGACGTTAAGGATTTTAGCTTTAACTTAAGTTCTTGGTTCCCCAAGAATGCTTTAGATATTTATCCCTTTAAGGAACTCTTATTTATACAATTCTGACATTAACCTGAAATTAACTGATATTATTGACAGTTTTGAAATAAATTTAAATTGACTGTAAGACCCAGAACAAAATAGTGAGTATTATGCATGTTTTCCTAATTGCGGAGTTTGAAATTTAAAAAAGTTAGACTGTGACAAACGTTGCCCTACACAACAGATAAAAAAAAATCATGCGTAATCTAATGCACATAAAGGGAATGCTAGATTTTGTAGAAAATATTTAAGCTAGATAACGCCTGAATCTAGCCTGTTGTATGAAAAATTGCAAACATTGTTGTCTGGTGCATGAAAGATTGCAAACAATTTCGTTGTTTACGCCTCCTTTGGCTTGGAATTAAACGAAGAAAAATTTTACGTTAAAATTAATTATTTTTTTCTGTGTAGTACAACTTGGTCAATAGGCTGCTGTTTTCATGTTCTTGTAAATTATCAGATGTATTTTTTCATACCTAAAACATGTTGTTACGATGATGTTTGATGAACACATGAAAACTATAATGAGTTACAGTTAAGTTCACACGTGCATTGAAAAATCTTGGATGTCTTTAAAATTTAGTTAGATGCACTTTTTCATGCCCAATCCTAAAAAAAGGCTTATAAAGCAATTCAATGACTCTATTTTCGCGCATAAAAGGTTGAGTAATGTATATTTGGTTCATTATCTAAAATTACCTCTTCATATAAAGTTCAGACTGTACCTACCAGTGTCAAAAGAAATTTGTAACGCCACCTAATGGAAAAAGAGAGACAAAAAAAGATTTAGTAAGTATACTGTTTTTTATTTCATAAATAGTTTTGCGTTTCAATCTCAGCTTCCAAAAACAACACGTAAAAACGAATGTTACCATAGTAGACTGGTTTCCCAACTAGCAGTTCCTCCAAAGGCTTCTCGATATTATTGTTGACCAACCCTCTCCAAATAATGTACTGAATTATCAAAATTGTCATGTTTTTTTTTAAACACTTACAACAGCGCCAAAAGCAGTACGGTGATCACCATAAACATCCTCTGAAAACGCCCGGCGCAATACCTACTACAGAACAGTTTGCAGAACGCAATACCTACTACAAATATACAGTTTGAGCAAAGGGATCATATTGATTAAACAATCAATTTTGGTAGGTCGATATACTTAAGCGGAGAATCGATTCGTAAGCAAATAACGACAGCAAACCCAAAACAATTCATGCATCAATGAGCTCAGCAAACAGACAAACAAACATCCAATCCGAAGCCGAGGTGACTGAAGTAGAACGAGGTCCCCGCTGCGTAATCGAGCGCTTTGCTTTCATTGTTTTTAGCTTTCTTTTTGGTTCCTTGAGGGAAGCGAATGTTACACCAAACACGCCAAGATAACAGGTGAAAATGAGCGAATTGAAGACAAATCACGGTAACGTGCACCTATCCACCTTTCCCCAACAATGACATAATCTACCGAGGACCGGAGTGATTTATCGCTTCCCCACCAATTACCGTTCAATGAACGAATTCTTGAGGACAGCCGATGCGGCCTGCGGTTCCGGTTCGTAAAAATATTATGAACTTCTCAGCCATTAGACAAGATATGGGTGCCCTGTTCGAGAACTGTTATTGTTTTACCACCATGGGCTTGTTTACTTATTTCAATGAACAGTCTAAGCCGGATCGCTGTTTAAACGAGTGACGAAATCGATACTCCGATCTGGTTCGACGAGAAGCCACACGCTATTTACTGGCTCACTAGTATCCAAGAGACTACGCCTTTTTTGGATTGGATATATTACCACACATCCACGGTGGTATGTTGTTGCTTTCAGGTCATACATTTCTGGTCGAACTTTGTGTGTTCAGAAAGTCGATAATATCTGGTGATGAACATTTCAAAAAAAGTAAGTATGTTTGTCACAAGCTAATCCAACCCATTTTCGCATTCAGTGAAACGTATAAAAGAAATTTGGACCATTTGGAAAGTTTATCTACATGTATCTGTTTCTAAGACTCATTTAAGTAAGTTTCAACTTGAATTTGCCACTGTAAAAATATCGAGTTTCAATAATAACTTATATTTGGGTAGCTCATTGTCGAACCAGATTAATCTGCAAAAAATAAGTTTGGTGAAAGAGCAGTGCTATTCAATAGAAATTCAAACTTATCAAACTAAGTAGAAAACTCACCAAAAGAAACTCTGTCCAACAATTAATATAAAATATAAAAATACCTCAACCTTACAAACCCATTCTAGAAAAAAAACTGCTGAAGTGCTGCTGCCCAGCCGAACAAGATTACACCCTTTCATGTCAATCGACGATAGACGGCAGGCTTGTTTCGCCAAATGGAATTACGATACCATCACTTCCTTTTTCCAGCACATCACATCAGCCGTGGAGGGTGGGGACTTCAAAGTAGGCGGCGTCCGTAATTAAATTAGTCCCATGCGGAATCCAATTCCAGACCGATGAATGGGCGGGAGTCTTCCAAGGGCTGCTTGCCACCATAGTAATAAGCATCATTTCCAAATGAACAACCGTACGGATTTTTGATGACCGAACTGTTGTTTGGAGAGCATGATGACACGGTTGGTTGGTGTTGTTATTTGGAATGCTCCAAACTTTCGCTTCGGTGTCAAAATTCAACCCATTCGGCCATTCATCGTTGTCGTCATCGTCGTTTGGTGGTGCCCAATCTGGGACTGGGAGTGCTTCTTTTCACATGGGCTTATGTGTCCAATTGAGTGCCAAGGGGAATGTATTTGTTGTTGCTGCGGAGGTGAAAGAACTGAAGTGACGTGGTGGAATCCACTTGGAGGCAGTATTGTTTTGCAGTTTTGGAAAGTGTGAAGCAATAATGGGATGTTTGAAACAATAACAACGAAACGTGTGAAGCTCATTGACAGCGGACATCAATGGGTTCTTTATGCGTCTGAAAGAATGGGTTGGACATTTCTCAAGTACGTATTCAAAATAACGAATCTGTTTTTGTAAACAATGATTCAAACGTAAATACCTCGAAAACATTAGCAATCACATACAAACAAACACTCAACCTATAAACCATTTTTTTAGTATGACCACTTCGATTCAAACAAAATCGATCGGCTGACTTTCTACTTATTGGAGGAAGATTGTGCTGTCTTGTGGTAGTTTTAATTTTAATCCATAGTATCACAAATTGATTGAAACAACTAGAATGTGACACAATTGTGTCACAATCAAGTTGCTGCAACAAGTAATACCGTTTCTGCGTTGCTTGGGAATGGAACTGGTAAAAGTTCTGATGAACTTACTTCTGGATATTTAATTACAAAAGCAGACAAGTGTGTTTCAAAACATCTCGGGGTTTTTCGGTGGACATAAGTGATAGAATCATATTTATATTGCTGACGCTAAAAAAAGGCAATTTTCTTTAAGCAAAATATCATGTTTTAAATAAAGCATAAACTTTGAATACAATTAAATACATAGCTCAAATATCTGACGAAAAAGAAAGATTATACCTAGCAAGTATCCTTTCCACAAAACATCACATGATCAAGCACCGCATTTAAAAAAATTGGCTATCACATCTTTTATTAATTACCAGAAATTAAAATGTCAACATTTTGTCAAAATATTCTACTGAGTTTGGACAAAAACTTCAAAAACGTCCAAAAAGAACATCCAGAACTAAAGAATGAAATGCTGAGATAGAAAAGCTAGCCTACCATTTCTCCCCTACTAGGTACCTAGAATTTGTTGATGCAACACAAACGCACGTGCATGTCTTGATCCATATAATTGTTTAAAATGAAATTTCTTCGCATTCCAATTACGAAAGAGCTGACTCATGTATCAATAATTGCCATTACGTGATTGATCAGAATCAGTAAATATCCCAATGAATCAATTGCATAAGGCTGAAAATGACCGATCATTCAATTTGTACAATGTTTCAGTAATTCCATTTTTGAAAGATCAATAACGTCTTCAACCACGTCATTGCACCAATGTTGGAATTTTTGGGGGCTGTGTTTGCTACTGCATTCCCACAAATTATTCCTTGGGTCCCTAACCTGTATGTTGGGTTTTTTAGTTTAGTTCTATTCAGCAAATTGTCCAAAAATGAGCACTATACTAATTTAAGTATATGAGAATGTATCACTTACAAATACCGTGGATCCCGTCCAAATGTGCGCCTGCTACTCTTACCTATATTTATTCTGGTAGAAGAAAAAATCAAGTCGAATTAGGTATTTTTAACTAATGACCTCTAAATAGCGTGGTTGTACTGAAACTTCATACTTTATTCCTCACTCAATAAAGCCAAAAAGGAATTCTTCTAGTGAGTGCATGGTATGACTACACAGAAAAAAGTAATTTATTTTTAATTACAAGCCAAAGGAGGCGTGAACATCGAAATTGTTTGCAATCTTTCATGCACCGAACAAGAATGTTTGCAATCTTTCATACAACAGGCTAAATTCAGGCGTTAAATTTACATGAAATATCCCTTTATTTTCTGCCAAATCTATAATTCCCTTTATGTGCATTAGATAAAGCAGAGCATTCAATGTTTCTCTTTATCTGTGTACTCTAAACAATTGTTTTCCATCGTTGTGGTTCATCACTCTGGACGGCTAATGAATTCCTCCCGAGGACTTGTAATTATATTTGACTTCTTTCGAACAAAGCTTGAACTTCCATAGTCTTGAGCGTTCTTCAGCCCTTTCGCCGTATTTTCTTTAGACCTTCTAAAGTATCGCGTCCTGCTTTCAGAATCTCCAGTAGTATTTATCAGCTTTGGCTTCCTTTAGACCTTTCATATAATTTCCTTCAGTTATTCAAATGATCTTTCTTAACACGTTCTGCAGAACTACCTTGACTTGTTCCAGGGATTCTTATGTTTTTTTTCTGGATCTTCTAAAGTGTTTCCTTCAGCTTGTTCTGTGGTCTAAGGACCTCTTATATCTGCCAAAGCTTGTCAAGATTTTGTTGCTCTGAGCATCCTCCAGATTTTTCTATAGGCTTCTTTAAACATACCGAGGGACTCTAAGGCAGTTTTTTCTGATCTTCGGATAAGATTGTATGTATTTTTTTCACAGTTCTTATAGATTTTCTAGCTAATTTATCCTGGAATTGATAAAAACTTATTTTAACGTAGCATACAGTACACTGAGGGTTATTCCGAGAGTCGAAGTGACGTTTGTCACTTGGTGAAGTGAGAAAAGTCACCTGCGGTGACGTGACTCTCCATTTGATTTACCCAGAAGAGTCACGTCACTGCAAGTGACTTTTCTCACTTCACCAAGTGACAAACGTCACTTCGACTCTCGGAATAACCCTTGATTAATGCGTTGAAAATAAAATTCATGAAGGAAAGAGGCTCACGTTAATACAATGTTAGCCTCCAACCACGAGTTCAGATCGACAGTGATGAAATCGAGGTAAGAGACGAATTCGTGTATCTGGGTTCATTGGTGATCGCCGATAACGACACCAGCAGAGATACAAAGGCGCATTATCGCTGGCAATCGTGCCTACTTTGGACTTCGAAGGACGCTAAGATCGAACAAAGTTCGCCATACTACAAAGTTGACCGTCGATAAGACATTAATTAGTTAGTTCTCTACGGCCACGAAACATGGTAGTCCTCTACGGCCACGGAACATGGACATTGCTAGTGGGTGACCAACGTGCCCTTGGTGTCTTTGAAAGAAAGGTGCTGCGTACGATCTATGGTGGAGTATAGATGGAAGACGGAACGCGGAGGAGGCGAATGAACCACGCATTGCATCAGTTGCTGGGAGAAACTCCCATAGTAGATATCGCTAACATCGGTCGACTACGATAGGCTGGGCATGTCGTAAGAATGTCTATACTGGCGAAAGCAGTGAACAACTACTTTCGATGGTTTGTAATTACTGACTTCGTGCTTCCAGACGAACACGCAACGCGGTGGGTACAACACCAGTGTCAGTGCTCGTGGTTTGGCTTCGGACACCATGATTGATGTTTCGGCTAATACCACAGCCGAGTGTTTCCGATTGTGTCCGATTGCGAAATACACTCGTGGTTTAGTTTTTTTCTTTCTAACTCAATCAACTTATGCGCCCGTCACCCAACAGCCAAGAAAACAAACCAATAAGTCAAATTACCAAATTTTTAGAATCATCCGACGAGCATTGCTTTATCCGTGGCAACCAGTGTCATACTGGGTGTATGTTGAGAGCTTTCTTGTGATCGTAACCACTCGGCTCTTGTATTTTTCCAAAAACCAAAAACGGTGTCAAAAGCAATACACGAGCGTGTACACTCGTGTCGTGTCCAGGGATAAGGTGCGACTCAAATCTCTTTGAGTGCAGCACGCGCTGCTATGAGACAGCACACTAAATTTCAAAGAGACGTGAAAGTGCAGTCTGTACTCCCGTGCACCCTTGTTGCACTCTCCCTTGTCGTCTCTGTGCAAACACAAGTGCAAAAAACAGACACGGCGGCATGGGCCGGACTAGTATGTGAATAAGGATTTTAATAAAATTTTCCCTCTATGAACCCATACAATGCCTTTTTGTTACTAGCATCAAAATTTTTCATTTTGCTATCATTTACCAAAGCATGAGCCAAAGCACAGAGTAAAGCACTGAGTAGAACACTGAGTAGAGCACTGTGCATTACTCTTTGTCTCTGAAAGAGTAGTGCATGTGCGGCTATCTATCTCTCGTGCTGCCACGAAATCTCTCGCATTTTCGTTTTGTGCGCTCTTCTGAAACAGGAGACGCACACTTGAAATTGGGTGAAGCACTTGCCTATTTTGCACTACTCTGTGTTTTTCGACAATCCCTGGTCGTGTCCTTTGCGTTGCGGGTTAATCTATAAGCACGACACTAAAGTGGTGAATTACAGCCGGCGGTGGTGTGTTTGCAGTCAATTTCGGCTCTCGCGCATAACGGTCTGGTGTTTTTACCAAGGCTGGCTTTGACAAATTACGCGAAGCGGTCGCCGGAGGAGATTAAGCGTTTGAAGATGTCGGTCGACCCCAAGCACGCAAACTGTAAATCAGCTGTGTTTACATAGAGAACCAACAGATGATGCTTGGGACTAACATACATCCTCAATGTAAAAAAAAACTGGTAATCCCAAACTAAGGCAATATCAGCGCCAGCCTCGCGCAAAAGCCAGGCCAAATAAGGAATAAGACGGAATGTGTGCCGAGAGCAGTGTGACAGTGGTTTTCTGTATACGGCAAACAAATAATTTTCAAAATTGTGGTTGATGCTGTTGGGACCACTCAAAAGTGTGATAGTGGTTTACTTTAATGGTAAAACTTTTTTTTTAATTATGCGTAATGGTTGCTTTGAACCGATTTTAACCAACAGTAAAAATGCTGTTGAGACTATTCATAAAAACTGAACACTCATAACGGCAATAGTGGCACCGGCTTCTTTTGATACTTTTACTGTTTCTTCAAAGTCAACTCTCGAATACTTCTGATGTTTTAGGAAGGTTGGTCTTCATGATTACCCAAATCTTCTCAACCGGACGAACTTCCAGCGAGTTGGGTGGGTTGAATTATGTTCTTACAAAAACATTGTTATCTCTGTACCAGTGTAACGCCGGCCACGCGTAGTGGCAGGATACCAGATTCTGTCATAATAGCCGTGATACCGCGGCAGCAGGCGCTTCTGGAGGCACTAGTATCGGTTGATTTGCCCACTCATGGTATCGGTCGTACTGTATGGCTGGCTCATCTTTCGACACACAAACGAACGTGTGAGAGATTTTGTAGCAGCATGAGAGACAGAAAGTCGCACATGCACTTCTCTTTCAGAGATACAGAGTAATGCACAGTGCTTTACTCTGTGCTTTGGCTCATGCTTTGGTAAATGGTAGCAAAAAGATTTTTTTTGATTCTAGTAACAAAAAGGCATTGTAGGTGCTCATAAAAGAATTTTTTTTATTAAAATCTTAGTTCACAAACTAGTCCGACCTGCCGCCGTGTCTGTTTTTCGCACTTGTGTTTGCACTCGCACAATCGTTAATGCCCAAAGAGACGAGAGCAAATTCGAAATCAGATGTGCGGCTTTGAGCGCATAATAAAACAAGGGTGCACGGGAATAATGACTGTACTTTCACGTCTCTTTGAAATTTGATGTGCTGTCTCGTAGCAGCGCGTGCTGCACTCAAAGAGATTTGAGTCGCACCTTATCCCTGCTGTGAAGAAGCTATTCAACATATGGTGTTGAGTCGAAAAAGAACGATTTTGGAATTCAATCTATGTCAAAAAACTGGACGACCGTCACATAGTTCAGGTGTTCAAAAAAAGGTGAATAATTTTTATCTCAGAGACGACAACAATCGGCCATTTCCTGGGTTGAATGATACAATTTCTATAAAATTACCCAATGGAATTCGTCAAAATTTTCAAAAGCGCCTTTTGATTGCATCGTTGGATACATTATATAAACAAGGTCGCAACAACTATCGACCTCGTTCGAATCACGTTTTCCGTTTTGGGCAAAAAGTAATCATATGGTGTTTTTCAAAATTTTTGATGTAAATATTCAAAGTTTCAGAAAGTGTATTTTGACCTTTACATGAAAAGGTAACATATCCAAACAAAATCGAAATAATTGAAAATGTTTATGTATGTGAATTTATCAACTCTATTTGGATTTTTTGAACGCTGTTTCATAGTAAAAGTGTTACGTATCCCCCGCGTAAAAAAAACCTTTGCGTATTATAGAATTATGCAAAAATGAACATGAATCTGCTTCATTTACGTCATTTTGGAAACTTAGGTCTGAACAATGTTTTTACACTAATGATTAATCAGCAATGAATGTTTGTGCGATACACGAAAATATGAAATTCTTGTTTGATGCTTTGAATAAAACTAATTGGTTTTTAAATTTACATGCGGATACAAGTCTCAACACTTTTCTATTTAATAAAGTTTTAGCAGGATGGTACTTTTTTCCAACGTCTTACGGGAAAGGTCCATGTGATGGTACAGGTAGTGTCATAAAATGAATAACTAAGGACGCATGTCTTAGAAAGACTGCTGAAATAAATAGAGCTAAACAATTGTATAACTGGGCGACATCAGAAGCAGTGAAACAATAGTTTAAAAAAGGTTGGCAATTTATATATGCAAACGATGAAGATTACACAGACGCTGAAAAAATGTTAATGGAAAAGTTAAATAGTATTGTTCTAATTCCAGGGACACAAAAATATCTTGCATTTATTCCAAAAAACGAACAAAGGATTTATGTAAATAAAAAAAATAAAAATCTAGAATATATTGAATACTTTCCTCTCGATTAAACAATGAAACCGAATTCGAAACAACACGAAGTTCACGACATAAGAAGTGATTGTAAAACTTGTGAATTGAGAAATTAAAATAATAAAGTCATTTAGAAACAAATAAATAATGATTATAAAATTAAAAACATATATGTGTTTATTTATTTTGACCATAGACTATATAATCGCTATGCAGAAGACATATTTGAATATAATATATAATTTAATTTGAATTGGATATAGGATTCTATGCCAATATTGGACCCGCTTCCCATTTCCAGAAATCTGCTCCCAAAATACAATCCAGTCCGAATTGCATTTTTCGAACATTTGTCACGGAGCTTTCTACATCTGTTCGAAAGTTAGTAGTAGATACCGGTTAAAAAATATCTTAGTGTGCTCATGCAACTACATTTCATCACCGCGCAAATTGACTTTCATTCACCGGGGTTCAGCACAGACTTTGTTGGCAGAGAATATGTGGGTCGCATCGCGATGACCTCTACCTGTACATAACACACCACGGTGCATGGCCCGATGGTATGGCATGGGGCGGCGAAGTTCGATAAACATTCACGGCTCACACCTCAATCGAGTTTTGCTGCCATCGTCCCTAAATGTGTGGGACTGAATCGTTTCTTTTTTCAACCTGACAGAAGATAACCTGAAGAAAAGAGCTTGAAGTTTGTGGTGGCCTTATTTGAAAAGTTACTTCTGTGGTAGCGTAGTCAGACGAAGAAACGTTATGCGAAAAGTGACACATATTATTTATGCTTGTGCATTGCATTGAACACCCTTACACATGTGAGTGCCACGCGGCACGAAAGCCGTGGGAAGACAGGTTGTAGATTCATGAAAATGGAAAATGGAACATTTGTCATGTACTCTGTAAGCGGAATGACACCCATTGTTCAATGGATCACAGAGAAGGCTGAAGTTAGATGCATCGTACATCAAGCAGGGAAGGTGGACTTTTACTGAGCTAAATAATAAACATCCTTTTAAGCACTGAATCAAAATCAAAAGCTTCAAAATCTAATCGAAGAAAGCTTAACTCTACCATCCGACTGCACTACAACGTTTCATAAACTTATCCAATTAGCGTTTAATTATACATTCATTTCAGACGGTATGTAAGCAAAAATCAGTGTTAATTCTAAAAGTGACCCATGACTTTTATAACGCTAGATTCACGTGAAACCAACAACTTGCAGTTGTTTTCTCAACCGTCACTGATAACTGTCACCATCACTTTTTCATCCGCCGTAATGTTCATCAGCGCGTCGAGATCATTAAAGAGGTACGTGACTACAAGCTTCTATCATCACACTTCAAAGTCTGTCAGTGATTTACTTACGAGCTTTAGCGCTACGCAATGACACTTCATAATTGTGATGGCAGTTTGTTGCATTCGCCTTTTTTTTATTTACTCATACCATCAACGAATCGTAGACTACTTAATTACATACGAAAACTTAAAATCTTTGTATGATTTTGCAGTGTTATGAAATATAGTTTTAGATTTGTTTTTGGCATGCCGAGATCAAATATTTCATTATGCTGATTTAAAACCATTCCCATTGGATTGAGTGGTTCAAATTTAGCGTAATTTGTACGATAATAATCTATCGCAAACAAATTTCGAAGCATGTGCCGCAGAGAGGATTCCAAGAAAGAGAACGATTCCAGAAATAGTGTTTAAAATCGCTCTACTACTTCGAATTAAGGGCAGGAAGAAAGGGTGGACCTCCCGGATCAAACGCTTCCATGTAGAGTCAAATAATGTGATAATTTGTATTTTGTCGTTGGGAGCATAGATGCTAGAAAGATTAGTTTATGCTGCTTTTGCCTGTGGGTTGGGCTTTTGGCATTTGAACCAAAAGTCTGGCAATAATTTTCCAAGGTTAAATATTTTTTGACAACATTTACACCGTCTTCAACTCGAGGTTGTACAGACTGGACATTGGACATAGAGCAAATTATAACATACAACTTAACCTACACACTTAGAAAATAGAATCGAACTCGGTTGAATTTCAACCGAGTTTTCATCTGCTGAACGCTCGGTTGTCTGTTCGGTTCAAATTGAGGCAACCGAGGTCTCGTTAAATTTTTATTTTCTAGCAAACTGTCACATTTACCGAAAAACTCGGTTGATAAAAATAAATCCAATCATCAGTAACCGAACATCGGTTTACTCAAATATTACCGAACACTGTCAAACAAACCGACTTTTCTGCTGCATTTACGGAATTCGGTTCTTTATGGCCGAGCTGGAATTTTGGGTTGAAATAGTTTCGAATTTTATAGTAATAAAACCAGTTTTGTCAGTTGACTATTAAACCTCATCCTCATAATCCTCATCCATTACTAAACGTGCATGTGTTCTCACCTGAAAAAACGACACAGTAGGGAGAATTTTGGCAAACCACATTTAACGCGCACACGGGAGATAAAATGGCTGACAATTTCACGTCTTTTCAAGTCAGCTAAAATAACCGAGCTTTTCGGTAGACATAGCCGTCGCGGAATTGACTCAAAGAGAAGTGTTTGACGTTATATTCAGCGAATGCTCGGTTCAGTTTACCGAGTTTACTCGGTTTTCGTGTACCGAAGTCTTGAATATACCTGCTTTACCGTACTGTTCGGTTCATCTTTAATTTTTATCTGTCAAATATATCATATAGTAACCGAAACTCGGGTTTGGTTCTAAAAGGTCACCCGAAAACAGTATATATAAACGATTTATTCGGTTTCCTGTTGGTAACCGATGTGGTTCGGTAGAAAATTGAACCGAGTTCGGTGTTATTTTCTAAGTGTGTAGAATGCAGTGAATCAAAATGTACATTTTCGTTCCACTGGCTCGAACTCTCACTTCGTGGCAATCACTTGAACGTCGGGTGACGCTGCTAACCGCTTGACCACGAAGTTCACACGTATACAATGGAAAGATCAATTGGATGAACTGAGTAAAAGTAGCTGTATTTAAGTAATGATAAATGAAAAAATGCATTCCAGCCTTATCAATAAATCATAAAGAAGGTCTAACAAAAATTTCTTGTAAAGAAATTCTTTAACACAAAAGATGTAGGAATATTAACAGCTTGTCTTATTACAACTTTTTCGTACAAGTTGCGGCTTCGTTAGGAAGGAAATACAGTTTTCCATGCTCTGATATTTACATCACAATAAAAATTCAGATTTTCTTTCTGGGTATGATTGGTGTTTACATTCTATGTTAAGAGTTCAAGATAACGACGTAAGCCAAATCCTGACTTGTCAATACGGAAACTTGCAAAAAAAAATTGGATTAACCTAAGTCTACTGTTCACGATGTGTGTTCCAAAACATTTTTGGAACATTTGACGGTCGAGAGGCAACCGAGAAGTCATAAAACAGTTCCAAATCGCAAGGACAAACTGGAGAACTTGACAGCAAAATTCGACATTTGTACTGCGAATATTTGACGCATTTTTTTATGCGTTGAATGGACGGTGAAACTTATGACCTTGCGGATTTCAAGCAACTACAGGGCTGGTTCCTATTCTGCTATGGCCAGAAATGCTATAGTGTAGCATCGAAATTTTCCAAAAAATATCTTTTTTGGCAAGCAATTTGCACGTGTGGCAGAATGAGTAAATCTTTCGTCACCTTGTTTTGGTTCGATATAGCATCGTGACATTATACTGAAACTGTGATGCAAATATAACAAACACTTCCAACAAATTTGGACAAAGACGGCCACCACTGTATCTGATGAGTCTTAACAAACCCTAATGGAGTTAAGCGAAAGTTCAAAAATTTAATGCAAATACCGAATAACTACGGTTTGACTTCGTGAATTTTTAAATCATATCCCAGAATCTCAAATAAACAAAACGAAAGGGTGAGTTATGTCAGTGACATAACTGCAAAGTTGACGTAGGACTGCTTATTGATGTGAACAAATTGATGTCATCGAATTAATAAAATTCTACAATATTTTATTCAGTCTAAAGAACCATGAAACCCTATGCTATTAGTGTGAGGCTTTGCTATTGACTTTCCTCGGGAATTAATAGAAACTGCAGTTCGGGTCGAATAAACTGTTAGAAATATTTTGTTTGTTGAATGTCCAACGATCTTGGGAGTGTTAAACGGATCCTGTGTTTATATTTACATAAAACATAGTGCGAATTACAACGAATAACTTAACCTAACACCCAATAAACCAGTATGGATATTTTCGTTTTGCGAAAAGTTTCATTGACTGGAACGGGAATCGAACCCTCACTTCGTGGCAATTGCTTGAACGACGGGTGACGCCGCTAACCACTTGACCACGAAGATGACGTGGGCGATTGATATAGCTATTTTTTCCTGGACGCGGCTTTTTAAGCAACGCCATGTTGAGCCGGAGCGTGGTAATGAAAATATCGAACAGCTCAAGCGAAATTTCAATCAAATATACTCTTTAGTCGTTAAATTGATTTGATCGTCCTAAAAAGGACGGATTTTATTGCTTTAAGGAGGGAACATGGTTCACGATTGAAATTTTCTTCTCAGACTTCTTGGGCTGCAGGACGTTTGGCAGGACACCATTCTGTGAAATGGTTACACAGAAAAAAAAGTTTTTTTCAACTCCCCGTCGTTGCGGATGGTCAGCTGCAGGTGACGTGGGATGATTCTGGTCTTCTTGTTTTCCCGGACGGCCTGTTCTACTAACGTGCTCCGCGAACACTTCTGTCGCTTACGGATGCACAGGTAAAACTGATGGTTTTTCGACGTCCCCATATGTTTTATAATAGCTGGCGCAAATATGATGTCATTTTCGACCAATAGCTTTGTGCGTTCAGACTTTTTTTAAAGTACTATTTAATTAGTTTAAACAAATATACAGGGTGGCCACACAATCTTGATATAAAAATTCCCGCATTTTTCCCGAATTTTTCCCGCATTTTTGCCTTATTTTCCCGACTGTTAAGAAGAGTTAATATAAATTACTCGTAGCTAAATCTCTGTGCTCTAAACTTTTTCCAGTTTGATTTACCACCAGACACTTTCCATTCATTTAAAATACGCCTTTCTGTGCGACAGGATGAGCCAATTTTCAACATATATTGTCAAATTTGGTAGCTCCTTCTTGGTTCTAGCCAAAATTTGTCCAAACTATTTTCTTTTCTCTGGAATCTGGCAAACAACGTCAGACGACATTGAGCACAGATACCCAAATTCTTCTTTCACCATGTGTTAACACCCTTACAAACGCAATTCGCCAAACTTCAAACACATTCGCCACCACATGAAAAATAAGCTCATTTCTGGCCTCACCTGTTACAGCCGTGTAGCCAAATCTTCTGTAGCCAAACCGCATCTATTTTGCATCATTTCAGAACTTATATAAGCTTCTAAATTTCTTACTGAACGCACTCTTTAAAAATTTAATTTAATGAACTTCGGAATATCTATGAAGATTGGGTGGAAATATTTATAATGAACATGCCAGAAGTTGATTAAACTTCTTGGCAGTTGAATAAAATAATTGGACGTTTCCAGATAATCATGAAGTTTGCTCGCCATCATTCGAGAAGAGAAATGGTGGGACTTTAGAAGTTCATTGAATTGCCGAAAAATTATTAACGTTTCTGGAAACTTGGATGAACTTCCAAAATGTTTGCTGATCATCCATGGAATAGGAACAACTTTCTGGAAATGACGGAAACTTAGAAAATCAGACTTCGCTTTCCAGAAGTTGTTTTAACTTCCAGCAGGTACATATTCTGTGATAAAAAGCAGAATATCACACATATTTAAATAACTTACGAGAAATTGAAAAAAAAATCTTGGAAGCCGCGGAATTTCTGTGGAATAGTAAGCATTACGGAGATGTTGTTAAACCGTACAAGAATTTTTTATGATCTCCAAGATTGTGAATAGGTGGAAATTCTATGAAATTGATTAAAAAGTAGTTGATATCTCTATTCTCGTTTTGGTTGGGTTCGAAAAATTATCGACTAGTAAGAAGTTTAAGTTCTTCTTAGAACTTAAATACCCTGAACTTTTAGGTTGTTTCGGAACGATTGGAAAAAATCTCGATCACCTAGAAAGATCCCTGAAGTTCTAGGAAACTCCCCAAACTAATGAAAAAATCGTTTGAATGTTTAAACTTTTCGAATGCTCAAAAAATCCAGTTTCCTGTTTATCTGGGACGTTTTCTGAAATTCTGGAAAGTTCCCTGATCTTAGGGAAGTTTTCTGAAATTCTTGGAAGATCGCAGGACTACTGAGAAATTTCCTAAATTGCTGAATCCCCTGAGCATCTGGGAGTTCTTTAGAGCTTTTGGAAAGTTCCCTGAACTTCTGGGAAATTCTCTGAATTTCTGGGACGTTCTCTGAACGTCTGAGATGTTTGCTGACCTTTTGGTAAGTTTCCTGATCTTTGGGAGAGTTCCATGATCTTTGTGAGCATTTCCTGAAATTCTAAGAAGTTTTTTGAATTCATGAGAAACCCTGAATATCAAGGAAGTTTCTTGAACTCCTACATGTTCGCTGAACTTCTTGGAAGTTCTGTATATGTCTAACAAGTATCATGAAATTCTAAGATGTTCACTAAACCTCTAGGAAGATCCGCAAACTCATGAAAAAGCTTCATGAATTTCTTGACTGTTCTCTATTGGAAGTTCTCCAATTTTCTGGAAAGTTCATTGAATTATTGGGAAGTTCCCTGAACATCTTGAGTAGTTCTATGAACTTCTGAAAAATACCCAAAATAATCAGATAAGTTTTGTAAACTTCTGGAAGCCTCCTGAATTTCTGGATAGTTACCTGAACTTCTGTGAAGAACCCTTTACTTTTGCAAACTTCCCTGAGCTTGTAGTAAGCTCCTTGAATTTGTGGACAATTCTCTGAGTTTCTAGGAAACAATCTGATTTCAGGAAAGTTGTCTGAACTTCTAGGGAGAACCCTTTATTTCTGGAAAGTTCCCTGATTTTATGGTATGTTCCATGGTAAAAAGTTTGCGAAAAATCCTCGGACTCTGAATAAAAAAACTTCTGATCTCTGGATACTATAAGATGATAGGTGTTGGTGGGTTTAACAACAAGAAATACAACACCGGTGCGGGAACGCAAAGTTGGTCTATTTAAGCTGGTTATTTTTAAGTTTGCTGATGCAAATCAACTATAAAGATGTTAAAATATACCACCGCTGAAGATGCTCCAAGCGGTACGTTTTGAACAGGCTGAACAATGAGATCGGTGGACCGAGTAAATGACAAAAACGCTACTCAAATCATTTGAAAAAGTGTGAGTATGGTTCCTTCCATATGAAAAGAAAATCCCGATGACTTTTGAAATTCCCGCCTTTTTCCCGCATATTTCCCGATGATATTGGATTCCCGCATTTTCCCCGCATTTCCCGATTTTCCCGAGTCTGTGGCCACCCTGAATATAATGAAATAAGTTAGCATCAGGGATTCAACTTTAATGTTCTAACTTTCTAATGAAATACTTATAGTAAAATTTCTGTGGGCCAGAGAGGAGATATTATCGTTCAAAATCTCCAAACTTGCGTAACGCTTTCGATTTCAGAAATTTTAGAACGGCGCCCCTATACAGGAATAGAAAAGAGAGACGTAAGTCCTACGTCAAAAACAATTGAAAATAAAAGTACGTGTAACTTCATACGCAAGTTCCCATGTAGCACACTACGATAATAATTACTTGTAGTAACTTGATTATGACTTTGCAAGTCATATTTATGTTATCTCAACCGAATGGCGACTAGGGTTGTCGAAGGCATCTCAACTTGAAACTGCACCCTGGCGTTTAGTTGAAAAAATACAGTTGTTTATGGAAATTAATATAACCATTGACATTTTATCTTCCAACTTCTGAAGAGAGAACATTCTCACTTGCCATTCCCAAGTAACAATTTCAGTTCTATTCCAGCCGCATAGCACTCCTCCCGGCTTTGTTGATGAAGCTACATTCAAAACTGTTTTGTCCACCAACACCTCCTCTATGCATCTTTAAAGCCGAAATGTGTACAAAGTGGCCCACTCTATAGACGGTTGTGAAAACAAATTAATAAAACCTTTCTAAGACCATAAAAATTTAGAAAATGTTCTAATGAAAGATGTTATGACCACTTGAGAACCATCATAAAACCTATTGGCCGCCATCAAAACCAGCATAGAGCCGAATGGCCACAGCTGTCAAACTTCACGGCGATATCGTGGTTGGTTTTTGTTGTTCTGCTTTGTTCGATTCTCTGTTCTTCTGATTCATTCAACAGCAAATAATGGCTAAGAAAAAAGTTCTATTGTTGCGGGAAATTATGTTTGATAGCAAAATATATAAAACAAATTGAGTTTTTTTTATAGCGTATCATGCTCCAAATCATATGCGCATTTAATTTTATGACGAATATTGGCACGACAAGTGCTGAAAATTAATGCGCCTCGGAAATTATGCGACTCTACATCAACAAAAACAAATTTGAAAGAAATCTATTCGATAAATTAATCATAAAACTCCTGAAAATTGATGGAATTCAATAAGGTTATCTAAACAAACACCGAAGTTTGTCTCATATCTACAGTTCAAGTGCATTGCATTTAAAATTTGGTGTATTTATTTTTCCACATTTCAATTATTTCATATATTTCAATATGGCGGTTGCAAAAAAATACAGTTTTGCCAAAAAGCCAATTTATCTTAGCAATGGTTACTATAAAACTATCTGGTCGCTTGGTAGCTTTCTCCAATGCCAATTAGCTGTTTTATGAGTTTACTGGAGGCAAAATGGTTTTAAAATGCTTTTTCAACTGACCATAATAAGATAATTTGAATTAGTCCTAAAACGGCATTTCAAAACAGCATTTATGAGTTTATAAAGTCAAAATAAGGATAGGAGTAAAAGGAATCTTAGAAGTCAAGGTTTTAAGAACGTTGTAAAGAAGCTGTGTAGGTTCTTATAAACCTGACTAAAATTTAAAACCTATTGGCATCTCTTGCTGCCATAAAAAAAAACGAATTGATTTCTAGTGGCTTTCATAAAACTTTAATAAAACTTAATAAAGCTGAATGGCAATGTTACTTGGGTTATGTACTCACTATGAAATTTTGAATTTTACACGAAACATAACGAGGAACGTAAATAAATATCGCATGTAAAATTATGTCTCCCGACAGCAAAACATACGCAACTCGACAAAAGATGTGTTTGATTTAATTTATTATCTCATCTCTTTCAACTCATCCTTATGTTCATAAAGATGCTTGCATGTGTCGGTCTTAGAGCCGGAAATTCACAGGACTTTTTGGTACTGTGTACCTCAGTTGTGTATACCAAATAAAGTAACAGTGAAAGTAGACAAAATCTATAATTTTGGAATTTTATTGTGCACTAATAATGAACGTCACACGATTAATAGACTGAATTGAATACGGCATTGTCAACTCTCGGCTAGGAATTTTCTGAAACCGAATGGAATTAACGATGCAATCTTGCACAGCTACAGTTGCAGTTGCGGTGCGTGTCTTCTAATGTTCGCTTGTATGTTGGTGGATTCGTCATGTCAAAAGATCTATTTTCGGAACCTTCTGTGCCGTGCCGTCAAAATAGATCAGCAGGGGTGGATCTGTGATGTGACAAAACATCCTACCTCTTCAATTCGTGAGGGATGCTACTAAATTTTCAACCAAAGAAACGACAAATTATCAACAAATAAAAACTCACGAAAACGGGACACCCCAGACGCTCTATTTCCTAAAGAAAAACCAGTTAAATTTGGAATATCACGATTTGAAGCCGGTCGGAGTCAACGACTTTAGCCGGCATGTAAGTGACACACAGACTGCCGGTCGCGGATAGGACGCGGTTCGGTAGAGACGTACTGATGATAATGATGATGATGAGACTTTTTCAATCATCTCTATTCCGAACATTGCATATGTACGTGTATGGGAAATAGCGGAAACCATAAATGAACATTCGGGCACGTGCCTCTAAACTAAATCATAAGATATAAACGATTAAATTTACTTTCAAAACGATTCTTCGATTTTTATGGCGATACGATAGTGGTGTTATCTGAGACAAAGGAGCATGACTGATTACAGGCATCGGCATTGGCGTTTTTACTAGAAAATGAATCATTGTTGCTTGATTCCAGATAAACAGTATATTAGGGTCAGGAAATAAAATTATTTTCTAAAAAAATTGCTGCTCAACACTTTTCTGCGTTATCTAATGCACATAAAGGGAATGCTAGATTTGCCGGAAAATAATGGGATATTTCGTGTAAATTTTGGCCAGATAACGTCTGAATCTAGCCTGTTGCATGAAAGATTCCTTGTATTGTTGTATGGCGCATGAAAAGTTGCAAACAATTTCGTTGTTTACGCCTCCTTCAGCTTGAATTTAAACGAGGGGATATTTTACACGCTTGTACACTAAAGTATTTCTGTGTATAGTATAGGAACTACAAGATACAGATTCATGTATGAAAACTTCTTTACAGAAAAAAATATTGACTGATATTGATACTTTATTTATAATCCGTGAAAATCTACAAAATTTCGTAAAATTCTACAAACGTCCTAAAAGCTTACATTAAGTAATTATACAAAGAAATGTAAAGTTTAACCCATCATGCTCATCAAAATTTCAATTTTTATCATTGAAGCACACAATGATTTCACAGAGCAGATTTCAAACTAACCATCGTTTTTAAACCAGCATTCTGAAACAAAATTTGCTTGAAACTTTAAATGAAAAAAATATTTATGGAGCACGTTGGTTCTTGCGGTCGTTGAGTTAACTTCAAATCGAAAGAGAATTGATAAATTAATTTAATTTTCTCCATTTCAATCTTTAATTGACAGTTTGTTAAACGGACAGCTTTCTCACATGCGTACATCGGCCAGAAGCAATAAAAATCGATGTGATTGCGAGTTTTGTGCTAATCAAAAGAAAACTGCTATTTGATTAATAATTAATTATGGTTTTTAATTTTCTTTTCTTCACTCTCGTTTCAGAAATTAACCCTCCTTCAACGCTCGAGTAGTTACAAGTGCAGTGCTACGGGACGCCGCAAAAGTGTTTCAAGTGCTCTTTAACTGGGCGATAATAATTTAGGGGTTTTAGATTCAGAGGAAAGCCGCAAAATTTAACGAATTTTCAGTACCAAAGTGAAAATCAACCATCTCTCCTATTAATGGGTAAATTATTGGTTTTCTATGGGATTTTGGCGGTGGCTACCGGCAGCATCTGACACAAATGTCAATGTTTTGGACGAGTTAGTTGTGCGATGGAGAGTGGTGAAGGCGGCAAAATAGCTCTCCATCATGATAATTAACACCGAAGTGCTACCATTGTACCTTGACAAAATGGAATTTGCGGATAATGGCATAGTTTTTGTCCGAAAATCAGGAGCATCAGCAGAGCACGCTTACCAAACCCAGCGAAATTGGAGTTGCAATGATGTTGCGCTTTTACCGCTCACGGATGCCAAGTGGCGATAGACTACAAAACGGTAGACAATCGGAATTTCTCATCTCATTTGCACCGGGGTTTAGCTAATCGAGCGGTGGCGGGTGGTGTTTAGATTGTGTCATTTCGTAGTTGTTGAGAGATGTGCTGAAATGAGATGGCTCTGGCGGCAGGCTTTTATTGCTTGTGATTCCGAGCAGACATTTTTCGGATTTATGGAATGTTTCATTTTAGCGTCTGGAATTTTTTATCCAATTTTATAAAATATTTGACAGCAACACAGGAGAGCCGTTACCGTTTAACGGAAATTTACATTGCCGACGTTAAGATTCCTCCTTTAGCTCGGTCGGTAAAGGGGCAGGTGGAGATAATGGCTGGGTTCACAATGCTTCACAAGAGTGCTCACTTCAGTAAAAACACGCAGTGTATAACTACGGGACATATTAACTTAAGTTACCAAACCCAACACAAGTTCATAAGGTATTTCCTCACATCCGAATTGCTCTCCCGGTCGCTCGATTGAATTTAACTTATTATAGCCCCAGCCGGAATCGTAAATAGGTTAACCTCAACCGAATTTCTCCACGATTGTGGCAATGTGGAAAGCACTTTCCCCATGAACGTGAGCATACCACCGAAGATAACCACTTATAGGTTATGTGCAGTCTTCCACACCCAGCTGGGAGTAATTGATGCAGCAAACAGTGCTAGTGGCTGGTATAGCTCGTCTTGGAAGAACTGTTCATATTATACGCTCTCAAAAGTTGACGATAACAAAAAGCAGGATCGATTTGAGATAGTTGTGCCAGAATTGATAATCCAATTAGATATACGATGGGGAGGGCTGAATATCGTGACGATGTGAAACATAAAATGTTTCAAATAGTGAAATTTTTTTTTGCATTGCTTCAATTACTGTATTGCTTTTCAACGAACAGAGGTATAAAGGTAAATTCAAATAAACATTTTTAATTTATTTGATTGTTGAGGGCAAGAATAACAGATTAAATCTTGATCGAAGTGCTAAATGAATAACTTAGGAAATAATTTTAAAAAAATCATGTGAAACAGTTGAAATCCAATGCCTGATGCAAAGGTTATGTCATTTGAAGAAACCGAATTGAAATTCCAAAACAATATCATTTAATCTCACGGAGAAACACATCTCTTTACCGAAAAAGCACAGAGATGGTGATTTACGTCGCAGACCTGGTAAAGTAGGTACAATAACAAAAGGCAGAGATAAGTGAACAAAAACGTTTCATTTTATTATTTTGTTTAGACGAAAAAAATGTTTAGACCTCGCTAAGACCTTAAACTAGCACTAGGAGGCTTTTGTTTTTCTCTTACCCTCGCTTTTTTTTAATCACATGGAATTTTCAGCCATCACCCTGGGAAAAAGTGAATGAACTTTGTATATTCAACGAATGCCAATGGAAACAAACGAAACAGACACAACTCAACGAAAAAAAGTGGAGCAGGGAAATATAATTCGATAAATCACTATCATTCATCCGCTTTTGCTGATCATTGAAC
Organism: Aedes japonicus; assembly: GCA_034211315.2. Lineage (NCBI taxonomy): Eukaryota > Metazoa > Arthropoda > Insecta > Diptera > Culicidae > Aedes > Aedes japonicus. Next base: position 85,996 of record JASCZW010000633.1, read on the forward strand.
GGCCGAACAGTTCGGGGAATGTAGTTTGTTCCTCAATGCGATCTAACTGAAACACTTGTTTTCAACAGTCCCGAGAGTTGCTATAAGTAAAAAAGATTGGACTCGGAAAAAATGCGACACTTTGTTTTGGGTGTAACTGTTTATCGCGTGGATAAAAATTAATGAAATTCTGGGTAATACTAGTTTAGAGTGTTATGTTTATGTGTGCAAAAACCGCGATCTGTCAAGTAGTTTTCAAGATGCATTCGAAACAAGAAGTGCTACGCCAGCAAATCTTGGGCGCGGTGATCGATAATCCTGTCGCACAGATGGATCGGCAAAAGGCTTGGAATCCACCATTCCACCGTGTCCCGCGTTGTGAAGATGTTCCAGGAGACGAAGATCATCGAGCGGCGCGCTGGAAGCGGCCGAAAACCGAAAACGGAATACCCAGAGAAGGCGCGGAAAATAAGGCAGTACTTTAAGAATAACCCGAACCTTTCCACCCAAGACGTGGCCAAAAAGGTCAATACGTCGAAGTGGTTCGTCCAGCAGACCATGAAGCGGGCTGGGCTACGCGTTTTTAAGGTCAGGAAGACGCCAAACCGGACTGACAAACAAAACACGGTGGCCAAATTGCGTGCGCGGAAGCTGTACCGTGAGTGGCTGGTCAAGTCAGGCATATATCAAGGCGGACAGCAAACAAATCCCCGGCCTCGAGTTTTTATCGGTACGTCCCGCATGGAGGTTCCGGAAAAGGTCCGGAAGAGAAAGATGGACAAATTCACGAAGAAGTACCTGTTGTGGCAGGCGATCTGCGAATGCGGACGGTACAGCAAACCGTTCCTGTACAACCGGCACCATAAACGGGCAGATTTATCAAGAGGAATGCTTACAGAAGCGCTTGTTGTCCGTCCTCCGCTCTCACCGTGGTCCTACGCTGTTCTGGCCGGATCTCACTTCGTGCCATTGCGCCAAGCCTGTAATGGATCGGTACGAAGCGAAGGGCGTTAATGTGGTCCCAAAGGAGGTGAACCCGCCAAATACAGCAGAACTTCGTCCGATCAAATTTTGGGCGATAATGAAGAAGAAGTTGAAGAAAAGCGAAAAAGCATTCAAACCCGATGAAGCTTTGAAGAAAAACTGGGAGAAATTATGTAAGGAAGCTGGACAAAGCCTCGCCCAACATCTCATGAGCAGTGTTAAGAGAAATTTACGAGCTTTCAGGTTGGGGGAGGAAATTCGATATATAAATTATGCCAAAACATAGCTAATATATAGTTATTTAATCCCTGAAATTTGGGGAAGTATCTGATTTAACCCTTTATAAGGCCGTGACAACTCAAGCAAGGAATTAACACATACTATTATGGATCACAATGCTTACGATGATTAGTGAATACGTATATTTTTCTTTTAAAAAATATGCAAAATTGTAGGTGGCAATATAGTTGCCACTGCCCGTTAAGTCGAAAAACGTTGGTGGCAATATAGTTGCCACTGCCTGTGAAGCCAAAAAATATTGGTGGCAATATAGTTACCACCAATATCATTCGTTTATTCATAGTTTTTTGTTCACAATAGCACATGATTTAGCACAGATTGTTATATAATGCTCAGATATTTTCAATACTTACTACTTACTACTTAGTTTTGGTTGTTTTTGGGAACTTGAAGGTAATATTCACTGCCGTTGGAAAATTGTAATTTCGCAAAACATAATTGAACGGCTTATTGAAGCAATCAGCAAAGCAACAGCGAAAAAATATGAATGCATTTTGTTTTCAATAAGGAAATTATTGAAATCGTTGGTGGCAATATAGTTGCCACTGCCCGTTAAGCCGTAAAACCTAGGTGGCAATATAGTTGCCACTACCCGTGGAGCCGAAAAACATTAGTGGCAATATACCGTAATTGTTGCATCAAATAAAAAAGCGATTTTACAAGTAAACATATAAATAGAACTGCAAAACCCGACTCAGAAGATCTGAAGTTGTTCATCTAATTTGAAACATTTTCGAAAATGCCATTTTGAATGGACATTTTAGCTGATTTTCGGCCCTTGCTTGAAAATTACAGTTTTCTCGAGAATAAAAAGCTTTTAAACTTGTATTTCTTTTCAATCACTATTCAAAAAATAATATAAGCTCTAGGTAACCTGAGTTACTCATCGACAAAAAATCAACCATATATGTTCAGTAGTTGAAGACAAACAAATATGAAGTGTTGGTGGCAACATAGTTGCCACTGCCTTATAAAGGGTTAAAATGAATTTTTGGTTATCATTTTTGTGAGTCTCATTTTTTCAGAGTCCAGCTTTATTTATGCAATTTTTAGAAACATATTGGTGTAATTGTGGCATGAACTGGAGACTGACGAAAAAATCATAAATTGAAATTCCATGTATTCCCTTACAAATGGTAGTACCAAAATCCGAAACGAACAGCTACCTTCTAATATTGAAACAACGAATCTGAATCGGGCAAAATCTAACTTTAATGTAAACTGTGTCAATTGGCAGTGGGGCAAACGTGGAAATATACAGAACATAATCGACATGTATTTGCTTTTTTGAGTATTTCACTCATTTTAAATCTCAAAAATTCAGGTTGTTTTGAAGACAAAGTCTTCTTATGACGTTAAAAATAACGTGTGAAACTTTTGAAACAACGAGATATTTTTCGGCCTATCGTATCGTAGACTTTTTCTTTGCTTTATCGGGTTATAACAGTTCTGTAGAGAACGTGTTGACGGTTCTTAATTTAGTGATCTGAAAACACTTTCATAGTTATTATTCATGTGCTTCGGATGCCAATGCAATTAACGTATGCATTAAAAAAAAGCACTAATTTCGGATGGCGATAAAAAAACAAAACTACTAAATCAAACTCATTAGAATTTTTTTCTTTAATCTTAGATTTATCCTATCTTCAAAAATCTCTCGACATCCTGTATACGGAACCTTAGCCCTGGCCGATGGAAAGATGGATTTTGGCAACGAAATTATTGGAGTAGATCCTCTATTTGCGGTTGCCCAAAAAATTTCAATCGGTCGCAGCTGTGAGACGTTGGGAGCGTCGGTAGTCTCTAATAAAATGATTATCTTCAGCCAGTTCATCTCGTCGAGTGTACCGAGGTTACGTTCGGCCAAAACACCACATCTTCGCATGATACTTCTTGATGAAGGCGGCAACGTCCAGCAGGCACTTCGTACTGTATATCTCCCCGTTCACTGCAAGCCCCGAAGGAAATAACAGAGGCTTGGACAGACCTGCCCTTCCCGCTGAACGTCAGCCACAAGAGGGCCTTCTTCTGGAACTTGGTGTGGGAGTTATGTTTGACGTTAGTGAAGAACGTAAAGTATCCGGTCTGCTGCCAGTCGTTGCCGTCCAGCGTCAAGTAGCTCTCGTGGTGCATTATGACTACGACGTTTTTCTTCCTTGGAAAGTTTTTTTTCCGCATGTAAGTGACTTTCACCCTGAGGCTATTTATCACGCCAGGGAGACGACCTGGACCCTACATATCGAACCCATCAACACATAGGTCGGGACCAACACGGCTTTAGTTCTTTTCCAAAAGAAAACGTGGTCAGAGATTTTTCGTCTCACAAAAGAACAATAGCAATTCATACCAGCCCAGGCAACCACGAGGCAACCACGATTAAACCTAAACCATCGCCAGAAAACCATACAACCTGCTCAACCAAAGACCAGTACCTCCAACAATCGTTCTGGGTGATTTCCTGCTGCTCATACACGTCTGCTCTCGACTGATGCTTCTGCAGAACAATGTCCATCTTGTCCAGGTACTTCTTCACTGTTTGGCTTGTTCTGCCAACTTCTAGGCTCAAGGCGTAAAACCATTAGACCACTTGGCATCTGCTGCACTGTAAGGAGGCCGAAACCAGGCTATCGTTTGACACACTCGGCTTTCTCCAAAAATAAGAGGATGTTGTAAATGCCGGATCGACTATATACGGCGGACATAAAGTGTCTCACGATGTGGACATTTCTTTACTCCGGAATGGGATAGAGCTGTGATTATGAACAAACCTTCGCGCTTAGTCCTTGATTGTTTTTGCCATGGCTGTTGCAAATCAACTAACAACGCTCTCAATCTTATTCTTTACACAACAGGGTTGCTACGATTGGCAATGCTTAGGAGAATTCAACATCAGCTAATCGCATCAGGCCAGGCAAATCGCATGAAGATTCTCTGAAATGAGCCCGTTTTTTTATTGCATACGTTATATATAACATTTCTACACGAATAAAATACTTAAAATATGCAAAAACTTGGAAGGGATCCAAAACTCATAAGTTTTTTCTACATAGTCGAATGCTCCGTATAAACTAAGCACATGCTATTAGTTTACTATTTGAAAATATCGGAGGTGTTCATGTGGCAAATCGTAAAAGTACATAACGCAACCGTGGACGTCCCTTCGAATTTGTTTATTTCCATTCATTCGAAGGCACACCGAGAGCACATTATTTTGACCAGATCTTAAGACAATCTCACTACGCTAAGGATACGGTGGCATTTATGAACAGTAATGATATACAATTTGTGCCCAAAAATATTAATCCACCAAATTTTCAACAGTGTCGGCCCATCGCGAGATACTGGGCAATTAATACGGGAAAAAATGGCCAAAGATGTCCGTGAACCTCATGGCAGGCATTCGAACAAAGTTGCTCCGGGAAAAGGAGGGTAAGAGCTGGTGAACTGTTATATATCTGAAGCAATATAATGACTTTTCAATAATTCAAATAAAGTTTCCGAAAAAGTTACAGGTATTAAGTTAGGTAATTTTAGTAGTTCGTCACACCCTCCCCTCGGATATGTGATCTGGACGCGATGGAAGGGCCTTCGCCATCAGCATTGAGATGGTAACCAAAGACATATCCTGACGTGGTGGTATCACATCTTGAATATTTTGATTTAATGCCGCGTCACATATCTGGCATTGATGCACTGATTTTACAGATGTGATCCAACGGACATCCTGTCTGGGAGCCTTGAATGCTGGTGCAGTCTGGTGGGGCTCTTTCCTCAGTATTAATGATGTGGGATTTCTTCTTGGCTGTAACACCTTTCTTAGCGTTCCCTGACATGATGAGCCGAAGCCATGCTTAATTATAAATCTAGCTAGACAGGTATATATTGGTACACAATGTGTTCAAGATTAATGACATTTGTAGGAAACCAACTGTTGGATTCACTGAGTAGAAGTTTTAAAACTACGAACGTGGCACCATTCTTATTTTGTTATTTTTCATTTCAAAGAGTTATAATAAAAATACCACACATTATAACAATGGTATACAAACAATCTTATAACGGCTTCTTTCTCGATAATTTTTCAATAATAGATAGGGACTAGGCGTGATGAAGCTTTACCTTGCCACCGAAAAGTGAATCTAATAGCTGACCAAGATTGTTAGGCTGCACTTGCTGTCGGACTTTGAAGCGATTAAACGACTTTGAGATTAGTATTAGACAAATAAAAAGAAGGCAATGAACAGACAATTAAACGTAAACGATTCTACAACAGAACTATAAAATTTAACTGAATAACGCAGAAGACAAGAACGGACTAAGGCCGACAAAGTGATAGGGCATCTAAAAGAAGTTAGACGAGGTATACATCGACGAATTTCAGAGCACATAAGAACTAGACATCTATTAACCTATTAACGACTGAAGAAGTTACGAAATGCCGTCTAACATTTCTAGCATAAAAAGATGCAACGTCCTCCCATTTTTTAAAAGAAAACTTCTCTCTCATAAGTCCCATACTGAGACATCAGACATGACTAAAACTGGTAGAATTCAAATATCTCGACGATTTTTGATTGGAGAAAACTGCTCAAACAGACTTCCACAGCACATAAATGACATTCTAAACTACAGAAAACTGAAAAAAACACTGACAAACTAAATAACAAAAAGACGAAACGACACCATACAAAACAGTGGACATGAACTGAGAGAAAGGGGAAGCAAACTTGAAAATGTAACACATTTTGAGGCAGTGTCAACAGCGTCTCTATGGACGACATGATCCTTGCACGGCTGGTGAAATGCTTCAAAAGGAGTTAAGTTATATCACTCTAACGCACAAGTAACAGGAACAGCTTAAGAATAGCTTCTTATTTTTGGTTCGAAAAAACTTCTTCGGAAAACTTTCATAGCACATAAATGCCACATTTCACGATCTAAACAAGAAAAGACTCCGTATTAAACTTGTAAACGTAACACTGACTAACGAAATAACAAAAAGACAATTGACGAAAAAGACGAACGGACTCAAATTTTTCAAACGTGGCTTCTTCCGAATCATTTGCAACAGCGTCTTCTTGGACGACATGCTCCGTGTACGGCTGGCAAAATGATTCGAAAAGATTTACGCAACGATATCATCAAAGGCCTGGCGTAGAGGTTTCTACTCTATTCAGAGTCCCGCCAGTAAACCTTAAAAAAAAATTTACTAGTTCGTCACAGTCTTGCCCATTATCTTGATAGTCTATGCCCATTATCTTGATAATTACTAGAGGGTCCACTTTTATTGAAACATAGGTTGTTTTTGACTGATAGAATACAAAATTTCGAAGGAACAGCTTAGTTTGCAAGAAGCATCATTTGGAAAATCAATATAAAGTATGATCTCGAAAAGAATACTCTGAAAAACAGGCTATTTTTAGACAATGGAGAACTTTTTCAACCATAGAACTGACCCATTTCGTTTCCCATATCCCAGAGGAAGTCTCGAAATCTACACAGGAACCTCTTGACAAGTGCGGAAAGCTTAACTTAAAAAAAACAGAGAAAACAAAATACAATATTTAGCTCTTTAGTTCATCAATCTTTATTGGAAATGGAGATTCATCTGTAACCTTAACAAATCAAAGTTCTTTTTATTCCGCATTAACGTGACTTTCAGTCTGGGGCTGGTTCGTAGCACCAGGAAAACTCTACATATCGAACCCATCAACACATGGCCGGGAACAACGTCTTTATTTCCATTCGAGATCAAAGATTTTTTGTCTCAGAAAATGCCAACGCTGCCGGCTGGAATTTATATCAGACCAACTGGAGTGAGAGGCAACCAGGCACACTACAACACCATCCATAAAATTTATGTTGCGAGCTGCATACAGAAGTTTATATACTTACATCAGCTTATCAACAGATGTAGAACAGACACAAATGATTCGGCAATATATGGTCATTGTGTGAATAGATATGCATGTTCAAATGTTAATAGAACAATAAAATTTCAATATTGAATAACTAATAAATAATTCCCTGATTTAATATAACGTACCCAACAAACATTGCATACTGCATATATTAAATATTATAATAAATATTGGTTTCTTCAACAAAAAATAAAGTATTCTGCTTTCAAACAGCTCGAATAATATTCATTCAACAATATTATCTTCATCAATATTAAGACCATTTTCTAAATCTCAATTTTAGATAAACAGAACATCTCATGCTAGTAAATCCATCTTTGAAAAAAAAAAACCTCTTGCATCTAGATAAATCTTGCATTGCACTCCATCTTTTTGCAGGAAATCTTGATAATCCTCATTAATCTGCTCTTTACATGTCAAGCTCGCTGCTTATCTCAAAACAGTAGACTAGAAAATTTACTACAGCTCAGAAAGAGTCGTACCGCTTGATTTAATCTTAAAAAATCACGAACCTGTGCAAAGCATGTGCCGCGTTTTCAACAGCTGCTATAATGTGTTTGATTTTAATGTATCCCGTGAGGTCAATAAGCGTTGTTTCCGTATATGTTTTTGTTAAGTTTTGTTAATTTTCGTATGTAATTTAATTTTTTAAAGGGTCATTGGGATGAACATTTTTATCTGTTGACGAAAATAAATAAATAAATAAATAAATAAATGAATAATAAAAACAAGTTCAAATTGTTGCGTTGAAGTAGTTTAAGGGAAAAAGAAAGAGCATATTTTTGTAACGAGCGCTCTGGCGCAGTAAAAACTTCAAGAAAGCATTTATAGTCTGCTGCTTGAGAGTTTTACCGGTTCTGAATAATTATGGCAAATGCCAAATGATGTTATGCAAATAAATGGATTTGGCTAAATCAGAAACTGGTCAATTCTTCTAGATTCAAATATTAGTTGGCAAACAAAATTCGCAATTAGAATCTATGGAAAAAAAAACCAACATTAAAATCGGGGTTATTTTGAATGATTTTTCCAATATGTAAAGGAGATGAAGGTCCAAATAGCATATTATGAGAATTTGGAATACATCTCAGCAGAATTATAAGTCAAAACTAAGGAGATTTCAAGAATAATTATTTAAATAAAAGAAAATTCTATACATATTAGGTCATACCTGAGTAAACTGCATAACAACGAAGCTCAAAGAACAGTAATTATCGAAAACGAAAATTATTAAAGAGAACGCCGAGAGCGTTGTAGAGTAGGGCTTTTGCACACGAACTAAGCTTTCGCAAACAGAATTTATCTCACATACTAAACATAGTATCTTCTATTGTAAAAGTAATTACCACATGAAATTACTATAGCCTTACGTGATCATAGCTCGCTAATGTGAACCTTGCATTAGTTGTGGAACGTTTCAACTGGCACCACTGCCGTTTTTCGATCCATCTCCATGGACCGACTCGACCACACACACAGAGCATAGTCTATGTTCCTTTCTCTTTTTCGAATCCACTCTCTCCACCCTAAAAAATGTCCCTTTTTGCGTATTTCGCACAAAGAACAAATTCCATCGAACAGTTTACTGTTTTCTAACGATAACATTGAACTTACAAAATAACATTGAGTACATACCATATACACCATACTACAGCATATTATTCGCCTCTGCCACGAAGCCAACTGCCTAGAATAATATCCGCGAAAACATAAAATTCACCTTTCAGTAGGCTTGAATTCCACTAAAACGGAAGGTCTATCATTACACTTCAAATTTAGCCCGAAACACACGTTCGCTTTTAGATCGGATCGATCTTTAGCAATTTTATCCAAAGCTTACAGTAGGAAAATTCGCAACTTATCGCCACTTCCGTTTGTTCACCACTGCAGTGCCAATCTGCCACTGTCACAATCCCAATCCAAAAATCCCAAATTCAAAACACCAAACACGCCACGGTGCTGCTGTGCCTTGATGTTTGTCTGCAGATCTAGAACCGGATTCCTTCCAAGGGACGTTTTCTGCACAGGAAAATTAGCTCAAACTGCAATTTTCAAACAACGTTCAACGAATAAACCGTGCCAACTACTAATAATAATCAGCGGTACTTCCTTCGCCCAGAGCAACATCACTACATTTGAAACGGACCGACGAACGGGAGCATACTTTTTTATGATGAAATGAAACGTGAAAAACGCAATCCCGTACACACAAACGAGACAGGAGACGGTTGTAGTTTTCGGGTTTCGATCTAGCTGTTTCTTTCTCACACTCACGATTTGTTGAGCATACCATGCTAGTGCATGTAGAAGAGTCTGCCAATGTGTTGGTAATATTGCTGCTTGTGCTTTCGTCAACAAACATGTATCTTGAAAAGTAGAACCGCAGCACAACCTGGACTAAAACTGGCATAACTGATATACATTAAAGTCAGTAAAGCACTTGAGTTGCCAAAACGACGAAACGTCAAAATTGAATCGATCGGTAATCTGTCATTCAAGTACACGTTAAAAATCTTTCAGCCGTTATAGGGTTGGTTCCCGGGCAATGACATACTTCTTATTTAATGATTTTTTTCTTGGCATTTCGATACAAAAATCAAATTGTAGCGATCAGGAAATTTGTACAATTTTGTATATAATCCATAAGGTAGGCAGTAGCTAAACACAAGCATTCGCATGAAATCTTTCCTAAGGCGGGCCCATTTAAATTATAGTTAAAAAAGGAAAGAGACGGCTGGTCAACTAAACGAGATAAAGTTCATTGTACGTCCAGTTTCACGATAGGACACGAAGGGTCCCGGGAAAAAGCAGACTTCCGGTTTGTCCGAGTTTGCTAACTTTAGTCTGAGGATTCACGGTCTCGTTCATTCTGTCCGTGACATCTCAACGAATTTGAAGTGTGCGCGTTTGCTCGTGGTCGTTTTTCTTGTTTAAAAATTAGGTAAAACGAATTGTGTGTAACAAAGTTTGTGCGATTAGGAAAAAGCTAAAAACTAGTACAGTCGCTTCTTTTCAATTCGCAGCAGTTAAAACGCAGTTAAAAACGCAGTCGCTTCTCCCCGTCGGACGGATTTTCCCGGCCACTGGCAACCCGCCGGAAGCGAACCGATCCAACAACACATCGGTTCGAGGAGACACGAGGGGATCTCCGGTGGATAGTTCCACGCCGGTTCGTCAACATACCGGTACGGCAAAGTAACCGCCATCGAAGTGGCGCGCGAATCGCCATAGCACTTGGCGCCATTCCATTCGCCAATTCACCATTGATCGCTATTGAGCACATCGTCGATCGAGATCATCGAACCCGTCGACAGGTCATCGATCGTAAGCCAACAACAGCTGGTGACTCAAGCCCTTCTTTACTTTGGAGTGTGGCGTCCGGTGAGGGCGCCACGGAGTGATTTTTTGCCAGTCTAGAACTGAAGATAGCCATGCGCTAATAGAGGTTCCGAGTTCCGTGCCACGCTTTCCGATCTCGTGAATGTAGGCCGTTTCTGAAGCCGCCTAAAATTCAGTTTGTCGCAAGCTCGGTCGCAGGGGCACAGACTCGCAAGAAGCTGCGTTGCCAGCTCTGTGACGTCACGCATCATCGAGTAAAACACAAGCACTTGAGCACACTAGGTTAGTTTAGAGAGAGTGAGAATAATCGCACACAGAAGGAGAGCGGGACGAACAAACACTATAATACGATGCGGAAATTACAATACAACAATAAATGTTTCCTGTTAGCGCTACAAAAGCTATTGAGTTAATGAAGATATTTCCATCACTTCGCGTCCTCGTTTTAGTTTGGTGATTCCGTTCTCTCGTGTTTGAATTTGTATGTTGGGGAGAGAAAGTTTGCTTGAAGATCGGTGCGACGTCTAGTGGCGGGTGTTGAGACTACCTATGATGAAAAGGAATCTCTGGTAAATGGAGGTTTGAGGTGGTTTGAGTAAGCGCGGTTCTCTCCGCGGTCTCTGAGTGACTATCGTGAATGTAATGGCGTACGACGTTAGGGTTGTCCGCTTGGTCGCTTTATGTTGCAAGCCAGCTGGTCTGATCCAAAGATTTTATTTAAATGGACTCGCCCTTAGGAGAGTCTCAACCGGGCAAACTTACATTGAGCGTGTGGTCTCCCTTCTGGAGTGGCGCTTAAGCCACTCGTCTTAAGAGTCGGATCGTTCGGGAAGGCTACAAAATATTCGAAAATATCTGTTATTGATCGGACGATTATTGAGAATTTTAGGATGAGAGATGAAGAGTGTGAAGGTCTAAAACATTATCGGACTGTCAAACTGGTTTCCTATGGACCAAAACAAAATAAGAATGAAAATCATTCACATCGTGGATGGAAGTATTGCAATCACTGTGAACATACTTTATAGAGAAACTGTTGATAATTCAATAAGACATTTGAAGTTTAAGTTTAAGAAGCAATGTGCCAATATCTAGAATCATAATAAATGTGTATTGTTTCTCTCTCTCATTGCCTCCCTTACTATTCTCTCTGCGCACGTCGATTTTTTACAGAAATTTGTAAAATTTTACCGAATTCTCAACAGCTGAACGTTCGGTAATCAAATCTAACGGATTTTGGTGAAATTTTACAGCTATCTGTAAAAAAATTACCGGAATTTGAAAAATTTAACCGAAATCCGTAAAATTTTACAGATTTCTGTAGAAAATCTAAGTGTGTACACGCAAAAAAAAAGCAGTAGAAACTACCATTTCGAGTTTGATTTTACCATGTCGGCTATTAGATCAATCATGGTGATGTTGATATCAATATGATGTCTATCATATATACCACAAACGTTGGAGGTTTTACCATAAATGTAGTAAATTTGACTGAAATTTCAGGGTAGTTTTAATGATAGGCGTAGTCGGGTAAAATGGTAGTTTTTACTACAAGATTTTTTCCTGTGTAGAGAACGTGTTTGTCTAAACTTATAACTCTCCTGGAAATAAGAAGGCAAAATATTGATCAAGTCTCTTTATGACTGGGGCAGACATACAACGTACAGCCAACAATCAATATGCAACTAGCGATTTGAAATTGGTTTACTGTTGTAGAACCTCTTGTTCCGGAGTACACCTTGAAGCCAGCACCTTGTTATACATATTTGCGCCTTTCGATTTCTGTTATTTGACAGAATAGTGAGGTGTGTGCGTGTGATTCAGTATTAGGGGCGCATTATTGAGCTTGGGACCGAGCTTGGGACCGATGTGCTAGTACTGACTGAGCCAAGAAAAAAATCGTATTTGTATGGGACCTACTGGTCTTAGAATTAGTCTATGGTACAGCCATGGACTAACTCAAAAAACACAGCAAATCAAAGCAGAGGCGCAAATGTGTACAGCAAAGGCGCAAATATGTATAGCAAGGTGCTGGCTTCAAGGTGTACTTCGGACCAAGGAGTTCTACAACAGTGATCCAATTTCAAATCGCTAGTTACATATTGATTGTTGGACTAACTCTTGAAGCCAGCACCTTGTTATACATATTTGCGCCTTTGTTTTGATTTGCTGTGTTATTTTGACAGAGTATTTGAGAGTGTGTTCATGTGAGTTCATTATAAGGGATGCATTATTGAGCTTGGCACCGAGCTTGGGACGATGTTCTAGTACTGACTGAGCCAAGAAAAAAATCGTTTTTGTATGGGACCTACTGGTCTTAGAGTTAGTCTATGGTTAGTCTATGGTTCTAGCGAACCCGAGGGATAGAAAACATAAAGGGAAAAAAATCTCCATATTTCTGCCGACAGTTTCAAACAATTAGAAAATTGTATGTGAGGGAAGGTCCATTAATTAAGTCACGCAATAATGGCAGAAAGGGGGGGGGGGGCGTGACAGGGCATACAATAAAAATTGAAGGTACATACAAAAAACGTGACAGGGGGGGGGGGGGGTATAAAAAGTCACTTTTTGGGTGACATAACTAATGGACGTTCGCTGACTGTATTTGATAGCTTGATTTGAAACGCTCTTATTTGGTAATTTTTGATTATGAGTTGTTAGTTATTTCATTCTTATGATTTGATTCCATATAATAAACATCATATACATATGTTTACAGTAATAAGCCATCAATTAACGAAATTCTGAGCGGCATATATTTATAATATCATTTGTTTTTAAAGCCATCGGCTGGTGGCAAAATATATGTTTCGTCGCCTGGAGAAAACGGTACATAAATGTCATATGAGATTTTCTTTCACTTTTGCTTCTTCTTCTTTTTTATTATTTTTACGGGACTTTAACCCTAGGGGTCATTCGTCCCGGAATTACACTTTTGCGTGTGTTTAATTTGGTCGTAATGAAAAATGTCAAATGTCAAAACGTAAATATCTAAATACAGTACCAGCACAGATCGCAGGAATCATGTAATTTTGCTTTAAAAAACATACATCAACAAGTGTGTTGCAACGCGCTGCTGCTAGATCAGCAGGATTATTTTATGAGTTATTTGACGAATGTTCGTCGGTAAAATTACAGTAAAAATTAAATTTAGCCCTCTATTGAACGAATTCAACCCGGAAAAAGAGCACATGAAGTGATGTTGTTCTTGGCCTCAGTAGATTGGTATAAGAAAACCATATTATAAAGCTTCTAAATGCTTCCAAACTAAGTTTAATCAAAAACGGTTTTGATTGACTAAACTTGGTAACTTTTTGATGATCATATTACAGGTATACCTCGATAGCATAGACTAACTCTAAGACCAGTAGGTCCCATACAAAAACGATTTTTTTCTTGGCTCAGTCAGTACTAGAACATCGTCCCAAGCTCGGTCCCAAGCTCAATAATGCACCCCTTATAATGAACTCACATGAACACACTCTCAAATATTCTGTCAAAATAACACAGCAAATCAAAACAAAGGCGCAAATATGTATAACAAGGTGCTGGCTTCAAGGTGTAATTCGGACCAAGGGGTTCTACAACAGTGAACCAATTTCAAATCGCTAGTTACATATTGATTGTTGTCGATAGTACGTACATCAACGTTCTAGCTTCAAATCGCAATTGCATAAAAACTACTGGTTGCATCTTAAATCTAATATAACCAAAGAAAGAGCACTTTTCACCCTTCTTATGGTTCATTAGATTTGAGATAAAATAAGTAGTTTTTATGCAACTTTAATATGAATTGAGAAAGTTGATGTACGTACTTTCGAGCTATACCTGTTTTAAGATTTATTTTCCCGCTATTGTTTCGATTTTTCCATTTTTTTTTCTCTTCATAGCTAAACGAGCGGCTGGATAGTCTTGAAGAAAGTGAATATATTTTTTGGCTCCGGTCCCAAGCTTAATGATTCGCCCCAACACACTCTCGAACATTGTGTCAAAATAACATAGCGAATCAAAACAAATCCCAAGATACTTGTACCAAGAAGTACTGTAAAGCGCAAGGATGTATTGCAAGGTGTATTTTGGAACTAGGGGTTCTACAACAGTGAACCAATTTCAAATCGCTAGTTTCATATTGATTGTTGCTCTAACCGTTCAATTTTGGGAGGATATAACCATAGACTAACTCTAAGACCAGTAGGTCCCGAACAAATACGATTTTGGCTCAGTCAGTACCAGCACATCGGTCCCAAGCTTAATAATGCGCCCCTAATAATGAACTCACACGAACATACTCTCAAATATTCTCTCAAAATAACACAGTCAATCAAAACAAAGCGCAAATATGTACAGCAAGGTGCTGGCTTTAAGGTGTACTTCGGACCAAGGGGTTCTACAACAGTGAACCAATTTCAAATCGCTAGTTGCATATTGATTGTTGATATAACTGTTGATAGAACTACATCAAGACATGAAGATCGATAATTTGCCATTTTTGAACAACAATATACTATTTCGGAATATAAGTTTCAGAAAATAACAGAAACTACTCTCAATTTATATTGTATATGTATTTAAAGCAACTAATTTCTAATTTTTGTCGTACTAACTTTTCAATCGCTTCTTTTGAAAAGAAACAAAGGACAAAAAGATATAAATCACAAACATCTTACTGTTTACTTCAGTTTTGTATCCTTTTTTTTGTTGTTGTTGTTTTGTTTTGTTTACTCTCTTATAATCAAAGTCGTATCATTTCTAAACGTTCATTAAACCTTCTCAGAAAATAGTACGCTGCTCTTTTGCTTCATTTGTTTATTTCTTTATTATTATTTATAACTCCGGAAGATTAACATCCTTCCGTACATCATAAAATCGATTTGTATGCGTGTCTGTGTATTTTTCCGTCTCACGAATCCTAAAAATCACCAGTCGTTTACCAATTGTATTAGCTTCAGTTACCTTTTTCATTCTTTAGTTTTTTGTTCAGGGTGTTTCTCGTGTACCAAACGAATGTTGAGTAAGTTTGGTATATGATCGTTAAATTTTGAATTTGTAAATTTCTAATTTCGATTTCATCGTTTTGTTTTCGGTTACTTAACAGTATCATAAAATATATTTGTAAACAAAATTTGTTGATTCATGCAACTACATTTGATTAATTCATCTTCAAGATCATCATGCTTATAGCATTGTATGTATTTGAAGAGTACGGATTTGTTTTTCTTTTAATTAGCAAAATACAAACGCTACTTACAAAAATAAACGAAAGTAAACACTATAGGGCACTGCCAACAAAACATTCAAAAGTTATAATAATATTAGTTAATCAGTAAGTAGGTTTACGCACTCTTTGTCACCTGTACAGATTGTGTGTGTATTAAAGGGAACTAGGGCTAGGTATAACTTCTAGTTAACGCTACTTTGAGGAAGGAAGCTTACAGATTGTTTCAACTTTTAGCAGTAAAACAGAAATATTAATATAGGATTTGTTATGAAACTAAAACAAAACTACCCCAAAACTGGTATCAATCATTCACAATCTCTCTTATCATTTCTTATGTATAAATTCTTGCATTCCTTAATAGTACGAATTTGTTTTTGATATTTTTCCCGCAGCTTCAATCGCAGTAAAAATGTATGCGGTTTCCTGAATGCTTATGACATAGAACTACATGGCAATCGTGGTGAGCCCATTTGGGTGAGGACCCGGTCCAGCCACTGCAGGGGACCGTTTAAATGCAATTCAATCCAGCACGGTGTTGAGGTAACGGTTTGTCGTCTAAATTAGATTTAAATTGTTAAATCATCGTGATAATGGTGACCAAATAACACTCACCTGTATTCTGCTCCCCATCCTTTGACGAACGACATTCTAATTGTACACATTCTAGTTAGTTGATAGACCGCTTCGAATCCCTGCGAAACGGACTGCGATAGTAAAGCTGCAAATTCCTGATTGTTGAAAATCTTTAGATTACATCCTGAAACGGGTTAATCAACCAATAGTTAATTATATTTAATCAGTATTCCAGTTTTCAACCTACCAGGTGGTATTTTACATACGGTCGCCGGATGCCACCCGTACCGCTGATTGCAATTTGGACTTTGTACGAAAATGCTAGAATCGCTGAGACATTCCGCAAACACTTCTCCGCCGATGTAGTATAACCGAACACCCTTGCCGATGTGACGTCGGGTCTGTTCGACTACCTCGTTGCGATTCACGTTGGACAACAGTCCGAGGCAAAACCTATGTGAGGAATAACATATTAGCAATTGAAATTTATTGAGCACTGACAGTTCAAAACTCACCTTTCCGAATTGGAAGGATCTGTGAAGCCATCCACGGTGATCGAGGGCTGAGAAGCATGAAATGTTTCACCGACACGCAGGTTCAATTCGTAGTAGCTGATCGAGCACCAGAATGCGGGCTCGTGATACATCACCGGTTGTGCATCCATTGCTGGAGACAGACGGGACATATCCGCTAGAGGACGTCGTGGTAAGAGAAGATGTCAGTAGGGGCAAATACATAAGGGTCGGTTTGGGCGATAAGAAACGTGAAATGTTGTTTTTTTTTCTGTTGAGGAGCTGAGCCTGGTTTCATATAAGCCAAGGAGTGTATGCGATAAAATGGTCAAAATTCAGTTAAATATGCCAAAAGATAAGCGAAGCTTTAAACTATATATGAATTAAAATTTCTGTCGCTTACTCTACATGCCGAACATAAAATTGTGTCCTCAATTAATATCACGATTAAATTACATATACAGCAACCTTACAGAAATATCTTACCCCTATTGAGATGGATCAAAATGAGCTAAGATTAAAGGATCCACAATTGCAGGGGCTCACTTGTAAAATAAACTACCCTCAAAGAATCAAACTTCACGAAGTGGTTGACAAATATTTATTTATTTGAAGTTAGGCATCAACAGACCAAGTTCAGGAGCTGGCGACCTGTAAGAAACCATCTAAAGAGGTTACCGCCAACTCCTAGCCTGTCAAGTTTAGCAATTCAGCTGCCATGATTCAGCTTGTCGAAAGATGCCGTTGAATCTGTGTAAATCCCATCCGTTTTACATCGAGCAATCGTACTATCAGTGACTGCTTACAAGGTACAAAAGGAGAGTTCCTTACGACCAGTTCAAAAATCTTCGATATAGCGCTTAGCGACGTCATTCTACTGTAATTATTCAGGTCTTGATTGCTTCTTTTTTAAATACCGGAAACATGTCTACCGTTTTGCAATAAGAAGACAATATTCCGCTATACAGGGACAGCTGGAATATCTGATGAAATGGATCCATAAGATAGGCCATATTCTGTTTGAGAAAACCGATGGAACACCACCAGGTCCGGCCTTTTTTTCCTCATGTTGGGTATATTCATTAATGCGACCATTTCTTAGATCTATTGTGATATATTCTCCGTTTTGATGTTGCTATATCAGTATGCCGTATCACTATTACGTGAAGCGACCGACATGGACAGACTCAAAGCATTTTCCCAGCCAGGTATTATATTCCGAATAAAAAGGAACTTCTTGTCTTGGCTCTGCATTACAAATATCAAAGGTTTCTGCAAGCCCCTTATCCAGAAATGTACGCCTTTTATTAAAGATTGCTGTACAATAACATAGCAGGTTTTCAGAGTCATCCTTTGATAATTCAAAAATTTTGCGAATCATTGAAATTTTCGTTGGTCTCCACTTTTATTTTTCCCATTTCTTGATCTCCATCTTAAGAGAACAGGCAGACACTCCAAAGAATGGTTCTGCTCTTATGAATTGCTGGGATGATCCACGTCTTGCTAACATGTCGGCTTTTTCATTCCCTGGAATGCCGCAGTGGCCGGGAACCCAATATGTGTTAGCTTGGTTTCGACAGGCCAATTTTTGAAGTGACATAGCACAGTCCCATACAAGTTTAGAATTAATTGTTGCTGATTTTAGAGCATTCTGTGCTGCTAGACTATCAGACATAATACAGATATATGAATGTCTATAGTTTCTACGCAAGCATATTACAGAACATTCAAGAATTTCTGCTTGAAACACGGTTAGCCATTTACCCATAGATATTGAGACATCTACAATAACCCCTGCTCCCACAAGCTTGTCCAAGCTTGAACCGTCTGTATAGAAAACGATTGATCCTGGACGAATATTTGGCCCTCCATTTTCCCACAGATCACGACCAGCATTTGTCACATTGTATATGCGACTGAAGTGATATTTTTTCGCCATCCAGTCTTCATTTTTTATTACAAAAGGATCAATATCAATCATTTTTAAGATTCTCAGATGTCCAATAAGATCACCTTCTATAAAACGCTTTGTCAGCATTATGCATTTAAGTCACCGTTGAACCCTACTCAGATGGCGTTGAAAATGCACTCGACTTGGTCGTTTGTATTTGCAGTTGAGCTTTCTGCAATGGTGTTGAAGCGACAATGTGCGGTATTTTGTAAATCTTCTGAGAACCGCTCTTTTGGTTCGTCTTAGCGCACGGAAATCATAAGTCATCCAAGGGACCCGAGATTCGGTCTGAACAATTTTTTTGCGGCGATATGCCTGTCAATCACTTAAGCCAAGACGTGGGAAAAAATTAGAACATGGTATATCGTCAGTTGGATCAACAATGCTCTGCCAATTCAAATTAGACAGTAATACCAACCAATACCAACAATCAATATGCAACTAGCAATTTGAAATTGGATCACTGTTGTAGAACTCTTAGTTCCGAAATACACCTTGCGTCAGTACCTTGTTATACACTCTTGCGCTTTTCAGTACCTTTCGGTACTAGTATCTTTGGCTTTGTTTTGATTCACTATGTTATTTTGACAGAATATTTGAGGGTATGTTGATGCGAGTTACGTTATTAGGGGCGAATCATTAAGCTTGGGACCGGTGTGCTAGTACTCCCAGAGCCAAACATATATTCATTTTCTTCTGGACTATCCACCCGCTGCCAATACTACGATAGTCAGTTCTACAGAAGTAATCAATATGATACAGTAACAGGAATGTCAACGAAGTCTCCAGGAACAAAATCCTCTATGGCAGCTATTAGAGAAGCATGTTGAGGAAAATCCTTAACTAGAGGCACGAGTGCGGTATCTCGGCCACTCAGAAAGCAGAGATCTTGAGAACGATTATTTTCATTCACCACGTCATTAACTTGATAAACATTTGCAGTACTGTAGCTGCTTTGAAGCTGAATTGCTCGTGCGTGAAAAGGAGAACGCTCATGGTGGGTATGACATCGGATTTGTAAACTATGACATTTAATTCAGAGCTGTACAGAACGGAATGTCTTCAAAAGCGAGTATTACCATTCATCAGATCCCACAATGAACCTGGCAAGATCTGTATGAAACCAACGGGATTCAGTTTATACCAAAGAACTCAACCCACCAAAGTATCCCCAGCTCAGACCGATAGAGAGATTTTGGGCTTTATGAAGAGGAAGCTGAAGGAAGGTGAATGGCAGTGTCGTCAAAAGCATCAATGAATTGAGAACCAAGTGGAATAAGATTGCCAACACGATGGATGAGAATAATGTGCGCTAGTTGATGAAACGTATTCCGGGAAAAATCCGCAATTTTCTTAACAATCGAGTTGATTTTTTTTTGTGTGTTTTCCCTCTAAAGTTTACATAAACTCGAACATTTTAGCTAAAAAAGAATACTATTTTGTTACTGTATATCCGAAATATGCGTAAGTAAATGGACCACACCTTAGGTTGAAGTCTCCCAAAACAATCACTTCATCATTGAGTGTAGCCCTATCCGAAGCGTTAAAGATAGATCGCCAGTGCGCATGAATTAATTCTAAGTCTCGACTTCGGTCTGGAGGAATTTACACCGCACAGAGATAAAGTTGACGACCACCAATTATTATATGGGCAATTAATTAGGACCGGATATTTAAGAAATATGAAACGAAAGAACTCGGAGGAAAAATTAAAAAAAAAATCATTTGAGAAGATCCGTAGATCAATCAGAAAAACGCAGTTGCAGTCATGGCTATAATTACCATCGTTGGTTGGTTTCTTCGAGGTGGAAAAATACTGATTTGAAGGTTAGTACGCAGAACGTTGATTTCGCGCTGATGACCTTTTCAAGGCAACTGGGTCTATAGAATAAATTTGACAATAGCACCACTGCAATCAATGGTCGATCCGGAGTCCGGAGCAACCTGGATTGGAACCTTAAACGTTGAGGTTATGGGTTCAATGACTTGACAACTAGTATATATCAACACAACCAAATGCATTCAAAAGGCAGGCTTATTAAATTCCAAAGCAACGTACATAAGTTGAGCCTTAGGATATTGTTAAGTTTATTTGTCTAAGTCGATGATGGACAATATAATAATCAGCACAGAAGAACCTCAGGACAGGAAGAAGCGTGAAATTGTGTTTTCACTTTTGTCTAAATATGATATAAATTCAACTCAATATTAAACCCCACATTTTGGCAACAGGGCTAGATGTGAGAAGTAGCTGATGAAAACATTCCCTCCGGTACACGTGAACGAATAAGAGTAGAGTCAGACTTTAAGCGATCTTCTACAGCACGTTTGAAACAGATGATTTTCTAGATTATGTATTTTAAATCTTCAAAATAAGAGTATTTAATTGGTAATCGATCATGATTCTGACATTAAATCATTAGCTCGATAAACAGAGTTTGATTTCGAATCATCGATTGTGAAATAACTTGGAAAATATAGCAGTTTATGACCTAGTTCAAAACAAACTATGAAAACAGTTACCTCTGATTAAGCCATTCCTTACCATATGTCACAATGCACGATGAAGTCTGTGCAGCTATTTGATCCTACCAATAGATTATTAATCATTGAACTAATTAACAACGTTTTCATTTGATGCTTGGCTGAAAAACAAGCTTTGTCATTAGTAGCTGATAAGATTTCTCATAAGAATACTTAGATCATTTCATCATAAGTATTTAGGAAAAGGATAATAGACAGTGAGTTAAAAACTGACTATTTCTATAATAATTTTCAAGTAAAATTCAAAATACGTGTGCAGTGTCAGCTTCTTATCAAATGTACCGAAATTCAAGAGGCTGTTCAGGACGCAATTCGGAATCGTGGGGGAAAGAATTTCAAACATTTCATCACAAATAATTTAATACACCTACATTTTTCTAGTTATATTGTACCAGATCAACGGCGCGGCGAAGGTATATAAGTATTGTCCGGCAAATAAATCGAATTTATTTTCCTGAGAGTTGAAAGAAGCAAGCTAACTTGCTGGCAAAACATTCAATCAACGGAAAGAAGCCGTTGGATTAATAGAAAAATCTGGTTAATAACATTTCCACTGAATGTTTATCATTGCAAATAAACGGTGTATTTCCCTGGATGGGCGCTATCCAAGATTTGATTGAGGGGTTGGGTATTAGATCGCATTTTCGATTTCATGGAACGAATCCCAACATAAGAACCTGAGAAGGACGCATTTGCATTAACATTCGACGATGCTATGCGTGTTCAGTCGAGGCAAGGAAAAATATTCGTCCTTAAAAGAGTACTTGCATGTGTCCACTTCGGGGTGGGATACCAACAATATCTGACTCACTCATATTATCATTCTGATCG
Organism: Aedes japonicus; assembly: GCA_034211315.2. Taxonomy (NCBI): domain Eukaryota; kingdom Metazoa; phylum Arthropoda; class Insecta; order Diptera; family Culicidae; genus Aedes; species Aedes japonicus. The sequence continues at coordinate 108,148 of JASCZW010000633.1, forward strand.
AGGGGATCGCCGTCTTCCGACATGTACCCGGGTGGAGGCGTCTCGGTGTTGGGAATCGTGCCGACACCGATGTTCACCGAGTCCATAATCGTGGTGTTGGTCGGAATCTGCTGACCCAGTGTGGCCTCCATGTATGACGGGGCGGTTGTTTGGTGTGGCTGCTGCTGTTGCTGATGAGGTTGCTGCTGTGTTGGTTGTGGACTGGTTACATAGTTTTCACTATAAGAAAAAATATATTTAATCAAGAATCAAAATAACCTCTTGACTAACTTACTTCAATGCATTATTGTACTGAATATTGACGGGTACTGTATTGCTCAAATCATCCAATGTATACGTAATAGAGCTTTCGCCTCCCTGAGGTGTAGATAGGTTCTTTGGAACGAGAATCGTCAGTACCTGTTGCGATTGCGAGTCTACCTTTGTGTAATGATACGGATTGATGCAGACTTCGTCCTTTTTTAAGTGGTACGCGTATTCGCAAATATCCAGCGCTTTTAATTCGGCCTGACTCTATGATGAAAGAGAGAACGGAGATATATTGAGGTTGATGATCTTTTTTTTCGGTCGCGCGGTGATTTTTTGCTTCGAGGAATGATAAATGACTGAACACATAAATCATGCTAATGAGTTAAAACAAAGATAGTGATAGCTAATGCAACAGACAAACGATGGCGATGATTTAGATACCGCGCGTTTCGTTGGCAGCTATTTTACCTGTAAATCGGGCCAACGCCAAAGTCTGCAATAGATCACGTGTGGAAGACCTTTTCTTAACGCAACTCCATTTTCGCCGTTGGCTGGACGTGCTCTGCAATTTGAAAAAAAAAAAAAACGGAAAAAATATGTGTTAGATTAGGTTATGATAGAAAATTATGATTTCCAAATTAGAAATCTAGTACTACAGGTCAATGTACTTAAAAACAAGAAGGAAATGAGAGACAAATATTAATGTATCATACGTATCGAACGACGATATACGCTTTATTCCAACAGAACAGACATTACCTACTGCTGCTGTCACACACTAAGAAAGTGCATCAACAGAAATATAAATATACGTGGGATCCACAAGCGATGATGTTCTGCCCACATACTAGAGCTCAAGTCCATATAGCCAGCACCAAACTGCAATGAAGATGATGACGACTTTAACAGAGTGAGAGCACAGAATGAATTCCAAGCCACAATTATGAGGTAATTTGTGTACACTGCTGGAATGCTTTTGCATTCGCGAAACACATATTCATTGGCGGCAAACAAGAAGAATGGTTTGCAGTCTTGCTCAAATCTGTATTTGCGATGCACGATCAATATGCATAATAAATGATTGATACTATTTTTCGTTTCTCCTTGTTCAAAATGCACGTGGATTATATTTAACCAACTACATTCTATATTCACTAATATTTGACGAGAAAATCCTTTAAATGCATATATGCATATTACAAACACTATTACTTATATTTGAATAATGTATAAAAGAAGATTGTTATTGCTAATTTCAGACAATACTATACATTTGGTACTAATACATAATGATACTCTTTGAGATATATGGGTATTCCTCTAATGGGTAGGGTATGTGTCACTTGACTCAGTCTAATATTCATCGATCTGTTACATTTTTTATTCATGGATGCAACTTCGTCCCATTAGATATATTTAACATCAAATGCACTCTTCCTATGGTTTTTTCTGGTTTTATGATTTAATGCATTTGAGGCTGAATTTGCTGAATTCAACACAAAATTTCGAATAACAAGCGTGGATAAAACTGATTTGAAACACTTAAATGATAAGAAGAAAAATTAGTATTTTCAGATGTGCAGATTTCTTCAGTGTCTCGTCTAATAACTGCAGTCGAGTTATTAAAATGAGACACTGAAAAAGTCTGCAAATTGTAGACGAAATACGCGTATCTGTCAATATAAGCAAAGGTAGTTGGAATTAAATGAAAAATACTATTTTTTCTTGATGTAGAAGAAGATGTTCGCTCATCACCATGAGGCACCAAGAGTGAACATTAATGTTTTTGGCTAGAATGAAAGATGTGATGAGAAAGTGAAAGTTCCGTCAGAGTGCGGCAGGTAGGAACATTTAATGGGTGTTTTTTGAAAATTGAGCGAAAGGGCATGTATCCAATGGTACTCGAACCATGGACGTCAATCTTTGCCTAACATCCCACTGCGGGGTAGGTTGTAGTAACGGAACAAGTCCGCCACTTCAACAGGCAAAAATTGACGCATGAAAAGACGCTCATGTACCACTGTGGCTTGTATAGTTATTCTAGCGATCTATTGTGTGCACTCTGTTTATTGATGCGTACATGGGAGAGGAACTCTCTCCATTTTTGGGTTTGTTTTGATTCGCACCGACTGGCGATCACTAACGTTTGTGGGTCCCCGCAGTGGGATGTTAGGCAAAGATTGACGTCCATGGTTCGAGTACCATTGGATACATGCCCTTTCGCTCAATTTTCAAAAAACACCCATTAAATGTTCCTACCTGCCGCACTCTGACGGAACTTTCACTTTCTCATCACATCTTTCATTCTAGCCAAAAACATTAATGTTCACTCTTGGTGCCTCATGGTGATGAGCGAACATCTTCTTCTACATCATAATCACAGACAGACGTTTAAGCAAGAGCAAAATTAATCGATAACTTTGTGTAAATTTTCAAATCACTAGCAAGCGCTAGCGTAAGCAACTGTTGCTTCACTAACGCTACGTAGTTCACTTAGTCGATGTGCCCACTGATGTGGTGAAGTTGCGGCATCTGCTAGCATGTCAAAATATCACTCCGTCGTTCGCCACATGCCACCCGATATTGACACGATGTTTTGACGTGCAATTATATGCCACATAACGTCTACAAAACTGACAAATTTTCTTTTTGCTAAATGCTTATTGTCATTTGGCGATTCCTTTCAAATTGACGGTTGCGGAAATTTACACAAGTCGAGATTTAAGCTTGAATGGCTGTGTCATAATCGTTACTCCTCGCACGGAGAATAAATAACATAACAATTAATGTATATATTTTTTCTTCTCATTTCTAGTTACAGGTATTCCTGTAACAAAACAGCTCAAACTCTCTAGGATTCACTTAAATGATGTTCACATATGATTTATATGGTATTCGATAATGAAAACATTATAATTCACTCTTCACGGATTTTGTTCCGTTTGCATGAGTCGTTTGTAAAATATTCTACCGTAAATTCATACATTTTCATTGAAAACTTTACCAGTAACATCATTTTCAATGTGTTATTAAAACATCGGGCCATAGTTTGAAACATAGAAAAAAATATGTTCCTAACATTGGGTCCACAGTTTTCTTGATATTTGGCTTCAGTAGAGCCAAAACACAGCTGCATCCATTCATAAGGATTATTGTTGCATGACCCATATTTGATTTGGTGCAAGTCAAATATCCTGTCACAATTAAGGTGTGATGGACATGGTTGACATAGCCCCTAATCCCAGTTAGGCTCGACATGTTATATAAAGTCTAATACCATACCAGGACCGTTTTGCCAAGTTTCGGGGTTCTGCAGTTTCAGTTTCAAATTGGCAAAAACGCCATTCGGTAGAATGAATGCTTCAAATTTTATTTAGGTGATACCTACTCGGACAGTGACCAGTTAACGGACCAGTAATTAAGCGAAGGTCCTTTTTACTAAGATTTATAAGATTTGGGTTTTTACAGCACTTGGTCGTATAAATCTCTTGGCTTGTCTGCATGTATTCGTAGCGTTCCAGTTTGATTCAAACATGGAAAATTCCCAATTTTTTATTTCAGTCCTCAGAGCACACTCTGGGACTTCACAAAATGGTTCCGGACCAATAAAATTTGATGCTGAACCTTCTCTTGTTAGGCTGTCAGCTATTTCATTTCCATCAATACCGGGCACCCAGTATAGAGTAACTTCGTTCCTACTGGCCAATTGTCTTATAGAAAGAATGCATTCCCACTTGTAAAAGCTTTAAGCGCATTGAGCGCTGCTTGACTATCGTAAAAATGCAGTTGCGTTAATGCGTTAAACAAAAATTCACACATTCAATAATGGCATGAATCTCTGCTTGAAATACCGTTGGACTATTTCCCATTGGTATAGCTTTCCTGATTCCAGGGCCATAAACCCCGGCTCCAGTATTTTCTCCCATTTTCGACACATCCGTGTAAAACACAATGGAACCCGGACGCAAACAAGATTCACCAGATTCCTATACATAGCGGCTTGATTTAACCACTTTAAAGGGAACGTCGTCGTTTGTCTTCGTTGTCTTCGTTGTTGTAACATTTGAGTTTAACTTGAAACTTTTAAGGATCTTTAAATGTCCTACCAGATCACCATCTAAAATCTTATTGTATCGTTTGAATTGCAGGGCACTTTTCGCTGCCTGCTGCTTTACAAATTGAAGGTAACATCATAGACTAACTCTAAGACCAGTAGGTTCCATACAAAAACGATTTTTTTCTTGGCTCAGTCAGTACTAGAGCTCATCGGTCCCAAGCTCGGTCCCAAACTAAATAATGCTCCCCTCATAATGAACTCACATGAACACACTCTCAAATATTCTGTCAAAATAACACAGCAAATCAAAACAAAGGCGCAAATATGTATAACAAGGTGCTGGCTTCAAGGTGTAATTAGGACCAAGGGGTTCTACAACAGTGAACCAATTTCAAATCGCTAGTTGCATATTGATTGTTGGTAACATGTTAAAAAGGGATCCAAAGCAACAGATAGTGTACTTTTCATTGCCCCAAATATTGATACACAGGAAAGTCTCTATAGTTTTCTTAGCGTCACTTGAGTGGTTACCTCATTAAGTTTAAACCACCATATAAGCGAAGCATATTTCTTGTTAACTCATTGTCATTTTATCGGTGAGAACAGTTAGTTTATAACGTTTGACTATTTTCTGTACTTCTAGGATGTATTATTTAGTTTGTCGGTTCAATTCAGCTAAATTTAGATCATATGAAAATCGTGGAGATAATCCGTTAAGCTTAACAAATGAAATCATGATGCCAAAAAAGTTAAGGCACACCAACGGAACTATCAACACTTTCTCTTCATACCTTCGTTCTAGCAAAGTTACTGTCCACTCTTATAGCTTCATGGTGAAGCATTTGTAGTCACTAGTACATGGAAACAAATAACAGCATAAACCCGCATGCCAAAAGCGCTTCCACCGACATCTTCAGGGACTATCGTGTTGAACGTAGCTCCAAGTGCTGCCAAAATAAAAAGCAAGTGCATATATTGCGCTTGCCATATCGTCATTCTCAGCCAGAATATCAAGCTGGTATAAAATCGCGGTGAAAATTGAACAGAATGTAGAGAAACTTAGAGCTCCGTTCTTAATAAAGCCTGCCAAATTGAATACACCTTCAGTCTAGTCAAACAGTAGAACTATTCGAAAAAAAAAGAAGTGAAGAAAGGAGCACGAAAATAAGTAAGAACCTTATAAAAGGGAGGACAAAAAAAAGTAAATCAAATGTGTCATGAATTCGAACACTTCCCGCCCGCCTATGCCATTATTTACTTCCAAACTGGTTGATGTTTTAAGGTTGTAGTTTTGACAACCTATTTGAGAATAATTAAACGAATCCTTTATATATTTGTTTTGTGAAAGGACCAAATACATCTTAGAATATAAACTCCTTCACGTTTGGTTGTAGTTTACAAATCGTATTAGTTTCTATTGATGTTATGGCACTTTGTATTCATTTGTTAAATATAATCTGGCTCACGAGTGTGTCAAAAATGAAGAGAATCGCTGGAAAATGCAGATATGTTTTAGCTTACCTTCAACTTTTAGTCTCACTTTTGTCATCAGTTGACTGGGGTTGATGAATTGTCGATTGACTAACGTTGCACCATATTCTTATCTAGAGGTATTCTGTTGACTAGCATCACTCCATGTCATACTGCATATTGTCCATTTAACTGCTTAACGCCTATCATCTGTTGAATCTGTGGCACTGGAAATATACAAATACATACATTTTAACTATAAAGGTGATATAAACACAACAGAATCAGAATGGAGCAACGGATGTGAAATACTAAAACCTGTGAATTGAAAGCGAAGTAATTCATTTTACGGATTGTTGCACTAAGTAGCCATAAAGTTTCTTGAATTGTTTTAAATTTCTTGCAAATCTGCTGACTATTTAGCCCCACATTTTACCGATATGCACTCCATCTCAGTATATTTTGAAAAGACATAGGCCCGCGTCAGAATCATTTTTAATTTACTGAAAATCAACTTCCATAGGTTTTATAAATTGACTAACATTTGACTTAGTATATTACAAAAAGTAAATGCACTGTTTAAAAGGTTCTTACGTTCTACGAAGAGCTATTATTATTATTTTACCATTATCACGGCAAATTACGAAACAATTTGAGATACAGTATGAAGAAAAAAAAATGCCATCTAGCATAGTCTGATATGTAATTTTCTGATGTATCTAATGCGAATATATGGAATTATTCTTCTTCTTAGCATTTCAAGCTAATTGCTTTCACAATTAGCTTATTGCTTGCTCTCAACTTAGTATTCTAAATGCACTTCCACAGTTATGAACTGAGAGCTTTTGATGCCAAGTACCATTTTTGCATTAGTATGATTGTGTCGCCAGTACAATCATACACTATGCCCAGGGAGTCCGTAAATTTTCCTTAACGAAAAATTCCTAGACCAGATCGGGAATCGAACCCAGCTACCTCCAGCATGGTGTTGCTTTGTAGTTGTGCCTTTACCGAGTGAGCTAAGGGACGACCCAGTAGTTGTAAATAGTGAATAATTTCGAGAAAATTTCATTCGAGACATTCGTCCATTACATTGAAATTAGAGACTTTACAGTAACCGGCTTGAAAATACGGACCTAGTTACTAAACACTAAAAAGCGTCTCACTAACAGCCCTGCTGCTAAAATCAGCTTCCATCATTGAATATGAATTTCATATGAAATTCACAACATAATCATTTGTTTTTCACATGCAACTCTAAAGACACTGCTTTGAATAAAATCAATAAATGAAACACCGCGCGGTCATATGGAACATATACAATATTCATTAGAGTGGTTCTAGGTATCGATTTAGTTCCATCCATTTAATCCCGTCCTGATAATTTTCGTAAAATTTATGCACTTTTGGTAACGATCTTGGAGCTGCACTGGTTCTTGAAAAGACAGTTACTATGGGTAAAAATAAAAGTTTGTTCTCAACCTTTTAGATTTTTGGCGGCATAGAAAAATGTTGTTCTAAACTTTACCGAAGACCCCTTTTCGATTTAACGTCCGCAATATTCAATATTCATTATTCTGGGAGATTATTTTCTTGTGATATGCTTCAAAATGCAGGCAATATTTGTGTACCTAGTGCGGAGAATGGAGCAAAATCATACAAAGCGAGAAATTCGTTTAAACGCATCGTTCTTTTTGTATAACATGATAAATAAGTAGATTTAAAAAGATTGTTTACTCTTATGTGTGATAGCTTAATAAATGTTTCACTTTTTAGAACAACTGTTGAGTCTGATATAACGATTACAACACATACAACGATTGCAAAACATACATAATAGCGTAATAAGGGAGACACGATTCTACAGCCACGATGAACCTATCTATGCTGTTGTTAACTAGTGGAACTGTCATTTTCACGAGGGAAGCTCTTTGTAGATCATAAACATGGGTTTAAATTTGAGTTAGGTTATATTGGTTGCATCAGTTCAGCAAGATGGCCAGAGGAAGGTATTTGAGTGAGTCGGTGTAAGCAGTGATTCGTGAACTCAAGAATCTCGGTAAGAGTAATCGTAAAATAGCTCGAAGAATTTACAGATCGCAGTGATCAGAAACATGCTAAAGAAAGAAGAAAAGGTATGAAATTGAAAAGAAAACAAAAGAAATGTTGAAGATAACCAACTGTGGCCGGAATCGGGAGAGACTGGACAGTTTTGCACGGTAGAGATCAAGCAGCATTGAAAACCCGATGTACAACTTTACGAGAACCAAGTCTGTCTTATTCTTCTTCTTAGTGCTTTTACGCTGCCAGCTCTCAATTTTTCTAAATGTACTTCCACAGTTATTTAATGAGTACTTCCGATGTCATACCCATGCATGAATTCAAATATTATGGGGTAACTACAATCATATTCTATGCCAAAAAATCGAGAACATTTCCAAACGGAAAGATCAAACACCGGACGGAATTGAAGCCGCTTGCTCTGGCTTGGTAATACCGACTATTGGCTAATGGAGGCTATTGGATGTTCACTTCACCTGTTAATTGCCATTGGGTCGATTACATCCCAGCTTTAGTTAATACATAAGAAAGAATAGTGTGTATTAAAATTTCATTGTTCAATTTGAACTACCTCAAGCATTCAATTATATCCATAGGTTCATCCAATAAGCATTATTACAAAGTTTATTAATGAACGAATTTTCTGTCTAGATCTAGGAACGCTGTTCACAACTGTTTGTATTTATTTACACTTTCATAACCATAGCCAACGTGTCAAATAAAAGGTGACCATCCACGATTGCAAAACATATGTCTTACAAGAACACACATTTCCGTTCCTCATAACACAATCTAAATAACCATGTATCAGTAAAAGCAGGTTGACGCAATGAGTCATTAGATATGTATTTCTACACCTTTGTGAAGAAACACATGCCCTAAATCGAAATATACACCAGTCGGTTGATTGCCTCTTGAGCAGAGTTTGCAATAGAATAGACAAGGAGACAGAGGAAGTAGACTTACATCAACAACAGGCACACGCTTTCAGCAGCGTTGAATATCACCCTATCCTGTAGCAATGTCAATGATAATCAACACTCTTGTCCGATAGTTTCCACCACCACCCGTCGAATAGGAAATGCCTATATTATCCTCGCTTGTTGGCCGCCGATAGGCACACTATATGCGCCTATTTTGATAACAATCAAACAACTTTTCTTCGCACTCCACTTTTTTTTTGTATTATGGCATCACAGCACGCACTGTTTCAATCAATATTTGTTTTGACTGCCAATGTCGAGGCCAGTCTAGACGATGTCGTGGGTCGCCCTCGTGTCGTCGTCGTCATGGGTTTTGTTGTCTGTGCTGTAGGTATTTTCTATGTTTTGCTTCTCCAACCATCGATGGTGATAGTGTACGTGATGACAATGACGGTACGGCGAAAATCCAGACAATTTTTTTCCGCTCACGAAACGCGACGAAAACATCACTGTTCTGAGAATTCCCACAGGGAACACTAGATTTGGAGCACCATTTCACTTTTCAAACTACAAACGCCATTTTAGGGAAGCTTTCTACCCCCAACACAGCATCAACATATCCAGAAAGGGCACAAGGGATAGTCGGCAAAGGTAACATGATTGGGTGAACATATCGTCTTATATTCTAACATGACAGCAACGTTTTTGGTGAAATGCACTTTATGAAACAAAATCACTTAAATGTCCCTGTGAAAATTTTAAGGTATTTTAACACCCACACCGGAAATAAAACACAACACACGAGCGACGGTGCGTCCTAACGCTGTAGTCGCTGAATCCCACACGCCGGAATGAACTCGAGCTGGCCCACGTAGGAATCGAACAATCCTTCTCCGTTCGCTGCTACTTAATTGATGTTTTCATAGGTTTTACTCGGTTGAGGCGGTCCACACTCTGAACATTGCAGTCGAATGAATGGATGGATGCATGGATGGATATTGCTCGGATGACTAAATTCCCTGTTTTATTCTGACCTAATGGATACCTCACAAACAGTTTGTTGTAGTAGGTTTTATGAAATCGTACATCTCATAACAACAGAGGAAAATGTTCTGATGCTAGGAGTATAATGTGTGTCTGCTGCCGCTGGTGCATGTGCTACGAATTGGACGCAACCGGAGAGACGACCTCGTATGTATGGGTTTTTTGGATACGTTGATCGTTAGGGATGTCCCATTAATATTCATGGAATATAAAACCACTTAACTTTCACATCTTTGTTTTCTATACAGGCGGACACAAAGTCTTTACAGGTACAAAAATAAAAGCGCCACAACAAGAAGACTGCATTTGAACATAACAGCAGTTTGATTTTTTTTTTTGCTTCAATCGATAGGAAATAGAGTCGAACACGATTTCGGCAGCGGAACGTCAATTTTTGACTATTACTGAGCATTAATCAATCCAAACAATTTGATTGTTCCTGATTCGTACCTGATTAGCGCATAAACGACTCTATACATGTTAAGACGATTGATTTGAAAACGACTGAGGAATATCGAAAAATTGACAGAAATTTGTCCACTGCCGAAGAAGTGCTGTTTTTAGGAATGTGTTGCATGTTACAAAACTATCAATATTAATCAATAAAGATTTTTTTAAATAATTTCATTTATCAGTGCAGGCTCAATTGAATCTACTCTGCAGATTTTATAAACAGTTTAGGAAACAATCTAGTTTAATATTTAGTACTAGCTGAACCCGGTGTGAGCCTTGCAACGCATGCGACTAAATGAATGAAAAATTAATAGAATTGGCGCGTTTATGGTTAAAATATTTTTATTTTGTTTGTGTGTGTTATTTATGCAAAAAATAAGGTTTGTGTTAATAATTTAACCCTTGGACCGGTAGTTTCTATCGGGTTTGCTTTCTGCGTAAAAGCATTTCAAAGACAAACGAAGCCGTATCCTATCAGTTTGTACGTAATTTTCTCTTGCAATTCTTAACGAAAAAGGGGTTCAAACTTCTATTAGAATATACTTCTTACCCGAGAAATACACATTTTGTTTTTTAGTTTCATGGATAATACTCATGTTTGGTTCAAATGTCTATTTCATTGATTTTAGAGCCTTCCTCCTCTGCAGAGGGACGGCGTCTTGAACCACCTAAGAAAAAAATCCTGCCCAAAAACCCCCACATGCCAAAGTTGGTTTCAATTGAAGAACTCCAATTCCAAGAACTCGAGCTTTGCAGAAATTTGTGTTTCATTTGTATGGAATTCCTCTTCTTCCAGGCGGGGAAGGAGCTTCGAACCATCATAACCTTCTCTGGCCTCAACAACCCTTACATATAAGTTTTCATAATAGTAGGTATGATTCTCATGTTTGGTTGACATTTGTGTCTAATTTTCATGAGAGCCCACCCCTTCCAGAGAGGGGAGGAATCTCAAACCTCCATAGAAACATTTCTTGGTTCCGAAAACCCCCACATCCAAAATTTGGTTCCACTTGTTTGATTAGTTCTCGAGTTATGCAGGAATTTGTGTTTCATTGGTGTGGGAGCACCCCTTCCAGATGCGGGAGGGGTCTCTAACCATCATAAGAACCTTTCTCGACTCCAAAAATCCCTGCAGAAAAATAGTCATACCTGTTGGAATAATTCTCATGTTTGGCTCAAATTCGTGGTTCATTTGTATGAGAGCCCCTTCTTTCAAAGAGGAGGGGGGTCTCAAACCACCGTAGAAACATTTCTTGCCTACAAAACCACCACATACTAATTTTGGTTCCATTTGCTTGATTAGTTCTCGAGTCATGCAGAATATTGTGTTTTATTTGTATAGGAGCCCCCCCTTTTATGACGGGGAGGGTTCTCAAGCTACCATAAAAATCTTTTTTGCCTTTAAAAACTCACACATGCTAAATTTGGTTTCTTTTGCGTGATTAGTTCTCGAGTTGTGTAGAAACATGTGTTTCATGTATATGGGAGCCCCCCTTTCCAGTGAAGGGAGGGGTCTCAAACCATCATAAGAATCTTCTCCGGCCCCAAAAATCCCTGCATACAAAATTTCACGCCGATCGGTCCTTCCGCTCGCGAGTTAAATTGTGACAAAGGAAACCCCAACTCATTTTTATTTATATAGACTACAATTTCTTTTCTCATAGAACTTCTGATTTAATCATTTGATCAGCAACCAAAAATTAAAATTGAACATATAGGATAATCAAACTACAATTTAAGATTAGTCAAATACAACTATGATTTGCAAAAGAGCGAAGGGTATTTCATAATTGTGAAAATCGATTTGGTTCCAAACGATTTTTTTAAACTAAAAAAAGAGAGAACTTTTGAGAACATTATACAGGGTGTCTGCAAATTATCCGTACAGACTTTGGCGGCATGCCTCAACACAACCAAGTGGATTAAACTAAGCATACGTACATGGTTTAACATCTTGACCGATTGTCTTTATACGCAGTAGGTTTGACACAGTTGTGATTTCTAATTAATTCAAAATGAATGAGTTGCGCGCACGTGTACTTGAAATTCTTCGAAAATGAAAAACTTTTTCAGTGATTGCAAAGACCCTGAAAATGGCAAAATCTAAAGTGAGTGACGCAATAAAACGATACTTATGCTCCATACTTAATTTTACAACGTGCTGCTGATGAAGAAAGTTAGACGCAAGTGAATGTTAAAATGAATCATTGAATAAAACCATCCCTGGTAACATCCTTTATCTTCCTCCACTTGGCTTTATACACCCTACGGAGCCAAGCCTGCCTCTCAAATTAGTGTTTGTTTTTTTTTTGAAGCAGAGGGTTTTCTTCGTCATTCCTACACAAATAAAAAGAAACATTGAATTTTCTGCGATATCTAGTGCACATAAATGAAATTCTGGTTTTGGTTAAAAATAATGGGATATTTCATGTAAATTTAAGCCAGATAACGCCTCAAGCTAGCTTATTGCATGAATGAATGCATTGTTATGTGGTACATAAAAGATTACAAACAATTTCGTTGTTTACGTTGTTTACAAACAATTTCGTTGTTTGGCTTGGTATTATACGTGGGAAGTTTGTACGCGATTGTTAAAATTAATTATTTTTTTCTGTTTACGCTAGTCACACGTGTGGACAATTGTATAGTGTGTGGCAATCACAATAATACATCCTAGAGGGTTTGAGCTGTTTAGTGGAATACCTGTAACTAGAAATTAGAAGAAGAATTAGTATCTTCCATTTAATTCCAACTACCTTTGCTTATCTTCGACAGATACGCGTATTTCGTCTACAATGTGCAGACTTCTTCAGTGTCTCGTACTAATAACTCGAAATACGCGTATCTGTCGAAGATAAGCAAAGGTAGTTGGAATTAAATGGAAGATACTAATTCTTCTTCTAATTTCTAGTCACAATAATACGCTTTTATAATCCAGTTCAACGAATTTTCAACCCGACAAATAAACGACTGTTTCAAGAATCGCACCATTAACCTTCGAATTGGAAAATCGACTTGTGAACGACTACGATGAGCCTCCATCCATCCTGTCACTGTCAAATGTACGAAGCATTTATGTACTCCAAAAAACATTCGTGTATTTAACACGAAAACAAAACAAAGAGCTACGAACTTTGTTGCTCTCTGGTGGTTATCGTTGCATTTATATTTGATAGACCTGCTTTATCGATTGGCGACAACTCTCTGGTGAGACTACAGAATTTAATTTTTATGTGACTTTGTCCAGTGCATCCCCAAAAATGTCACCATTTTTAACCTCGGATAAACCACGAGTAAACGGTCCAAGTCCAACTAGGCGTAGTATTAAGTCAATCATTTTATCAGAAAAATATTGGTTCCGTAAAGCTAACGCGATTGAGCCTTCCAAATAAACGACCTGGATGAAAAAAAAATAGAAACAATGAAATCGACATGGAGTTTTCATAAGGGCCAATGTCGCAAACGTAAACAATGGCTTCTTTTGCGAATTTCTTGAAAATGCTAACTCGCTCTAGTAAACTACCACTTCTATTATAAAGGGGAACTCCTGTTCTGTACATTCGTCGTCATAATTCACTATGATTAAGTTAGCATTCTCGAGAAATTTGCGTAAATAGTCATTGTTTACGTTTGCGACATTGGCCCTTATGAAAACTTTTTGTCGAAATAATACTTTTTTATCATATAATCATTATTTATGTTGGTAATGGTATGACTATTAAACCATTGTTTCCTCCGAAAAAATTACTGTACTTTATTTTTTGGGAGGATACATACCGGCACTAATAAATTTCATAGTATTACTATGATCATCCAAACCATCTCAATAATTTTCGCATTAGCATTACCGTTCATGTATGATAATAGTTGAATAGGGCAAATTCCTACTCTATCGCACCAAAATAATGAAAACGTGACCACCTCCAATGAATACGAGAAAATATATGCGCGTCGGTAACACCGAATCGAGAGAACGACCGACTAGTACGAGAGCGCGAACAGGTAACATGACGAGAACACAACGACGCATGTTGTTCACATAAAATACCCTAAATCGGAGAGCCCCAGCCAGTCAGTTAGCCAGCTACAGAGAGAAGGACGGACCAGGGAACTGTTGTTGTTGTTAAGTTCCGCTCAGATCCGCATACACTGAAATGCGAAAAGCGCCAGGCCTAAAGGGGGGAGCACTGTGGACGGCAGTGGCATTGTAGGAAGGAGGATGAGGCTTCGAAGCAAGAGTGACAGGAGTATCATGGTATGATGCATAAGAATCTTTGTGGGGGAGACAGGGCTAGAAAGGCAGCTGTTGGATTAGTGCGTGAAAATGAAAGTGAATGGGATATGCGTTGATTTATTTTGTTTTTGTTTGAACAAAGCATGAATAGTGTATACATGGTTCTATGCAATTTAGCTGCATGGTTTGGTATGAATTTGGAAAGAAAATGTCAATGACCATCAACGTTTCAACCATTTCTGAAAATAAATACGCGTAGTTAAGACTAGCTGACTATTCCGTTCTGCGTCGTACTTCCTTCTATTATATAAATTTATGTTTTGACATTCATGCATCATATGCGCTTGTTGGAGAGAAAATCAACATAACGACCATACCTCCATAAACCTATGCTACACACAGGAACGCTATCCAGGCGAGCAAAATGCTAATACACTGAATGTTACAATTTATTTATGTATATCATTATTCCCTACATGTAGACTGCTTTGCTCTTTCTTTTAATTCTCGTATTATTTAGCATTTTGAATTATACTAACGAATGTGCCGTTGCATTAATAATAAACATATTTTACAATATGCAACGCACTTATACATACTCGCTAGCATACCCGATATGCACATGTGACTGAACTCGAATCTCCGCATACGAAAATATTTCAATCTATATATGTAGGTAGTACCAGACTAAGAGAGACAGTTAAATATGAGCATATATTTTGAAAACTTGCATGCTACAGAAGTGAGTCACCGTGGTGTGGGACTGCACAAATACTTGAACTTTTGCACACTAAATAAAATACATCGTGTGGAAAAATGATTGCTTTTGCCGGTAACAAACTTTAGCGCCAATGAATGAAGCCCAGAACAAGTGAAAGTACCCTAGAAACCCATTAACGATACGCCCACCAGTCCAAGCGAGGTGTTGTTGTTCTGTATGTGGGTAGATTGGTAGACAACGTTGACACGTTTGAAGCAGAAGAGAATCAACATGCGTACTGCGCTGCACCCAAATTGAAAAAATGAATAACCGAAAAAAACGCAGCCGAAAACAGGCACTTGAAATGCACGCAAATTTAGTCGGACTGTTTTATTGCTCTCTGCTCAGGTAGCTATATAAAGGAACTAGAGAACCTGTCTACTAGTGCAAGTAAATGTGGACTAACAAATTTGAACATCAAGTGATTTGTGGCTTCGGTATGATTTTTAGGATGCGATAAAATTACCTTTAACCGAGTAACATGGAACTATCGGCGTTGTCTCTATGGAAAAGCACCTTGAGGTCTATTAAAATATATATAATCCGAACAGAAAGAATAAACTAATAATGAAGGCGCTTTCGATGTACTGTTTAGCATCCATACCTCTATCCATAAAGTCACGTGTTCAAAGCGCTCACATAATTCAAGACATTTCAAAAACGACCGATATGTATTGGAGAGAACATAATAATAATAGTAGTATAAATAATAAGAGGAAAACATAGAGATGAAATTGTTCAAGAAAAGGGTTAAACTAATTCAGAATTCCGAAATAATACATCAAAACTTCTAAGAGATAATTTCTGAGATGTTTTGTGCCTTGAAGAAATCGATAGATCGCGAATCGGTTACTACCTATGACCAGGTTTAAAGAACCTTATAAAATAGAGGTTCTGAATGCTCATGCTCTATGAAAGTTTTGTCTGGTCTACACACGTTGTTCTTGTACGCCTTTAAACTTTCCTGATTACAAATGTTGATATATACTAGTGGCCAAGTCACTGGGACCCATAACCTCAACGTCCAAGGTTCGAATCCAGGTTGCTCCATAATTTTATTTTTTAACATCATTATATTTAAAAAGATAAATTTATGAAATTCATACTGCATTCTAATAGCAAGCAATCTTATGAATATCGAAAATTTATTGAAATTGAGATACCGATCGGGCAGATAATCTTTTACCAAGCTTGGTAAAAGATTATCTGCCCGATCGGTATTCTACCGTTTAAAAGCCGTCCGCTTGTTTTCAACTTGTATCTTTCAATTTGAAAGCCTGCCGTTACGCTAGACGGAACTATCAATACTTTCTCTTCATTTCTATTCGTTCTAGCAATAAATTACTGTCCACTCCTAGAGCCTTTCAAGTAGATAGGAAGTTATCTGCTTCTGACAAATTTCATCAAGTTTACAAGGTTTTCGACTTATGCAACCAAAAGCTGTTTCTTATGCGAATGATGGATAATCAGAGACGAGTCAAGGTTTTTTTTTCTTGCGAAAATAACAGATAAGTTTTTGAAAAAAATAATTTCATATCAACAGTCTAGTATAACTTTATGCATCCTAATTTTTAGATAATGATTGCTTGTTATAGAGAGGCTGTGTCCTAACTGATTTTCGCTGTGAGACGTAAAACAAATGCGCCCCCAAGCGAGTGCGTTACTTAAAATGCACAAAAATTAATTTTAGTAACAATCAGCCTTTAAGTGTATTAACAGCTAATAGAAAAACTTTATATGTGTTTGTATCCATAAGACTTCATAAAATTACAATTCTTAAAATTCTTGAAATTCCATAAATTTTTAACGACATTTTAGTCTTTAACAGCCTTATGCTTCTGATTTATCTTTTTGTTGATTTTCGATAATTTTTATGATGAACTTTCTTCGATCATCTTGTTATTTTTTTTATTCCTTCCATTGCTTGATAACCTGATGAAATTTTGGTATTTTTATGAACTTCTTGGAAATTACTATCTGTGGGTTTCTTCTTTATCTCTAGTTTTTATGGATTTATTCAGGCTTTTCTAATGAGTCTTATGAAATTCCTTTATATTTTCTTGGAATTTTTTGACAAATGTATAGAAATTCTCTCACGTATGTTTTTTAAATGTTGTTTTGAAATTTTATTAACTTTCTTAAGATCTCTGTAAAACAAATCTTTTACATGTTTTTATCTACATCTAGCTCAAACTGCCTTTAAATGTTCGTATTGATTTTGTCTATTGATTCCATATCCTAATTTTATTCTTCTGTAAACTGACTCCATTAAGTAACTGACTTGCGTTAATTCTTCTGAAAATTTTGTTTGTTGAGATTTCGCATGATAACCAGTGCCTTGGATTTTCATGAAATATCCATGAGAAGTTAAAATGATTTAATCCCAGTGTAAAAATCATGTTAACTTTCACGGTTTTCGTGGTTACGTATTAATTTTTTAATAACGTAGGGAACTTCCACTCGCGAAGAATTAATTTTCATCAAAATTTTCGATTCTGTACGCAGCAGTGAAACCAAAATACGTCAGTTCAAAAGCACCACTTGCCTCGATCCTGACCACTGTTACGTTTTAATTGTACAGCTAAAACAATAATTGACAACATGATTCAAACAGGTTATAATGATGCTGCTTGTGCTGTTGTTTCGTATTGGCGTGACTTTCAACAAGGGTCTGGTACGTCACGCTAGGGAGACGATCTGGATCCTAAAAATGGAACCCATGCACACATGGACCGGGACCAACAGCTTTGCTCCCCTTCCCAAGGAAGATTTGATGCAATCCAGAAGCTCTTAGCTCAAATCACATTATGGTAAACAAACTGGAGGCTTTCGTTGCACCTAGTTACACTGTGATAGGCAAAATAAAGTGCCCACCTCATCGTTTTTTCAATATCTCTCATTTACTTGGTTCAAATTAAACACACTCGACCAGGTTCTTTAGGTGCTGTGGAAAATAGTTATTTTTATTGGTAACACCAGTTTTGTCAACCCTGACATCGAGCATCGCCCACAAATTCTCGATGGGATTGAGGTCCGGGCTTTGTGGAGGCCATTCCAGCGGTTTGATCCGACAAGACCGGAAGAAATACTTGGTCTTCTTGGCAGTATACTTCGGGTCGTTGTCCTGCTGGAATACGAACTTCTCTTCAAGGCCCGTCTGGATCAGCGAAACCTCCATGTTTTCTCGCAGGATGTTGATGTAAGAATCTGCCGTCATTATCCCGTAGATTTTCACAATGCTTCCCACTCCACCCCACGAAAAACACCCCCAGACCATCACATTTCCTCCTCCATGCTTCATCGTGCCTTGGATGTGGCGCTCCTGAAGCTCCTCTCTCGATCTGCACCAAACACGAACCCGCCGCTTTCGGTTAAACAGCTCGAATTTTGATTCGTCCGTCCAGAGAACCGTTTTCCAGAACTCTAGGGGCTTGTCAGCATGCTCCTTAGCAAACTTAAGCCGTTTGGCTTTGTTTGCCTTGCTGATAAATGGGCGCTTCCGCGCAAGTTTGCTATTCAACCCCTGTGCTACGAGACGGCGACGAACAGTTCGACCGGAAACTGATAACTGAAGGGTTTGCTGGATCTCGCGGACAGTTACCTTCGGGTTCTTCTTGACTTCGCGCATGATCTTGGTGTCCGTTCTCGCATCCGTTTTCCGCTTCCTGCCTCTGCCAGGGCGATCCACCACGGATCCAAACGTTTTAAGCTTCAGAAGAATTTTGCCAACCGCTGCCTTACTGATACTGTACTTCTTAGCGACAGCCCGGTACGATTCACCGTTTTGCACATCACGAACGACCATTTTTCGGATACACAAGGGAATTGCTTTCGACAGCACTGCGTTCTCCATTTGTTTCAATTGAATCAAATGCGATCACGTATAAAAATGCACCAGGTTGAGCTGTTTGCTTCAAAACATGTCAAAATATCAAAACATAAACAATCGAGAGGTCTTCCAATGGAAACTTATCGAAAACATATCGATTTTTAATTGGGCACTTTATTTTGTCACTGTTTTTTTTTTCAACACAAATTGATTTTTTTTTCTTTAAGTAAAACTCCTTTTTTCAGTATTCCATAAGTGAAACTTAAAAAGAATATAAAAAATAAAATTAGAAAAAAACTACACTGTGTTTACTTTAATTTGAACCAAGTAAATGAGAGAAATTGAAAAAAACGAAGAGGTGGGCACTTTATTTTGCCTATCAGTGTAAAATCCCTGGTAAAAAAATATTCCAAAACTGCTCGACAACATAATTAAATAAAGATCACCCATTTTGTTATATGTGTAATTTAAGATAATTAGGATCCAGAAGTAGATATTATAAATAACCACTACAAGGTTGGTTCAAAATTCAACAAATAGTTTACGAAACATTCTATTCTAGCGTTCAAGTTCCCAAACTTAAGGATTAGCACTCAGAATCAGAACGTACATGTCAGATATGAATGAAAGAAAAAGACCACAAGGTATACTCAATTATTCATTATTTAATTGTTCAAGACTGCGCTGGTGGTGTACTGGTTAGCCTTACAACTCAGTGGGTGTGACATCAATTTCAAATGACGTCATTGGAATTTTCTAAGACGGAAAATCTTTGATCAAATTTTTGTCCGAACTATATTTTAAACAACACGCTAAATCAGATAACCTACTTATGCATAGGTTAAGTTTACGCAGACTGCACTCCCATGCAAACGTGTGCCAGAGGAGATAGAGTTTAGAGAGATTTGTGTTTGAATCATCTTTGTTTTCAAAACATTATTCAAATAGTTTCTCTTGCAAAGATACGCTTAATTCATCAATCGAAAACCGAATTCCAAAAGAACAACAACGGAACAATTCACCCTGCAAGATTATGTCATTACAGCTCAACGAATCTTTACACCCGCAACGAATGTAAACACTGCGTCTGCCGACTTCACATGTTGTAAGCAAGGAGGAATATATAGAACGTTTCGCAAAAATACATGCAACACCACCTCAACTACAGATCGATTGTGTTACGACCCTCTCGGGTTTCAGTTTCAATCGTCAGCGGAAAAAGACGATGCAAACCCAGATACGTCATGACTGTCGGTGAGATAAGAATGAAACAAAACTAAGAGCTGGTCATCGCAGGGTAACGATAGCAAGGAATAGTGACACGTGAATTACCAACACGGGAATGAACAGATAGGTAATGTAAATTACCTATTTATCCTGCTAGTGCTGCCTTTCTTAGTAATATCATATAACCAATGCCGACAAAAGTGTTAATGTAGGTTGTAGAAGTATGGACAGAATGAGAATTAGAGATTACATTCATCAGCAGGTCCTGGGCATACTAATACCAACAATCAATATGTAACTAGCGATTTGAAATTGGTTCACTGTTGTAGAACCCCTTGGTCCGAATTACACCTTGAAGCCAGCACCTTGTTATACATATTTGCGCCTTTGTTTTGATTTGCTGTGTTATTTTGACAGCGTATTTGAGAGTGTGTTCATGTGAGTTCATTATAAGGGGTGCATTATTGAGCTTGGGACCGAGCTTGGGACGATGTTCTAGTACTGACTGAGCCAAGAAAAAAATCGTTTTTGTATGGGACCTACTGGTCTTAGAGTTAGTCTATGCTAATACTATGAATATGGTTATACGTACAGTGCAGATCAATTATATCAGGTAGTGTGTACCTTTGTCTGTGGAATTGAATTTTTCATTCAATCGTTTTTACGGAAAATACTTCGGCTTGAGGTAAATTGCTGCCCCATGTATTTTTTCTCTTTTATCTTTTATCTCTTTTATCTCTTTATCTCTTTATCTCTTTATCTCTTTATCTCTTTATCTCTTTCTCTCTTTCTCTCTTTCTATCTTTCTATCTTTCTATCTTTCTATCTTTCTCTCTCTCTTTCTCTTTTTCTCTCTTTATTCTTCTCTCTATTTCTCTATTTCTCTCTCTCTCTGCTTCTCGCAAACTTACCTCGCTATTTAAAATCTATATACCACGATTGTTAGTGAATGAACATCGAATCGAAATCCATCAGATTGCTCACAGCAAGTATGCATACAAACTGATATGATGGATTATTCAATATCTAGTACAGATTCTGAGTTATATCATTTCTAAATTTTGAGGTAATGGCTGCCGTCGAAAATGCTTCAGCGAAAAAAAAGCCTTTCACTTTAGCGTAACGCTCTCATTTTTCAAAATTTTGAAATGACACCCGGTATAGAAATGAGAAACGTAGTCCTACGTTAAAAGAAGCAACATTGGTTGTGGGCAAAAATAGAACACAGCAATTCGCTTTAAAAAATAACAATTAATTAATTATAATGTTTTGGAAATGGAAATATATTCTCATCAATATGATGCCCTAGTAGTGGACAGCTAAACAGGAAGCGGGATCCCTCCCCCTCCCTTGCCTACCCCGCACTGGGGAAGCTTGATAAAGGATTGTGCGCTTGATACCGCTATTTCAAAAATAGCCCTCTGCTCAATTACAGCTGCTTTTCAATTTCACAGCCTGCCGTATTCTAACGGACCTATCAATACATTCTCTTCACATCTTTGGTTTTAGCAGAAATTGCTGTCCACTACTAGGGCCTCGTGTTGATAAGAACATATTTCCATTTTCAAAACAAGCGTGTGTGAGGTTGTGCAGTGGTATTATTTGATGAGTATGAGATTGGGAGTCCGAATGGCTCACAAAAATACGATCTAAACTCGACTGCGAGATTCAAACCAAGGCCGACAGCGTGACGGCACTTTAACGCGTTGAAAGGAATGAAATAAAAACCCTACAGTTGCTTCGAATCGAAAGGAAATTGGAAGGAATGAAGTAAAACCCTTAAAGATGCATCGAATAGGAAACTAGCGATTTAAAATTGACTCAATGCTTTAGAACTCCTCAGTCACAGGTACACCGTGCACCTTGCCTCTAGCAATACATTCTTGCGCTTTTAGGTACTAGAATCTTTGTTTTTGATTCACTGTGTTATTTTGGCAGAACGTTTTGGGGGTTGTTCCTTATGAGTTATGTTTTTAGGGGTTATACATTGAGCTTGGAACCAATGTGCTGTTACCTCCTGAGCCAAAAACTATATCCATTTTCTTGATATAAAAAATGAAATGCAGTTTTCAACCCCGATTTTTTTGTCTGTATTTTTTAGTGTCCAACCTTTATGTCGCATGAAATCTGTAAATCAAATTATTTTAAATGTCAATGTATCAAATTTTCAGTATTATATTTTCCTTGTAGAACTGCTGTATGTATTGTCATTGCAGTCGAAATCTCTAAAAAACTAGCAGCCAAAAATAGATTTTACTCTTGCTCTACACGTTCTAGATGAAAGTGTCAACAACAACCATTATGAGATTAAAGCGCAATACTTCCGAGAGTACGTATTACGTATCGAACCGTTACGACAATATACACCTATAAGTATGCAAATGTTGTTGACCTTGCTCGCCACCTAGTCAGTGTGTGTTATTGGTACCGGTGTGTGCAAAGTGCAATGATTCCAGATTATTGATTTACCCCTCGGAAGAAAGAACGGGAGAGAACAAGCCAACATAAACATTTTCGATGTCTGTCACCGGCACAACATGGGTCGCTCTGCATACAACCATGGGACACGCAATAGTTTGCTGCTTTATTTGAACTCCAGTTGTAGATGTCCAAACATCAATGTGGATGATATGGGACGCGACAAAACTGACGTCGTCGCCGTTTAGTTCTTGATAGAATGAATTATTCAGTCAGCAACGAGAGAGTATTGGTGAGCTATTCCTCTTATTCAACGAGAAGGAGAGAGTTGTACCATGCATGGTTTTTTGTTTGCACGAAAATAAGGATCACTCATTCGGTAAATAGCACTCGATGGGGAACCGACTGACCCTACATATAGAATGTTAGATGGTACGAAGATCGGGAAGTAGGATACTACCTGATAAAATGTAAACTATCCTTACGAATGGGTGTCTGCTCCTGTTCAAACAGCATTATCTATGCGTAAGGGTACACAGATAAAAAAAACATTGAATTTTCTGCGTTATCTAATGCACATAAAGGGAATGCTAGATTTGCCAGAATATAATGGGATATTTCATGTAAATTTAAGCCAGATAACGCCTGAATCCAACCTGTTGTATGAAAGATTGCCAATATTGTTGTATGCCACATGAAAAGTTGCAAACAATTTCGTTGTTTACGCCTCCTTTAGCTTGGATTTAAACGAGGGGATATTTTACACGCTTGTTAAAATTAATTATTTTTTTCTGTGTAGCTGCATTTGTTGAGAAAGGTTGGAAGGAATAGGCAACTCAAATAAACTGATAGCCTTACTCGGGGGTTTTAGTGCAGAATTTGAAACAAATCGGGTTTTACATGCACTGGTGCTTGAAAATCTTTGGTTCCACTTGAACTTGAACCACAAATAAATCAGAAGCTGAGTTTATTATCGTTTCCGTGTATTTTTTGTTCTGTTTAAATTAGTGTTGCGATGTACAACTAGCTGTAAATATCTAAAAAATGTAGGCCTCAAAGTGTTATGGTATGTACACAACCCTTAACGATGATTCAAATCGTAGACCATTACTTTTGTTCTTTATTCTTAGCACTAATGGCTGGCCAACAATTGATACCTTGCGGACGCGTTTGCGTCAATTTGCAGTTTCTCTATACATTTTCTATCAAATGTACGTCAAAGGAACGCAAACGTATCTATTTTGGGCTAGGCTTAAAATATTTCAAAACAATGTATTAGGTCCTAAGTAACATTGATAGATTCTCTTCGTCGACTTTCGCTTTCGTTTATACACATATAAAAAGAAACATTGAATTTTCTGCGTTATCTAATGCACATAAAGGGAATGCTAGATTTGCCAGAAAATAATGGGATATTTCATGTAAATTTAAGCCAGATAACGCCTGAATCCAGCCTGTTGTATGAAAGATTGCCAATATTGTTGTATGCCACATGAAAAGTTGCAAACAATTTCGTTGTTTACGCCTCCTTTAGCTTGGATTTAAACGAGGGGATATTTTACACGCTTGTTAAAATTAATTATTTTTTTCTGTGTAGTTTGTTTATTAAACGATTTTATTAAACATTTTATGTTACCGTACTGCGTGCTGAAAATACTTGAACATGTTTTTACATAGCCGTAGGAACGCAAATAGAAAGTCGACGAAGAGAATCTCCCAATGTTACTTAGGACCAGCTTGCTTTTTCGATACGTTTCAAAAACATCATCGATGCCAAAATACACACATAAAAAACTGAATCAAATTCTAATATCACATAATGTTCAAGTAATCCACTATAAGAAATCGCACTAACAAATTACATGAATCTTATGGTCAGGGCTATTAAAAATTTGATCTAAAATTCTAAGAATCTAAATCTAAAATCTGATTTGCAAATTTTGCAGATTTGGCGACTTCTAAAATTAAATCCACAACTAATGGGCGACAACGAAATTATTGTAACAATTACAACTGGCTGTATTTTTTCCCCATAGACAGAAACTAAAGTGCATTATTTACATCCTAAGAATTGGGTAAAGTGTACCAGGTATACCAGGTGTACCAGGTATACCTCGATAGTACGTACATCAACTTTCTCACTTCAAATCGTAATTGCATAAAAACTACTGATTGATCTGAAATCTGAAAAGAAAGAGTAGAAGGTTTTTCTTCCCTTTGGTTATATAAGAGTTTAGATACAACCCGTAGTTTTTATGCAACTACGATTTGAAGTGAGACTAACGTACTATCGAGATATACTGCCGTTATAAGCATAACTGTCCCATGTATATAGGGAATCCCATAGAACATGGGACAGTTATGCGTATAACGGCAGTATACCTGTATCCGATAAAAATGGCACACCAAAAATCTTCTGTAACTTCTGAACCGTATGAGTGAAAACTTGAAAATTTGAACAATTCTTTTTCATAGTGTATAGTATACAGCTGTTACAAGTTACACAGTTATTGGAATTGCAAATAAAACTGTGTCCTACGTGATAAAATTTTTTAAAGAGCTTCTAAGTAGCCGACGGAAGAAAGAGAGTGGTCGTAAAAGTGGCCTAATGGACAGTAAAATGGCCAGGAAAGTGGTGCAACAGTTCAAGAACCGTCCAAACATGTCGGTTGGCTTTATGCAGAAAACCATGAAGCGTGTTGGGTTACATGTTTACCAACAATGTGTAATGCCCCAAACCGGAATGAAAAACAAAATATCACTGCACAAACCCGCGCCCAGAAACTTTACCACCTAATCGTGTTGTATCGTAATGGATGACGAGACTTAAGTCAAGGCCGACTACCATCAACTTCCTGGGTAAGAATATATCGTTGCCAAGTCTAAGTTCGATGTTCCGGAGGATGTTCAAAAGAAGTAATTATCGAAATTTGCACAGAAGTTCCTGATCTGGCAGGCGATTGCGGATGGGGTGAAACAAGCGCTCCCTGCATCACTTCCGGAACAATCAACAGAGCGATTTACACGGAAGAGTGCCTTAGGAAGCGTCTCTTGCCAATCATAAGGAAACACAAAGGATCAACTCTGTTTTAGCCTGATCTAGCATCCTGCCACTAAGCTTGAAAAGTGCTGGGGTGGTACGAAGCCAACGGAGTCAATTTTGTGCCAAAAGATATGAATCCACCAAATTTACCGGAACTTCGTCCAGTTAAAAAAAAACCTGCGGAATTCTGAAGACGGAACTTCGCAAATATTCCAAAACAATTAAAACAGAGCGGGAGTTGAAGAAAATTTGGATAAAAACAACAAAAGCACTGGGAAAATCGGTTGTACAAAATTTGATGGGTGGAGTGATAAGGAAGGTGCGGGCATTCGCACAGCAAAAAATAATTAATTTTAACAAGCGCGAAAAATGTCCCCTCGTGTAATTCCAAGCCAAAAGAGCGTAAACAACGATATTGTTTGCAATCTTTCATACAACAGGCTAGATTCAGGCGTTATCTGGCTTAAATTTACATGAAATATCACATTATTTTCTGCCAAATCTAGCATTCCCTTTATGTGCATTAGATAATGCAGAAAATTCAGTGTTTCTTTTTAACTGTGCGGGATGGGAGATGAAATTTAATAATTTTTTTTTTTGTAAATCATATCGTACATATACACCAAAAAAAATCATAAGTAGTTTTTCATTCACTGAAAAATTTCAAGAAAATCCGACAATCGGTTTAACTTTGGGGAGTAAATATGTGTTTGCTATATTTATCGAATACACTCTATAGTGTCGCTACACTAGACTGCCAGAAAGTACATGCCTCATCCATTACGATCCATTTGATTTACTACCGAGAATACGGAACACATTGTCACTTTAATCCTTCAAGAAGTCTAAGTAAAATGCTGAGGGAATTTCCGGCAATAGTGTGAGCTTTCTCCTCACATTATTGAACTTTTTTACCATGACTTGTAAATTTCTTTCCAAGCACCTATTAGTCTTCAATAGCCTTGAGCTTCTTATATATCTTTCTTCGAACTTCCATTAGACTTTTCTAGATCTTTTCATTTCTTGGATAGTCCATTTCGACCATTTTTACCAAACTTCCTTGAGGTCGTCCTGAGGACTGGCTGGATAACTGTAAGGGGTCTTACTGTTTTTTTTTCCTGTGTTGGTGACATGATACCACCGCGACCATTAATTGTTCCATTGTGGTGGGTCACTCCGTTTATGAATGCCAAATTGCAATGGCGAGTCACTGACTACTGAGTAACTACCACTACTATTAAAGGCAATTATCTCCCAAACTAGAGTAATATATTCCTTAAGGATTTTTTTTACCCTCTTGGGGCTAACAACCCGGACTTTCGCGGGCACCCATAATACCTTTGTCAAGAAATGCATCTTTTTATGAAATAGTGCAACGCAGTCACACCCGACGGGCATGTTCACGAGCTTTCCTCTCCAGGCTATAAAAGCGACATTTATCTTCATTTAGCTTACCGATTAGCTTTAGGTGATATGTACTAGAGACAGTGTCCTGTTATTAAACCTGTGTAAAGGTTCAGATGACTACGTTTCGAAAGTTTTAGTAATCTATATGTATGACAAGCGTTTGGCTTTATCAAAACGTTTTGATTGCCGGGCATTTAAGGTCTTGTTCCAGTTGTACTGTGCCTTCGTTTTATCCCTGAACTTAAGCTCCTTTTTAAGAGCGCAAGAAGATAGGCCAAATAAGGGCTCGGGACCAATGAATTTCGTAGTTGATCCTTTTTTTGCCAATTCGTCAGCTTTTTCATATTCTTATTGTTAGTTATCTTCGGAATTTTTTATGAAGTTCCCCAGACTTCCCTAATGATTGTTTCGAATAAAATTACCTCTCACAGATTTTCAGATGTAGAAATTCTGATAACTTTCTTTAGAAAGCTCGATACAAATTTACAAATTTCTACATTATTTCCGACTTTTCCCGAATTATTCGTTTTGATTCCTAACTTCTCTATAAAAAAATAAATCTCTGATAAAAAAACAGCATGTAAGAAAATGGATGATCAGCAAAGTTGCACTCAACTCGTATCGGACTGAGGTTTACACTGACAATACCTGGTCAGGTATGCGCGCGGGTTCCAACCTAGGTTCAAAACGAATTCGATATAACCGTGATGGCAAAAACAGTGAAGCATCCTGTTCAGAAGTGTGCGCGTTCGAAGAACGGCACTCCCACGGCGTCGAAAACGGACATCGTGCGGCACTTTGTGGACGCCGATACGCCCGTTCCGGAACAGTTAGGGAATAAAAATCGTTACGCAGTTTGATTTGGGAATTTTCGAGTCACCACCATCAACCATATTCGATGCTATTTGAATGTCTTACGCGAGGATATACTGCCGTTCTACGCATAACTGTCCCATGTTGCTTTTGGTCAAATTGCAGCTTTTTCAATATATGCTTAATTTTTCAACCATACCATTGGATACAAACAAAACATTATATACTTTATTCTGAGTTTGTATCAAAAAGCATCAAGTTAGATTGTCCCATGTTGAAATTCTAGGCATAAAGTCCCACTACGACTTTTCTTAAGAGATCTTAGAAAAAAAAATTGATTTAAGTTTACAACATTCTTATAGCTGGTACAGCACACATACAACGTACAGCGTTGTACGAACTGTCAAATACCTTAATCCAGTACTAAAAACAGGTAGTAGACTAAAGGAGTACAACGCTGACGTTGTATGTCTGTCCCAGGCATAAGTAGGAACAACTCCGACACTCAGCATTGATAAGGGGCTTGTATACAAATTGAAACAATGACTTTGCTACGAAAACATTGCCATTAAATTGTCTCATATAAGCCACCATTTACATTTGATAGAACTGTATTTCTAACGATGATATGGTGATAACAAATAATCAGAATCATGGTAGGGCCGTAAACAATAATGCACATGGCATGTCTATTTGAAAACGTAAATTTATCGCCGACGATCTATCAATAGATCATGCACTGCTGACTGATATGCCTAGAATTTTCTGCTGCAAGGCAAGATTCCACGCATATCAGTCCCACTGAATATTTTACCTCGTATTTTACATACAAAAGTAATCTTATTGTTTGTAATACCATAGATTCCATCGAAACTTAGCAACATTTTCAAATGCCAATCATAAATTTGTGGGTTTTTGACACGAATATTACCAGCACTAAACAATAGTGATGCAAAACTTAAAAACGCTTTTTTCTCAACTACAACTTTTGCAACATGGGACAGTTATGCGTAGAACGGCAGTATAGGAACATAAGATTTTGAAGAGTCCAGAGACCTTTAAATGATTCTAAAGAACTCTGAATGGGTGCATATACCTTAAATGGCATTGAGAGACTTGGCATATAGTTTACCCAATAACATTCTTAAACAGCAATTGACTCAGTAAATAATCTAGAAGCAAAGTTAGACAATGGACACGAGAAATTAAAAAAAGTTACTTTTGGTCAAAAGATAATTGTTAGAGACAGCATTAAAATAGAGACCAACTCTTAAAAGTGCCCTGCATTGAGCTTTAGTTTGATTACCTTTTAAATAGTGCGTAAATTTTTTTTTTCAAAACCTCATGCACTCGAAAATGCTGTTGTTTGAGTTGCCTATAATATAACACATATTTTTAGCAGATCAAAGGGAACGATAACTAATAAATAAGGGACTGTCAACAATAGTTACACTCACTTGAGAATTTTGGCGCTTTATAAAAACACTTTCAAGCAATTCTGGATAAATCGGTTCCTTGTGATAGATAAAAGTTTACGGAGTAATGAATGTAACAACAAAACAAAAGCGGCAGATGTGTGCAAAATGCTGCGATAATACTCATTATAGGGTGGACTCAGCATAGTCGCTTATAACAAGTAAATCCCCATATTGTTATTTTTTCAGGTTTTTCTTTACATTTACACTCAAATTGCCTCTGGATGTTCTTATGATTTTGTCTAGATCGTAGTGGTCTGTTTTGTGATATATTTCCAATTTTTTTCGGTTCAGATCTTCCAATGGGATTTTTCTTATTTAAACTGTGAACTGTTTGTTATGTTACCATCATTTGTAAAATCTCTTGATATTTCCTTGTAACCTTCTCAAGAGTTCCTCGGGAGCCACTTCTTGTTTAAATATATCATGATTGGTGGTGAAAAATGTACATTTTTAGTAAAATCATCGCCTACTGCGAAATGTTGAATATCGCTCACAAGGAATCCTGGTGCAGGCACTGGTACAGTTGAGGCACACAAATCAATGAAAACGGAAAGTAAGAAAAAGTATTTTTGTTTAGCTGACATCTTCAATCAGTTTAAAAATTTAATTTGTTTGTTTTCTAAATCAAACAAACCACTACCACACTTTGTGAGTAGCTTAAAGAGCATCCTTTCCTGTTGATATAAATCAGTCAAAATAAATTATCAAGCGTTAGTAAAAATAACCTTCCCCTTTAAAAAAAAACACTAACACACTTTGTATCCTTACTTTTGGTATAATTCGGTTTAATTTGGCCCTTGAATAACCTTATTTTCGAAACGAAAAACCACTATTACACTTTGCGAGTGGGATCAACAGCATCTCTGTGGCTCAAAGTGAGTGCTAAGCGAAGTTAAAAAAAGATTGTTTTTCCAATGAAATAAACAACCATCACACTTTGTGAATTACCCAAAGAGCAAGCTAACTATTTGTATAAGTCAATCCAATCCATTGTTTTCAAACAAAATTGCACAGACTGCCATTTACGTCGGAACATAGCGATGTGTTGAAATTTACATATTTTAAAATTGTCAAACATACAAACAAGACTTACTGAATATTTCATTTTCATTTTCATTTTGTGATGTACAAGGGGGTCGAGGGTCAGAAGTCACCGATGTGAAATTTCACACGTCCTGTACATCAGGGCGGGAAGGGGAGTGAGCATCACAGCATCTTTAACTGAGGGGCCAATTAAGTTCTGCGTGGTGCGTGGTAAAACCGGCTGCTCAGGGATTATGGGAAGGTAAAAAGGTTTGGGCAGGTTTATGTAAAGTTGTATATCGTTAGACATTTGCCTAATTTCTTAGCCTCGTCATATGAGGTTTCGTTCGTCACATAGCTAGCGAAAGTTTCTTCATTTTCATTTCTTTTCAGGCGGAGGGTCATGGGCCGGGTCTCCAGTGATGAAAATCGCTGTCGTATGCGGTAAGTGTCGAATTTGGTGTCGCAGAATAAATAACCGCCGGGGGTCGAGTGGATCACTGCTTAGAGATGCCGGATGAGTAGAGGCTGTTGAAAATGGGGATGGTGGATTAGGTGAAGGAATGTCAGGGAGTGCAAGAAAGTGAAGCAAGAGAGAGGCGTTTGATTAGCTGAGCAGGAGACCGGAATAATGGTTTGGTGATTGGTGCATGTTGGCAATTGATAAGTTGCAAGCTATGGAGTGGATTCTCATACATTTCTTCTCCTGTTGGTTGTTGTTGCCGCTGGTACCATGAGATTTGCTGTCATCCGCCTGCTTTTCGATCTCATCTGCTTGCTGTTGGTTGCAATTTTGAAAGCTTGTTGCCGCTTCTCAGCGATCTTGCTGAGAGTAAATCCGATGGTACGAATCTTCAAGCTTTCACTGTTGACTCCAGTTATGCAGAGAAACAGGATGTATGGTCATTAAAGGGTGATATTATCGAGGCGAGAATGGCACAGCTATTATTGTTCAGCGGATGTGAAATGAAGAAACATCGGAATTAGAAAGCATGTTTGGAAGAAACAACGAGATAGATAGGTTCAATTTCGTGTACATTTCGTATTGGCCCTTGCGTTGTTAGATGTTCATTAAAGCATCGCAGTCAACTTATGAAGCAATCGGCTCATGTTTCTATGCTAATATTAAAAATGTTTCCGTCATATTACATACTTCCAGAGTGGATGTAATAGACCCGCTTATTTTGTTCAAGCCCTTTGAACAAGATGAGGTGGAAATAAAGGCCCAGTATTTTTAGAACTAGGACTTCAAACAACAACATGATGAATGTCATCGCCTCCTACTTGATTTCCGTCTCGACCAACCTAGCGAAACGTCACCCAATTCTTACCTGAAGCAGTTCAGACAACATCATGCGTTATTAGCAGCAAAAACATGAGACAGGAAGAGAATAAAGAAATTAGAAAAGGGAACAATAACAAAGTAATTAATATTGAGTTGATGAAGACTTCTAAAAGACACTTTCGCCTACCACCAAGAGTAACAATAAAGCAGAAAAAGAAAAGTTAGTAATAATACATAACTTTGAAATATAACTAATCTACGTAGATGAACGTTGGTTTCGGGGTCTTGATGCTAGAGTTGTTGAAGTATAGATCCCGTACTTAGCCCTGGCGGTCCCTCTAACAATAGTGATAGGCAGCTGTAGTTAAATCATGCGTAACTGTTTCTATAGCTGTATGTTAAGGTATGATAAATCAAGTTTCGAAAAAATAAATAACTTAAATAATTTGAAATATCTCAGCTATCAATTACTAGTATTAAACAGAAGATTGATTATATCGACACTTGACGAATCATCGTCAAACCCTTCATCCTTGGCCAGGGAACAAAACACTGAATATGGTATTAAAAATATCATACACAATAACAGAAAATTAAGACCTACTAGTTTTGAAAGTTTAAGAAATGCAAGGTGGTCTTGCATAGACGAAATCTTTAAGAAATATTGAAGAAGAAAAAGTCACCAATGTTACTTCATTGCTGCAAAACAGAGCTGATTGGACTTCAAATAGGCGAAATATGCTTTAACGTGCAATGATATTATGCCACTCAAAAAAATCGACACGTTGTTTCCACGTGAAATTTCACGTAACTTTCACCTAAACACGTAACCAAATCTTCATCAGTAAAATCAGGTGAACATTACGTGTCAATGAATTGTACGTGAAAAATCACGTCACATTTATGTGATTTTCATGTAGAATGTAGATCTACGTGGAAATCATGTATCTCTTACGTGAATTCCACGTGTTTATTACTGGGTTTTTCAGTGGATGAAAATTGCGTGCGTTTCACGTGGAAATAACGTGTCGATTTTTTTGAGTGTGTTATTTCGACAAAGATTTTTAATTAGGGCCTAGCTGACAACCATAAAGAATGGCTTCTTCTGTAAATTTCTCGTGGCACAAAGACTACCCATGTAAGCTTCCAATTCTATCGGATAGGTGAGCTCTTCCTCTTCAAAATGACCGTAGTGGATTGAATAGGCGAGTTTTAATGACGAGAAATTCGCGGAAGAAGCCATTGTTTACGTATGTCAGTTAGGCCCTAATGAAAAATCTTTGTTGATTTTACCAGCAACCATGAAACTTGGATCGAAGACAGTCGCTACCTCGAGCAAAGTTAAGATTTGAAAGATGCATGTTTTCCGGCACAAAAACAATTGAAGAATTGCATGGACAAATTATGAGAAATTCTGACAATGAATAAGAGTTCTATCGTTCGCAAGGCATTTTTGCGAATCCTAGGTGATGACCATTCAAATTCATCAGGATTACATAATATTACTACCTTCGTTAAGACAGTTATCAAACGCACTCTAGCAATTATTTTATCTCGAAGACTCAGTTTTAATGTGAATCGAATTTCCAAAGAAATTTCGATGTTTCTAAAATAATTCACTTGACCAAGTTTGATAAATTGAATTGACACCATACATGTTCGAACAAGTAAACTGATTTGAACCTCATCATTCATTAAACAATAAAAGCTTGTCTATGTGCATCCAAGAGATTTTGGGGCAATCGCATTGCATAGTAAATCCTGTCAACTGTACATGAAGTGGATTCGATAGATTCTACCCTTATGCATGACAGCCCTCTAAAGCTTCAGACGTATCGATAGCTTGCTAGAGTTAAAACAAAACTTCTAAAATGGATAGCCCTGGCCACAGCTGACCTCGGTGATCGCTGCAGAAGGTTATACCCGTTCACGCATTAGATGCCGTCTTCCGTTTTTCCTTCTTTCTTCTAAACTTACCTGGGTATGGTTTACGCATTTCGTGTTACAATTCTGCGTCGTAATGGCCCGCTCGAGTTCCTCCAGAGATGCAGATTTTTTGAGCTTCTTCACCAGACTTTTGACCGCTTTCGCACCATTTCCCCTCGACGGGTCATCGGGCGAGGCTTTCTTCAGCCTCAGCAGACGTTTGACAATCGGAGGACTGAACGGCAACATCTCCTCGTTTGAAAGGATTTCAAACCTTGGCTTCCGGTTGATCCGGAAAAACCGGTCCAATTGGTAAGGACAGTTTTTCTTCTCTTCGGCGAGGAAATTACGCACCCGATTGTTTCACAACACTCTCTCACACCGCACTTGGTCGAGGAAAATCGATTTACTGAAACACTGGCAACCGATGAACTTTTTTCGTAGACGGGGTCGACACACGCACAGGAACAAGAAAATAACAAAGATTTGCAATCGTAAATTTCACCGCAATTCGGTGAAATTTCCGCTAATGATCACTTCGAACTGGGCGCGCCAAATACGAACCACCGGAAGACAATATTCCGTGACAGATTCGTCGTAAATTTCCTACCGAATTTTGCTGATTAATGCACCACTCTCGCACCGTAACAACAGGAAATTTGCCAAAAAATGTACAATCTGCTGGCTCCTTTTGAACAGCTCACTGCTTTGGCTGATTGTTGGATTTCATTCAACGATGGTAAGCTGTGAGAGCAGTGAGAGCAAAAATTGAGCGAAGTAAGGAAAATGATTGCACACAACCGATCGCACAACACAAGCGTAACGGCAAAACATTGCGGAAACGTCAAAATGATGTCAAAAAAAAAGTCAAGCCAAATATGTGAAAAAAGCGTATGTACCAAAATTTAAATATTGAAGAATTTGCAGCAGAAGTTCGCACCATCCATTGAAATCCTATTTCGTTAATCAATACCAAACTAGCCATTTAAAATTGACTGACTGATTTAGATCCCCATTTGTTCCAAGTACTGCAAAGAGTAAATGTTATTTTGACAGAATATTTCAGGGCTTGTTCGTTGAAAGATATCTTTCAATGAACAAGCCCTGAAATATTCTGTCAAAATAACATGTATTCTATGCTGTGCCAATATAGGAACGTACAGACAAAAAT
Organism: Aedes japonicus; assembly: GCA_034211315.2. Lineage (NCBI taxonomy): Eukaryota > Metazoa > Arthropoda > Insecta > Diptera > Culicidae > Aedes > Aedes japonicus. Next base: position 143,019 of record JASCZW010000633.1, read on the forward strand.
TTAAAAGTGGTTCTTTACCCGCTAATTGTTTTCGTTGCCATCGAATGGGTTTCCCTATTTTGAATCCAAATTACAACTTATTTATAACTCGTACTGTAAAACTATAGATCATTGCACCGAATGTATTAACCTCACTTTTATGACAGTTCAAGGAGCTTGTTTACAATGTGTTAGAATTTAAAACGCTCCAACGAACTTTTTGATTGGCTTTTTCCGGATTCTGTACGGTTATATTCAGGAAATAATGTAAAAATAAGCACTGGTATCTGTTTTCCTGCAATTTCAATCGTTTAATCGTTTATAAATTTAGACCACAAAATCTCAAACCGATCTTGCCGATAATATTCTAAGTCAACGTAAACAAACTCCCTGAATTGTCAAAAATGCATTGATGACGCCATCGTGCAATGATCTATAATAGGGGAAAGGCTTGTAAGATGGAACAGCGCCACTTTTGACATTCACAGGGACAACACTATCGCGCTGACATGTGTTAACCTCATTTTTGTTTTACTATATTCTTCAATTTTCATTTGCTTTTGGAGTGAATACACTCACTCGATTTAGGTCTTTCAAATTTAATTGTGTGAAAGTGTTGGCATTATTAAAATAGCAATTATTTCATGTGCTTAAAAAATGGACATTTCACATCGATATCAAAAGGTTAACATTTGTGTTGACTAGCATTTTTGGTGTATTTTTATGATCCAAAGGCATTTCCAAACACATCGTAGAGTGAAACAATTTTTTGATGTTTTGTGTTTATGGCGTCATGTTTGTAAGATGGAACACTGTTTTGTAAGATGGAACACATTTCTTTCATTTTAAAACATGAATGATATTTTTCATGTTTGGAAATGCCATGGAATCAACAATAAATTAAAATATAACAATACATTTTTTGAAATTTGCAATTTTTGATGGATTTCGAAAATCAGCCATATTTTTTTTTTGATGACTATAAATAATCCGTTCTGTGGGCAAACTTGGAGCGTTTAAGTTCCTCTTTCGAAAGATCCTTGAAAAAATAAAAATTATTCATGTTACGAGCAAAAAACGAATCGTGTTCCATCTTACAAGCCATTTTTTTAAATTGAAATTTTCGATGGTTTTCGAAAATAGGCCATAACATTTTCTTTGATGGCTATAAATAATCAATTTCTTGGGTAGTGGAGCCTGGTAGTTCTTCTTTCGAAAGATGTTTTTGGATCCCCGAAAAAATAAAAATTATACATGTTAGGGAATGTCCATTAATTACGTCACGCAGTAGGGGGGGAGGGGGGGTTTGAGAAAACGTGACGATCCATACAAAAAAATTTGAAGGTCCATACAAAAAACGTGACAAGGGGGGGGTTATAAAAAGTCATTTTTGCGTGACGTAATTAATGGACGTTCCCTTACGAGCAAAACACGGATCGTGTTCCATCTTACAAGCCTTTTCTATATTTATTTTCTTGTCTCGTTTGGTACCCCGTTTGAGAATTCAATTGGTATTTCTAGCACCTCCTGGTTTAACATGTACGTCTGCTGTAGACGTTTTAGCAAAGAGAACAGACATCCAGGCTCGAACTTTTTTTTAGAATAGCCGTTACAGAAATTTACTCACGAAAAGCACTCCAGCTTAGATGTCTGTTCTCTGTGGGTTTAGTTCATTCGAGACGGCATGGCCGAGTGACTTACCCCCTGGTTGCAATGGAATTAGCATGGAGATGAATTTATAAAAAATGAGATACCTCAAAGCGTAGAATTTCAGAATGGAACTGATAAACTGAGGTGATGCACAAAGAATAATGGTTGTTAGATTAAAAAAAACATTGCTAAAATTGAAAAGTTGCATTAGTTCTTTTTCGTAGAAAACGGGTTGCTTTCACAACGAAAACGTCCAAACTGTCAATCAAGATTTTCCTGCTTGGTATTTTTAAAAGTTGAAATTTTCAAAACGAATTGTAGAACTGTCAAATGGAAACCGTGGACTAACCGTAGACTAACTCTAAAACCAGTAGGTCCCGAACAAATACGATTTTTTCTTGGCTCAGTCAGTACTAGCAAAATGAACTCACACGAACACACTCTCAAATATTCTGTCAAAATAACACAGCAAATCAAAACAAAGGCGCGAATATGTATACAGTAAGATGCTGGCTTCTAGGTGTACTTCGGACTCTACAACAGTGAACCAATTTCAAATCGCTAGTTGCATATTGATTGTTGGAGGCATCGTTGAAAATTTAAGCAAATTATTTCAATTCCAAAATAAACTTTCAACAAGAAAGTGTCGTGTAATAAAATTTAAAATATGCCATTTGGATTCAACTAAAAAATAGTTTTAATATTAAAAGGTATATGTTCAGATATATTGTAGAATTTTCAAACCGAGAGCGTAGCATGAAAGCTGATTATTTTCATTCCAAAATGGACTTTCAAGATGAAAATGTCGAGCAACTAAAACAAAAGTATGATATTTGTATTGATATAAACAAATTTGTAACATAAAACAGGTTTTTTCTTAGATGAATCTTTATAACTTTCATAGCATGCCTCAAACAAACTGCAGATTGTGTGTCTGACCGATTCTTCATAGCACATGATTGCTAAAAATTCTTATATGCAAGACTAAGAATGTCATCCGCATTCGTCTATTCGAACGGCGATCCATCCATCCTCATGCAGTTCTGACTAGTCGGCTAAAATCACCCTGCACCTGGAAATAATAGAATTATCACCCTTCACCTGGACATAACACATACTTTACCTGGAAATAATATATGCAAAAGAATTACTCTTTCCGGAACTACTTAAATCGAAAATACAGCCGATGTACTTTTTTAACAGAAAACGAACAAGAACAAACCGTTTTCCTCGTAATTTTCGCACAACGCGTACGAAAGCGGACGGGAGCAACAAAGAACGCAGTGATGCGAACGCAGACATCAACATTTTAAAATTTCGAACGACAACGACGACGATGACTTGCTTTGTGTTCGTGGATTTGACAGTTCTACAGTTTTCATTGTAAAAGAAAACATTTTTGAATTTACACACTGAACCGAAACATAGCACTTTCATGTCAAACGAAGTACTTTCGTTGTAGATAATTATACTTTCAATTTAATGAACACTTTTGTAATGAAATAATTTCAATTTAATGTAAAATGAACACTGTGCAATGGTTTGACAAAGATATTAATTGAAGTGGATAGCTTTATTAATTAAAATATATCGAAAATCTATATGGGACTGATTCAGTTACAGGCAGTTCACTACCTTCAATAACCGTAAGTAAGTCCCGGATCTGATTGTTCATGAATCATATAAACGAAAAATGCATATTGTCATTAAAATAGATTTACAATTCGCTCCATATTCTAGGATTTTCAACAAACGAAACAATACAATTAATGATTTTTTCTACAGTTGAGATACATAACAACCCCCCTTTTCTATTGTCGATGACTCAATTTACATTAGATTCTATTGTGGTAACAATAACTCCTATTGTTATCTTATCGTTGTGAATAATACTATTAATTGTACATACTATAGATTCAATTGTATGGTTACAATATATTCAATTGTAAATCTATGAGAATTTTTTATTCGGGAAGGCTTCGGGTTGCAACTTTAAGGCTCCACCAAACTGCAGCGTTTTTTTTGCCGCCGCCGCAGCGAAATCGCAGCGAAAAAATCGCCGCGGTGAGACTACATGGCGGCTTATGGGAGCGCACCGACGCGGTGCGTTTTTAAATCGCGTCCTAAAAACGCTGCAGTTTGGTGGAGCCTTTATGTCGGAGGTATGGGGTACCGCCATCTAAGACGAAATATTCGAGGGTCAATGAAGAAAATGGTTTTGAAGGGCGCCCCAACTTGTCATGATATCCACAGAAGAGGGGGCAAGTCCTCAGAAAAAACGTACTATTACGAAAATATACACAATATACACAGCCAGAAAGATCTATCACCAACTAAAAACACACAGAAGCTCGGGTGTATGACCAGATATAACGAATTTTTGTCGTTGGGGGTGTGCGGGTCTCAAATTTGGTAGCAGGTAACTGTTTTGCAAAAAAAAAAAATGTACATTTACTACCTCTGAGTGTGAGCGAGTTATTACATGAGTACAACGGTAGAGTTTAGACCAATCGGTGATCAAACTAATTCAACCAGCCTTTCGGTTCAGAAGCGGTATGGGCGCGTTCTGCCGACATGATAGAGGCAGATTTTATGTGTGAACAGGCTGCCACATCAACGTTCAAGAGTTTGAAATAGCTGGACAGCTTGTAATGATCACTTGAAGATGCGATGGGGGATCATTCCCCTGATAATCCGAGCAAATAGTAAAATGTATCTTTTTTCTATAAACAAACGTGATTCTATTGAGTAAACTGGTGGAAACTCATCGGGAATGCTCTCTCATATAAGCATCCGTCGAACCATTCTGAACGCAACTTGGGAGAATATCACCATGAATATCTCACATGGGCATTACATGTTACCAATTAAGGGCTATTCATAAACCAAGTAGACCTTTCTGGGGGACGGGTCTAGCCAAAGTCTACGCTTCATACAAAATTAAAAAAAAAAACTATGAAGAATGTTCTATGAGAAGGGAGGGGATGGGATCTGAGATTTTCAAAAATGAGTACGTGGTTTATGAACAGGCCCTTACTAATGTCTGATCCTCTTTTTCTTGTTTTCTTCCCTATCGCACAACCGCGAGCAATACCATATGGCACATACATGGTGGGATTGAATCTGCTATCACTGAAATTAGTTCTACAAAAGCAGAATTGTAATGACAACCACCCGGAGATCTTGAAGAAGTCTGAATGTGGGGATGCTGTGGAAAGTTACCTTGCTACAGTATTACATCATGATCATTGGTGATCAAATAAATTTTAAAAATGTTTTGATTTCTATGCTGGACTTTTCTTTCAGTTCACATTAGAAGGATGTGCGGGTTTGTATGCTTTAATTTTATTGATTATTGATTGAATACAGAAAAAAACTACAAGACAGAAATATGAGTACCAAATATGCTTATTCAGTATTTCAACGTTTTTATTTATCTGTTTTGCATATGGGCCAAGATAAAGTCACATTGGTTGGTTCTCACCAACCAGAATGTAGCATCTAGAATAAGCATATTTAGTACACAGGATACGTTCATATGTATTGTGTTCATCATTCCGTTGGTTTTTTTTTCGCTTGATTTGTTACAACCTCTATACTTTGCATTAAAATAATGCCCATTTTCCTACAAGTATGGGACTTTAATCCTTCATGCTGTTTTTTTATATATATTTTTTTAAATTTTAGTTAGATGCTTGAAAAAATCCCACTAATTGTATTCATATATCTTTTTGCTTTCATTTTGTGGCGTTATGTTCAAGTAATATGTTCTTCTTATCAGTATTATCGTGTACTTTCAAACTTGACTCCTGATTACTTCAATGACAGCAAATACATTTACGATGCAATTTTTTTTATTAATCAATACAAAGTAGCAACTTTTTTGCCATTACTTGATTAGATAAGATTACGAAAAAACTAAATATCAAAAAACGAATGATTATAGTTCCATTTAATTGCAATAAAAACGAAAGCTGAAAACTGAGGCAAAACCTTTATAGTACTACTTTATTTAACTCGGTAATGGATGTATTATATATTTTCTTGGAAAATAAAACCCACTAATTCTATGCAAAGTATAGCTTGTATTATGGTAATTATGCAAGACTTTTACTCTCCATGTCCAGCAACGCCGGAGGAAAGCGACAATCTGGTGCATATATTTGTTTGGTTGTCTTCAATACGTACACATTTTTGCTTCCAATATTTGTAATTCGAAAGAAAGGGCTTCGTTCAACTTTTGATTTGTATGGTTGCGTACAAATTGCGCTGTTTTCTAGTTATTTTTTTTTGCTTGATCCAAGATGCAGCGATCATTATTATCATACTTTAAATTTTTTGCCAGGCTTGTATTATACTATACACATAAATAACTTGAATGGTTTGCTTTGACTCTCACTGACAAGCAACAACCATTTTCCTGTTAATGTGGTCTAATCTCAAGATTCACATAATTTGGATGAAATTTATTTACTTTGCACAACTTCAGACTGACAAATCATACAGTATATACCTTTGCTTTTGTATCCGTGCAGCTAAGAATAGTTATAATTTAATTTGTTTTGTATTTTGTTGGATAAGTTTTTAATAGCGATTACTAGTTATTTATGTATTTAGTTAATCTTTTTGTTGAGTTAACACAGTTTGGCGGAAAAAATTAAAATTCTTTAAAAAAAACTTTGAGCCATAATGTTAGAGAGGTCAAACAAATAAAAATAAAGTAGAAACGCGAACGAAACCTAAGTCCAATGATATAAACGCTTTCACGAATATTCTCAAAAGAGAATACAAACCAGGAGTATACAAAATCATTAAAAAAAATATTGATAAACATTTGACAAATACCTAGAGTAAAAATGTGTTTGTTTTAAGAAATGTTTACGCCCACGGCTATCGCCATCTGGACATGTAGGCATCGAGAGAGGTCTTTCACACGATGGTATTGTCACTGCTTCTACACGCCAGATTGATGGTGCTCTCGGTTCGATATGGATACTTTTCGCAAACTACTACGTGTTCGGTAGCGGAAAATATGAACATTAGAGTGTCACTTAAAGGGTTCCGCTCGACCACGACCTGCTGGAATGGCTGAATTTGCGAGTGTTTTGTCTCTTTTATGTTGTTCTTAGCGAGATTAAGCTTCATTGACCGAGTTACTTGTTTGTAGTGCCTGAAAGTTTAGAAATTAAAGTAATATTTAAAAATAAATTAAGAACTTATTCTGACATGCTTTTATTATGTGTCCTAGCCAGGGAATTTGTATAGTCAATTTTAAAGATTTTTCTAGACACAGATTTTGTTTTCAATACAATATCAGCACCTTCTTAATCCCCTCATGGATTATTTAGTACAGATCGAAATACAGCAGTGCTGGCTTTTTTTTCCTCTGTTCGGGATCTATTGTGGTATATCCCGTATCCTTTGGTTAGTGCATGTTGAGTTACTTCATCACTATTGAGAAATGATGAAGTATTCGGTGTTGTTACAGTTGTCATAGTTTGTTTTGTTGGCAATGAATCAAGTTTTTTTGAAAGTTTGCGATATTTAAACCCTTCAAAGGTGCGCCATCAAATAGAAAATGAGAATTCATATAAGTGAAGACAAACCATGTTTTCCTTATTCCAAACGCATCCTCGGTGGGTCAATCCGAGTATTGTCGCTTTTCACAAGACATTAAATGTAAAAGACTATTGCACGGAAAAAGCTAACCTTACTTTTGACCGAGAGAGTATAAGAGATAACAATATCCGTCGTGTTGCCCGTCCTTTTAACTCATACACGAATTTCTGAATACAAGGGCACCAGTATTTGTCAAATATGAGGTGTGGCGTCACTGTGATTTGAACCATAAGGATCATTATATGTTTCTTTGACTACAAAAACAACTATGGTCCCTAATTCGGACTAGGGTTCGGTGGTAGATCTGATACTCCGTAACGCACCAGTGATCTTCCAGCGTTACGGGTTGAGTGCTAGCTTACATATTACGCATATTGGTTGCTTACATATTACTAAATTTTTGGAGAAACTACAAACTTTTAGGCCGAACATGACGTCGAAAGAAAAGCAACAGTGTGCGGTCGTTATAAAAATCTGGATCTGTCAGTAAGAAACCTTGCAAAACAGCTTGCTTCTGTCCATAACGTTCTTCAATCTTTCGATACACATTTGACAACAGCCAGGAAGGCTGGAAGCGGACCAAATACGGATCTCAGGAACCACCAGAAGGACGCGAAGGTGCAGCAAATATTGCAGAAGAGACCATATATTTCGGTACGTACTGTGGCTAGAAAAATAAAAATGTCCCCAACTTTCGTGCATACTTCCAAGCAGCGGCAAAGTATGAAGGTGAAAACTGTACCGAACCGTATTGATAAACAGAATGTGACGGCTATAACCCGGGCGCGCAAGTTGTATCGCGAATATTTGAGAAAGTTTTCCTGCATATAATGGACGATGAAACTTAGGTGCTGAAAGACTTTAAGCAGCTTCCCGAAATGTGTTACTATACTGCCAAGCAACGGAACGGCGTAGAGGAGCATTTCAGGACGAAGAAAAAGGCCAAGTATCCCAAAAAAAATGTGGTCGGTCGAGCAAACCAAAGCTTCATCACTACTGGAATGGTAAACAAGGAAATATACCGTGAAGAATGCCTAAAGACACGGTTGTTACCATTCCTACCCAGCCACGACGCTCCCTTGCTATTATGGCTTGATTTGGCATCTTGTCACTACGCCAAAGATGTTTTGGAATTGTAAAAAGTAAATGGAGTACATGTTGTACCTAAAGACGCGAATCCACCTAACTGCCCGGAGTTGCAACCTATCGAGCGGTATTGGGCTCTCGTGAAGAGAAAACTCTCTCAATATAAACAACAAGCTACAACTATACAAAAAAAATCGAAAATTTTGGACAAAAGCAGCTAAATCGATTGCAGAGAAGTCTGCACAGACCCTAATGACTGAAGCTAACTCAAAAGGTCGTAGTTTCTTCATGCAGCCGAACTAAGTAACAATAATTAGTTTTAAAATGACTAATAATGCACAATTAAATGAAATAAAATGCATCTTGGATAGAACTAACAGAAAATTTGTTTTATTCCTAATTGTATCTGTCCAGATTTTGACGCGACCACACCTTCAATCGCTTAGGGAAATCATCGACAATGGACATCAGTTTCTCCATAGGTATACCATCCCAGGCTTTGGTTAGATTGGCTTTCAAATGATCCATCGATGTGTGTGGCTTAGTACAGGGTAAGGCAGGACTCAAGAATGGACCAGACGGAGTAATCCATTGGATTCAGTTAATGAGAGTTGGAAGGCCATTCATCTTTATCCAAATAGCTCGAGAAAAGCCAGAGTTCCAGCGTCTTTTTTGCTCCAATTGATGGTGCCCAATCTTGTTGAAACGTCCATCTGTTCGTACCGAAATTGACCTTTGCGAAACGGTTCTAGCGGTCATGATTTTTCGGATTTTTTATGAGTCATTATTTTGGCTAATGATCATTTTGATGTAAACAAACGATTTGCTTGCTGTTCCATTTTCAAGCCGCTTAGCATTGATGGTACATAGAATGAGCCGATTGAAATCTGGCATGATCCAATAAACGATGTTCATAATTGGTTTAAACATCTAACAGATCGTATATGATGGAGCTGAAAATGTTTGCAAATCTCACGCATTTTTATATGTTTGGACACCGTAAGAGCGTAGAGCGTTTCGAAATATGTTTAGATTTTGAACGTTAATAACTCAGTCATTTCACGATCGATTTCCAAAATGCTTTCTGTCCAATCGGTCGGGACATTCACTACGCGTTGTTTAAAACTATTTTCAACATAGAACTATTGAAAATAACGCAAATATAAGGTGATGTCTTATAATTTCGTTTAGAGACTAAATTTACTAAATGCACTGTATGACAGATTTTAAATGTTAGTAAGTGAGGAGCATATGCAGCTCTGTACGATATATAAAGGGTACACTTTTGCATAATGCTTCATTTGTTCAGCGGTCTTGACGATGTTTGGAGCGGCAATAAGGCGGTATTTGATTGCGAGCTGACGACGGCAAGTACCCTGGAGGGTGCACTGAAGAGCAACCGTTGACCAGATAGCTGATGTGTGATCCAGTTGGCAGCCATCTTCAGGTATCACGCAACGTTGAGTGGTATGAACAGTATGACATCATCGCTAATGTTTGCCGAAAATACATCAACTAGTAGCATTAGCATAATCAGTTACCAGTTTTTAGTACATAATTAATAGCAATTATCTACTAAAAAATTACTAATGAGACGCTTGCATTGATAGCAAACATGGACCATTGTCAAATTCTTAAAATGTCTTATTAGTTTAAGTTTCTCCTATTCTTTGAAGACTCTCTGTGAAACATCGTCCTGAGCTACCAATCCAGTCAAAGGTAACCATCGAAATACGCAATAGGCGCAGGACAGCCATCCCGTTGAACTGTTTAGTTTTGGCATCCAAGTTCATCACCACATACCTAGCTTCCCGTGTCTTCCCGTGTTGATAGTTGGAAGGTGCTGTGGTGTGCTGTGCAATTAAACGTCGTAAGTTGCAAGTCAGTTCTCTTATGTAAATAGTGTATCCCAGATAAAACACCACATTTATCTGTCTATATAAGCTTGACAAAGCACAGCGCGAGCTGCCAATTTCATCGGTAGGTACGCTGATCAACTCCAGATATTAGGAACACTCGATCGTGTAGAACTCTGTTGTACAATAGTCGTTACTCTGCAATCAGTTTAAGCTGCGAACTTACATTTTCATCCGTTTATGTCTTGGTCATGATCTTCAGGTATTCCAGCGAATTGCGGGCTGCTTCGGTTTGAGCCTCCTTGGTCGTGGTACCGCTTCCATGGCAAACGGCAACCGGTAGCGTTGACAGCTGAACCAAACACTGGAAACGACCGCTCTGTGTCTTCTCGTCGATATCAACATATGTCACTTCGAAGCGCTGCTCAGCTGCGATGTCGTGCAACATCTGGACGAAATCAACCGACTTATCGTTCAAACACGTTGCCTGGAAAGAAATACACACGAGAAAAAGGAATCAGAATCTGTGTTACAGAGATGGCAATAGTATTACGAGCGACACATTGTCATCACTTATGTAAAGAATGATAAAACCAACAACTAGTAAGGAAGTATGCTAATTTTCCTGGCATAAGAGCTTCTTAGAAAGTGCACTTCGATTCTATATCCTACTAAGGGCCTATTTTTTCATCACTTCTCAAGCCTTAAGGTGAACCGCTGCTCCATGTATTTTTTCCTATCTTTTATCTCGCTCTCGCAAACTTACCTTGCTGTTTCAAATTAATAAATCTCGATTGTTAGTGAATGAACATCGAATCGAACTCTATCAGATTGCGCACAGAAAGAAAGCATACGAACTGATGAGATTGAATTTTCAATATCTAGTACAGATTCTGAGTTATATCAATTCTAAATGTTGAGGGAATGGCTGCCGCCAAGAACGCTTCAGCATAAGCCCTTAAATTAGGTAAACTATAAGGAAAATAGTCCATTTTAAAAGACGTGCATGGGTCTATAAACAAAACAGCAATGGAGTTCTAGCTCTTGACATCTCGTGAAATGGACTATTTCCATCCTCGGGTCATTCTAAGCGAAAGGGGCAGACCTCCTCTAAGAATAATTCCATAGCTTTATCGACAACTAAATCATGGCATATAATGGTTCGATAACCATGAAAATTGGCGAATTCACCATGTTCATAGTATTCCTGATTTTATAGTCTTTTTTTATTTTATTTTATTGACGTATAAGGGGGCAAGGCGCCAGGTCACCAGTTTTAGTACAAGAACTCCAACCGTACATAATACATCAGGAAATAGTGGCATAGTTCTTCCCATGGGGGATTTGAATTTGGCGGGATACACTATTAATGCACACTAGAAGTGTACAATTATATTGCATCACTACCCACAGGTTTGGGGAGGGGGGTTAATTGCTGGTACGTAAGGCTGTAGGGAGAAGAATAAATATCAGTCATTTGGAAATATAATCTATTACCTTGTGATTAATTGTCAACGATATCTTCCAAAATACCTGATTTGCTTGATATTACTATAATTAAGAGCTTGCTCTCTCGTTTCAAGATAAGATGTTGCTTCTTGTTTCGCGTCTTGAAATGTGTTTTGAGTTCTTCAGCAAAACTTCAAGGTAAACCGTCCATTGCCGATGCGCATCTTAAAAGAACCTAAACCGCTGGCTGAACAGCTGTTTGAATTCCTCAACTACTCGCGTCCATGCAACCATCATTGCAAAACCGCATGCAGACCAAGTGTAGTATGAAAAGGTGAAGAAAAGAAGATTTTAGTATTTGGTGTATGGAGATTATAGGTGATATTCTCAAAACGACTCTTTGTTTTTTTTTTGACTGCTAATTTTGAGTAACTTTAAACTAACCATGAAGCAAAAATAAGTGTGATATGAAGAATAAAATCTCATCACCTCGCATTACAACCGATTTGCCGTTTTTGAACTTTACAAACAAGGAGGTACCTAATACGAAAACAACGACCGTATGCTATTGTATATGAACCTGTTCCAGAAAAATGGCCATATCTCGGTGATTTTTTAGTTCAACATATCATTCGCTTGAGAAATGTTACCGCTTTTCGCGTATTTACTAGAAAAAAATATTTCAAAACGGCATCCTGTGCAAAATTTCACCAAAAAATCGACATGTGAAATGTCCCCTCCGAAAATCCGAAATATCTCCCGTATTCGAGAACCATGCCCAACCATCCCGTTACTGCATTATGAAAATACATTAATTTCCCCGTCGAATGCTTCTAAGAAAATTAAAATCGGTCAATATTTCGTGAAGTTAGAGCACTCCAAAGTTGACCATATATTTGCCTATCCTAGTTATTTTGTCTACCCCCTGTATTTTTGACCTTGAACGATTCGGCTGTTTTGGCTTTCGACCTTTTCAGTTTTTGGCATTTGGTGGTAGGGTAGAACATTTTCGGCCTTTTGTACTGGTCCCTGGGTCCCTGGGTTTGGAATCACAGAATATTAGCCACAGGAGTCAAATGAACCCTGCTTGAGATAGCGGCTAGTAAGAAGGTTAATGAATATATAGCGGATAGTCAGAGTAAAAGTGATAAAGCTATGTCCACTTAGAATCCGGAATAATAAAATCATCTGTATCTCGGTAACGGATTGACGTACATATAAGTTTAATACATAAAAACAAAGGTTATTTACTGCACTTTAAGGAAAAAATATCAATACAAATCATTTATCTTTGTTTCTAATGAAAATTTGCACTTTCTTCTTTATTCCTCCCATCAAACGCTGCACAACTCCGGAGTTAACTTCCTTGGCACATTTGTTCCACATTTTGGTCATCTGAGTCGCGTCTCGAGCCGTTTTTCCACTTTTCTTAAGCTTCTGCTTCATTATTGCCCCATATCTGTTGATGCGTCGGAACTGCGGACAGTTGGGTGGATTTATGTTTTTATCGATGAAATCTACGTTATTATCGCTGTACCACTGGATGACTTCCCGGCTGTAGTGGCAACTCGCAAAATCTGGCCAAAACTTCACGGGACCTTTACGAGCTTTAATGAAAGTACGCGTCTTATTCGTCACGCAGCTGCCGATATCCCTTGTCAAACCATCATTTTTTTGGCAAATTTGTCCAGAAAAGCAAACTTAAACTTCGCAGGAACATTTCCTCGTGCCGACACCATGTAGAAATTTTGGCCAGGAAGCTGTCCGAAATCCATTTTGGCGTAGGTTTCATCGTCGATGAGCAGGCATCATTGGTACTTCGTCAAAACCTGCTGGTACAATTTCCGAGCTCGAATTTTGCTGAAACTTTGCTTCAACGTTCTGTTTGGTTGCTTGCTGACTCGATAAGCACGATATCCTGCTCGCAACCGAATTCTTCGAACGGTACTGCGAGCAGCATTTGTCCGATTTCATTATCTGATAGTCCAGCGTTTGCTCTGACGGTTCTCAACACCTTCTGGTTCAGCTTGCGGTCATATGTTCCACTACGACGCTTACCTTGAGGCACTCGATCCACACTCTTTCGCTTTCCGAAATGTTTGAGCACATCATGCACTGCTAATCTGGCGATTTTCAACGTTTTTTCGATTTTTATTGCGGACCACGTTGGATTATCAACGTGGGTGTGCAGATTTTTTTTCTCTCCTCTCGGCTTCCATCTGGAATAACTTTTGACTCACTGCACGAAACACCGTGAAATTTATACCACAGAAAGTGGGTGCCTAGTTAAACAAACCGCTGTAAAAGAATTCTTGCAGTGGTCAGTTTCCGTGCCGCTGCAATACAATAAGTGATTCCGGATTCTAACTGGACAGAACTTTAGAAGTGATAGGTGTGAAAACGAAATATTTCATTTCCATTTTGCAGCGTTTGATGGGGCAAATCAACTTGAACACTTTTGGTGCTTGGTGGCTTTTGACTCGACAAAGATGCTGCAAAATGTTATCTGTAATAATGGAGTTGTATTGGCTTGTTAGTTACTTTAGCTGGATATACTTCTCTGCTAGTGATGATGCAATTGCTTCAAATTATTCCTATTTATTGATCATATCTTGAGTAATTCATGTTAAGGGCCTAAAAGCCATTTGTAAACAAGGACTTTAAATGTCAATTTCCCTTGAATCTTGAATCACGCTCGTGAAATGAAAGCAGCATCTGGTAGAAGAATGTTAGTTCTACCAAATGGAGTAGCTGGATATAGTAATATTTTCGTGGTTCGTGAGAGATCAACGTTTTAAGTCATTGTTTACAAATGGCTTTTAGGCCCTAATCAAAAATTACTCGAGATATATACCGCTCGATGAAGAGAATTAACGAAAGCGGATTTTTCCTCCGCTAATGTTACACGAGATATGTATGCTCTTGTATGTCGTGTTCGACGACATCCTCCATTTTTTTGTACGTGAGTAACTTTGCCTCTCTACATTGTAGATTTTTATTTTCTTAGCGTTTCAAGCTTAATGCTTTTTCTCAAACTTAGTATTTTAAATGCACTTCCACAGTTATTAAAATAAACAGCTTTCGATGCCAGGTACCATTTTTCATTAGTATGATTGTGTGGCAAGGCAAGTAAAGCATACCCTATGCCCAGGGAGTCGAGAAATTTTCCCTAACGAAAAATTCCTAGACCGGGAATCGAACCCAGCCACCTCCGGCATGGTGTTGCTTTGTAGTCGCGCCTTTACCGACTGAGCTAAAGGAGGACCTATTGTACATTGTAGATGGTTCACTTTTAAATAACCTTCTTGTTATTTTTTAGGATACGTAGAAACGAAAGAAGTTATTAGTATTAGACTTCATGTAATGCGCATTTCAAGATGATATTCTCACAACGAATCCGCGGGTTTCCGACCGTAGATTAAATGCAACTTAATTAAGTAACTTCTATTTGAATCACTTGGGCCTACCTAAACTTAAACCAACCAAAAACCACTAAAGTAGGATCGAAGAAAAACAAACGACAAATAATGTTGCAAATATACAATATAAACTGTATTTTTTTTTTTTTCCTCTGTTCGGGACATAAACCACTGAGACCAGTAATTTGATCTATTGTAGTAAATCCCGTGTCCTTTGTTTAGTGCATGTCGATTTACCTCATCACTATTGAGAAATGATGAGGGATTCGGTGTTG
Source organism: Aedes japonicus (assembly GCA_034211315.2). NCBI lineage: Eukaryota > Metazoa > Arthropoda > Insecta > Diptera > Culicidae > Aedes > Aedes japonicus. The sequence goes on from JASCZW010000633.1 coordinate 158,352, forward strand.
TTACAGTTGTCATTGTTTGTTTTGTTGGCAATGAATCAAATTTTATTGAAAGTTTCCGCTATTTAAACCCTTTGAGGAGTGAGAGTACTCTTCAAAGGCGCGCCCCTTTATCAGTCAAAATCAGATTCATTGCAAAGAAAACAAACTATGACTCCGATACTGACCATGCATCAGAACCCTAGTCATAACCAATTCAAACTATAGAACATCAAATAGACAATGAGAATTCACCTAAATGAAGACTAACCATGTTTTACTTATTCTAAGCTCATCCTCGCACAATTGCAAAACGAGTATTGTCACTTTTCATAAGACATAAAATGTAATAAGGACTAAAATATGTTCCTTTGACTACAAATAACAAATATGTTCCCTAGTTTGAATTAATTCGGACTAGGGTTCGGTGGTAGATCTGATACCCCGTAACGCACCACGAAAAGGTGATCTACCAGCGTTACGGGTCATATAAACTGTAATTGAAATACCAGCACGAAAATTTGCCCAACAATCATACTAATGCAAACATGGTATCAGGCATTGATAACTTTGTAAGTGCTTTAAGAATGCTAAGTTGAGGTCAAGTAATACGCTTATTGTGAAAGCGTTTAAAACGCTAAGAAGAAAGATCTAGAAAAAATTACTCTGTTTGGTGAGAAGTTTCTACTAAAGGTTATAATATAAGGTTAGTTCAACCTGCTTAAGGTTGTCAATTTCATCATGGAAGTTTTAATAACAACCAATACCATCCATATGGGACCGGTATGAGATTCAACAACGGAAAATTATAATATTCGTGAAAATATTATAAGACCCATAATCTCAACTCAAAATACTCCAAACTCAAAGTCCAGCAGGAGGGCATTTATAATACTTTTAACGAATTCTTTCTTCAAACCGCTGATTATGCAAAAAAAAATGGAAGCAAATATAGAAACGACTTGTTATTATTGAAAGAGAATGCAAACAAACAGGCGCTCAGTGTATCTCAAAATCGGTTGGAAAGTTAAGCGTGACTTGCAAACGAGCTGGACACCTGACGCTGTAGAACATTTGTATTTTGAATAACCTCAAAGCTCCTTTAAACACTTGCCTTGGCTAAGCTAAGCTGGGCTACAATGCGAGCTTATTCTAATGGTTGGCAAAGCTGCTCGCTGAAAGCAAGATAACGAAAATTAATTCATAAATCTCTATTTGTAAACCATAACGCGTGAAGCATTAAACTCTTTTCAATGTTTTCATAGCTGAGTGTCTATCGAAGAGTTCTCCTAAACGTTGTTTTGTCTTCTTTGCAGCAAGCTGTCCCTGTGAGATTATCGGAAAATACCCATGATATATCAGCGATTGCTAATTAAGAATGGTATCTCACCAGCCCGAAAGGTGGGGAACACATACCTGCAATTGGCGCAATGTTTCACCGCTGCGCGACTTCAGAGCCTTGTGAAATTGGGACACTTTTTGGCCGTGGCCGGTAGTCAGACTGGGAATACGGACATCCTTCAATCCAGCGTAACGCCCGGAAATGCCGGCCGCCTTCAGCTAGAATATAGAGGAACAAACACACAATTTGTTTACGGTACAGTGCACGGAAGTTGTTGACGGTAGTGTTACAAAGGAAAGGAATTTTGCAATCTTTCTCAAAACTGACAAATTGTGTGTCTCTTGCTACATTCTAGCATGAAAGCAGCTTTTTATGAGTGAGTTTCCATTCAACTAAAAACTGATTTAGATTTTGAATTGTTCACAATCCAATATGATCTCCAACACAACACAAATGCAATGTTAAGAAAGATTTCAAAATTCGTCATAGGTACAGCCAATTTATGATTTTAAAGTGATACCCTAGACTTAAAATTGAACTTAGAAAATTTGACATGTCAACCACGCCCAAAAGCCGAATTGTATTATTTGTATTATTAAAGAATAACATGATAGTGTTTCATAATAACAAGGAACAGTAGAATTACCCGTCGAAAAAATAGTTGCGACAAATACTGAAATGTAGTTGAACATACCTTACAGCGTATGCTTTTTGTCTAAATCTGCTTCGAAAATCAAATCGAAACACCATGAGGCACCAAGAGTGAACAACAATTAGTAAACTTTAGTGATCGTCAGTCGGTGCGAATCAAAACAAACCCAAAAAAGGAGAGAGCTCCTCTCCCATGTGCGCATCAGTAAACAGAGTGCACACAATAGATCGCTAGAATAACTATACAAGCCACAGTGGTACATGAGCGTCTTCAACCGACATTTTTGCCTGTTGAAGTGGCGGACTTAGCCTACCCCAGTGGATGTTGGCATCGATGTACCACTGTACTCTGCCCTTTTGCTCAATTTTTCCTAAACATCTGCTATGTTTCAAGCCTGCCGCACACTAGCGGAACTATCAAAACTTTCTCTTCATATCTTTCAATTTTAGCCAAAAACATTGTTGTTCACTCTTGGTGCCTCATGGTGATGAGCGAACATCTCCTTCTACATCATAATCGTTACTCCTTGCACGGAGAATATATAACATAACAATTAATGTAAATCGAAACAATCAAAACATATTTTACGAATTTCTTAAATTTCGAACTAATTAAAATTTGTTTAATCCCATACTAACAAGTTTACTTGGATGATAAAATTGTTAGTCGTTTAATATTAACCTTAACGCGTTGCGTTCAGTCTTCAGGCGAATAAAGTGAACGGGAACGCCACCCACCAAAATTTCTCCCCTTAGATGTTTTTTTTTCAAATAAAATATTAATAACATCTTAAAATTCAATCTTCAATTCAAGTTCAGGATAACTTGCAGATATTTGAACATAAATTGTGTACAACTATATTAACCAGTGTCGCATAACGTTTCGCAAGGTTTTAGATAAACTTTCTACTGTCCCTCATAACAACCAAAACCTACGTCATAGAGCTAAACAACAAAAATAAAACACATAAACTCTCACCTCTTCATTGCCTTCCTCGTCCAGCATCTGAATGATCTGGTTCGCTTCGAGCGGTTGGTCTTGCAGTCGTTGCCACATACGCTGGGCCGCCTGCCGCTTGGCAATTTTCTTACTCTTGCCCTTGCCCACTTCCCGATGTTTCAGGACCGCACAGGCAATGGTAAACTGCCGCTCGTGTGGCAGGCCAACTTCCATCTCCGTCTCGTAGGTTGGTGGTGGCCAGCGGCGGGCCATGCACATTTCCTGAAGCCACCCAATGGGATTGCCCGATGGTTCATCCTCACCATCGGTTCCAGCTCTGAAGAAGCAAATGTTACAGCAGTTAATGCAATAATTATCATCTGTTGTACGTACTCAGCTTTAACAGTTAGCCCTCCGGTAGTCGTCTCCCCGAAGGCGTTGCCAGCTAGCTTGTCTATCAGTGCTTTAGCTGCAGCATGTTTGGCTTCCTTTTTGGACTTGCCGGTTCCCATTGCTAAAATATATACGAAAATGATATTTTTATCAGAAGTACTAGCATAACAACCTTTTACCATCTTTGTCCTGGTATGATACACGATATCGAAAGGTTGGTTCATGAACCGCTCCCTCTACCTGGATCAGATCGTACTGGGGAGTGATTCCCCGCCGGCTTAGCAGTTCCTGAAGCACCGAGATTGGTGTTTTCATATTGTTCGTACCGGTAAGCTCTGTCTTCAGAGCTTCTTCAATCGGCAGAGAATCCTGCTTGCTAACAGATTTCTTCGCTCCACGGACGGCACGCTTCTGCGGATGACCAACAGGTGGATTGCCATCTTCATTGGCAATTATTCCGTTCAAGTCTTCCGCTGGAGCAAGATCCGGTTGACTCATCTGTAAGGAAATAACATTTAGAGACACTCATTAACCATATGGATGTGATTGAAGCAATCCTCTTCTAAATCAATACCGCTAGCCACAATATGGCAATTAATTTTTCAGCAGCTTATAAATAAAAATTGCTCCATTAATACCGCATCAAACGTGTCGAACCATGAAGGTAAAACAATATAATCCTACAAATTCAACACTACTTAAAAATTTCGCAAATTTCGTTTCTTCTCCACACGGATCGATGATGGCATCGTAGACTAAAAGGAACCCCCTAACAAGCAGCTCAGAGCTCTGTTCCGGCACCGCCATGATGGATTTTCATTAAGTTCGAAATTTTCAATTCGATTAAAATAGATCACAATCTATACTTACCTTACCGCAAATCGGTTTCTCTTTAAAACCTGTAACTGAATCACAGTTTACAATTACTGTTAGATTGAATTTTTATGCTTTGCGCTGAAGAAAATACAATTCTTCCACGGCACTATCGATATGAACACGAAAGAAAAGAAGTCGGACGACGCCTGACAGCTGCAGCTTTTTGCAGACAGTAGTTTTTTAGTACTATTTATGTTGTCTTCAGAATCTGCCCAGTGGATTCAAAGGTAAATGAACAGATTTTATTTTTGTTTAGTACAAAATTCTCTTACCATTATGATGGAAATACCCAAATCAAAAGAATCAATTCAATCCATGGTGGATATTAAAAAACAAGTTCTGATGTGAGTTGTACATTTTATGGTGATTGAATTGTTATAGTAGAGATTGCTATGTCTCATTTTAGGCTCCATTCAAGCAACAGTAAAATCAACGGGAATATTTAATTTGCTGGTTGGTATGAACATGATTTGATTTTTGTAGAAGCATGCATTACTCAAAAGTGAATACCTTTTACAGTACGTTATCACTAATGCTCATAAACGTGATATAGAGTATCTTGATATCAGCAACTATGCATCTAGTTTTCACTGGATATAATGTACGTGTCATTTGATATCAAGATACTCTATATCACGTTATATAAGCTGTAGTGTGAACGTACTATTAGCATAGACTAACTCTAAGACCAGAAGGTCCCATGCAAAAACGATTTTTTCTTGGCTCAGTCAGTACTAGCACATCGGTCCCAAGCTCGGTCCCAAGCCTCATAATGCGCCCCTAATAATGAACTCACACGAACACACTCTCAAATATTCTGTCAAAATGACACAGCAAATCATAACAAAGGCGCAAATATGTACAGGAAGGTGCTGGCTTCAAGGTGTACTTCGGGTCAAGGGGTTCTAAAACAGTGAACCAATTTCAAATCGCTCAAATCGCTGCATATTGATTGTTGCTATTAGACTATTTTCGGTCAGATCGGTTTGAAATCGTGTGCTCTTCATTTTTTACGATTCAAGTAAAATTTCTAGAAAATAGACACCAGTGCTTATTTTTTAATCATTTCCTCAATCTAATCGTACAGGATCCGGAAAATCCAACGAAAAATTTCGTTTGACCAGTTCAAATACTAACACCTTCTAAACAAGGTCTTTGAACTGTCAAAAAGTGATTTTAATACATTCCATGCAATAATCTATGCCTGAAGCGCTCTTAAGCAGATCTCTTTATTTATTTATTTATTTATTTATTTATTATTATAAATATTCCATCTGATCTAAGGTGGTCTTAATGAATTTGATTATGACGGAGAAAAGCCGTTTTGATTTGGCTAAAAAAAAACAAAAAACATATCTCATGCAACACAACACATTCAAAAACAATACAATACAATTCAAAACATTGCTTAGTTGCATATTCCTAAACATAATTAAAATAAACAGGATTACAAACGTAGAGTATGGTCAGTGTATAAAATAAGAAATATCCATAGTTCGGAGCAGTTTTCGTCGTCAATCAATTGGAGGAACAAAAACATGTTCATTAATCTATCCTTCTCGTACTATCCATGCCATTGTGTCAGTCTGCGCTTGAATGTTGTCAGAGTACAATTGAAGTCGAATAGAAAATAGACAACCTTGAACCAACAATCAATATGCAACTACCGATCAGTATGCAACTAGCGAGTCCGAATTACACCTTGAAGCCAGCACCTTGCTATACATATTTGCGCCTTTGTTTTGATTTGCTGTGTTATTTTGACAGAATATTTGAGAGTGGGTTCATGAGAGTTCATTATTAGGGGCGCATTATTAAGCATGGGACCGAGCTTGGGACCGATCTTCTAGTACTGACTGAGCCAAGAAAAAAATCGTTTTTGTATGGGACCTACCCGCATAACCAATAACCATAAGAAGTGCCTAACCACCAATTCGGGGTATCATCCCAACTGTAAGCGGTATGGTCACACCATCTGTAATATCGTTACTGTATGGTATGTGTTTATTAGGGTACTGGTCTTAGAGTTAGTCTATGCTTGAACCTAGCTGACATGAAGCGGAAAAATGCACGGGTCCTGGTGTCGGTGGTTTGATTTTCGCCCTGCGTGTACTATGTTGAGCACAGGCGCGGAGTGGTGATACTGATACATGCTGCGCTGTGTTTGCATGCCAAAGAGCCTCCCGTGCAGAACGTTTTGGTGCTTTAACCATGCCTGAAAGATAATGAAGTCAAGCGATTTTATCTGTGCAAGTGTTTCTAACAACGATTCAAAAATCGGGCACGAATCGATTTAAGGCTGATGTTTGCAATGGGAGGATCAATCAGATCATAACTACTTTTAATATGAATCTGATGTTTTTTGGTGAAGGAATACTCTTTTACTCTATGTCATTATATGTTTAATGGAATGTAATATAAAGTGTAACAATCATATATATAATAGCCCTGTTTGTCTGTCCGGTGACTAGCCAACCAGACGCAGCACGCGGGGAAATTCTCACAAAAAATAAAATATTTGACACTTCAATTCTTTTTTACTATCAGATGCAGAAAACAAAACCAGTGACAACCTTAGACAACCAGACACAGCATTTGATGAAAAAAATCACAGACAACAGACGTTGAAAATTTTGATTTTTTTTAATAAAGAAAAGAATCTATCACTCTTAGACAACCGAATGCAGCAGTTGCTGGAAATAACACAAACAACAATAAAAAAACGCCGTCGTCCGACAAGCTGGCCCACATGTCAAATACGACATGAGCACCGCCGTGGCCTATCGTCAATCTACTGATTTTTAATTCAACCACTAAAATCAGTAAACGATGGAAACTGTATTGAGTGTCATATCTGTTTGTCTGTGCCGAGAAGATCGAGCTGACTTTGAGGATGCTTTGTTGTTAAATTTTGACATTTCGTGTCGGTCACCATCCTCATCGCAGCCAACTTCACTCCGATGCTCTTCACACGGAACCATAAATCTACCCAAATTTGAGTTGTTTTCACCCTTTTCACCCACCTCAATGGTTGTAGTGAACATCGCGCTGGGTAGTTCACATTTACACCCCGTGAAAAATGTTTACTCTATCGGTAATAAACATTACCCAAAACTAAAACAAATTTTGTACGCAAAATCGAGAGTGTATAATTTTACTCAAATTTGAGTCATTGCGCCAAACACCCCGGTGGGTTGAGTGCGGCTTGCTCTATTTTTTGTCAACATTTCGTGAAGAAAAGAGAGAAAACTACCCTAAATTTGAGTACAAATTTCAAACGCTTGCTCAATTTTCGGTGTTTATAATTTAAAAAAAAATGTATATTTTTCTTCCCATGCGCACATTTTAGGTATTTATAACTCAAAATTTTGGCAATTCTTTTTTCTGTGTAAAACCAACACAACGTGGTAGTTCAACGCAATAACTCAATTTTGAGTAAAATTATATACATTCTGGATTTCGCATTATCACTACTCAATTATCCTCAGCTTTGGGAAAATTTTACAATCAGGTGAGTAAGTATTTTTCACGGCTCTCAAATGTAAGCTACCCAGCACGACTATGTTCACTTCACTCAACTATAGTAGTGGGTGAAAATAGCTCAAATTTGGGTAGAATTATGGTTCCATGTATCGGAGCGAAGTTGGCTGGTAATCTCCACGAAACGTCAAAATTCAAAAACAAACAGTCCTCAAGTTAGTACCTTTGGTGGTCATTACCGCTCGCAAAAAACGCGTTACTCAGAAGTTAAAAGTTTCTGTTTAGTTTTTGTTGAGTGACATAGTGCTCCCGGGGAAGAAAAGTTATTTTGTGATGGATTCCAGTGAGTCTCCCGCCGAGAAGAGGCGGCGATTAGCAAGGCTGCAAAAGCAGAAATGGCGATCGCGTCAGGGTGAGGCAGTTCGAAGCGAGATACGGCGGAGAGATGCACAGGCTCACCGGAATCGTAGAGCAAGCGAAACACCGGAGCAAACGCAAGCGCGTCTTACAGCGGTTGCTGCCTCTGTTCGTTCGACACGGCAGCGAAATGTAACAGATGTAGATGCAGAAGTTCCTCATACCTGTGGCCCAATGAACGTACATAAAATGTCAATTTTGTCAATCCAAAAATTTTATCGCTGAAAGACCCACGGATGGAAAGTTTAATTCGTGCTGCCACAAAGGCAAAATTAAACTTTCGCGGCCTACGAATGCATCGGGAGAACCACTGGAATATCCCGAATTCGAACCTAATTCAAATCAAGGAGATCTATTGAGGGATGTTCGTCAGTTTACACGCAATGTGGTCTTCACCGAAGTTTTTCAGATGTAAATATTGAATTCACCGAAGAAAAAACTCTATTCAAAACGGACAAAAATGTAATGCTTTTCTTATTTAATCTACAAGCGTGAATAACACATGAACCGTTTATATTGAAAAAAAAACACTTGCCACGGGCGCTACTGCGTCCACAAAAAAAACTAGTTTTAATTATAAAAGGCGTTGCATTTCATATAACAAAAGAATTATTATTGAATATTTTGATAACTTAAATAGAAGAACGATGGTCGTAAAAGTGTGTTAAGTTAAAAGGATATATAATACAACACGCTCAATTGAAAAATGGTGCGCAAAGTGCTTCAAACTCAGACGACTGCACTAAGTGCACTTGCAGTACTAAAAAGTGCATAACTAAGCTGTCAATGTGACGTTTTTCTCTTACGTGCCCATCCGAAAGGAAAAAAGTAAAGAAAAAGAACGACTGTGAAAATTATCTCTGACGAGACAGAAATCCATATTTTCGCAATTAGAAATAATTTAATTGCGATTAATTTGCGTACATCGAGTGCCAATATCGGCAGTTAACGTGAGTTGTTCAAAATTTGCATCGTACGTATCGATTCGGGTGTGTTGTTCGGTCAAATGCAAAAGTGATAATTTTTCATCTTTCATCGCCGCCCCACCAGTGTAGGAAACTGCAGCCGACCCGCAGCGCACTCCAGCTATCGTTCGCGGTTGGCTGCTTGCCATCCAGATTGAGGGTTTTTTTTCTTCTTCAACATTGCCCTATTTCCTAGTGACAATGCACTGCGACTGATGATGAAAAATAATCTTGACGCCTTGGTATTTCGATGATTAATAATGGCAAATAGTGCGCCTGTTTTCGGAAGGTACGTGGATTAATTTTCAGTGCAATTTGAAATACGGAAAAGTGAAATTTGATCCCCGAAACGTACGGTTGCTTCATCTGAACGTTGTGATTCCGTCACATTCGGTCGGCAAGACTGAGCGGCTACAGAATCTTGGGCAAAATTATGCCAACGATAGCCAACAGCAATAATAGAAACAGTAGTGGCAGCAGCATTGGCACGGCTAGTGCCAGCACCAAAACGAAGGAAATGTTCATTGTCCGGGCTCTGGAGAAGATCCTCAGTGACAAGGATATCAAACGGTCGCACCATTCCCAGCTGAAGCGAGCCTGCGACACGGCTTTAGGTAAGTAGAATGTCCCAAAAAGACGACAGGAAGAATGAAATAACATTGTTTGTTTTGTTGAAGAAGGCGAAGAAAATAGGGAATTATTGGTCTGATTGATAAGGGCAAGCAGGAATAATTGGAGCGCATATTGTTGGATAATTATTATGTTCGATGTGTTATTGATTTTTGGTATCGGATTGATGCGTTGCTGTGGATGCATGAAAGTACGTCGTTGGGGGAATCTTTACTTTTTTCCTGGTTTTTTTTACTAGAAGATATGTTATACCTATCACACGTTTGCGTGTGTGTATGTGGACGATGGACAGCATATGTTATTGTATCGATTTTTGCTTGCCTAAGAAATTTTCAAAATGAAACGCACGAATTTGTGTCCAATCTTGGTAGGGTAGAGAAATACATCGCTAATTATTGGCCCACCGTGCCGGAAAAGGTGGATTTATCTGTGACCTCAACGTTATTAATTTTACATTTGGTAAAAATTGGAACAACTCATAAATGTTGTACCACTTTTTATGAAAATTAAATAATTTTTCCATGAGAAAAAAGGGACAGTAATACAAATGAAAGAGAGGCAGTTTTGAGCGTGTAGTACTTCAGTTCAAGAGCAACAATTTATCTTAATGTGTGAAAGGCAAGAATTTTTACTCGTTTTGTTATGGACGACAAAAAACGCGTTTCGGCCGTATCCCGTTTTTCCATGTTTGCCAATAAGAAGCGGTAACAAAATCACTATTAATGAAATTATACGTACAAAAAATTTCACTTTTTGTTGAATCCGTTTGAGAAAACGGGGAAAAATTCAAATTGTACTAATAAGCCAAAATCCAGGTCTGAAACCCTTAAGCTTCGAATTTATCAAATGTATATATCTATTTCTAATATAGTTAGCTTCTGAAGCGTAAACTGACCATTCCGCTATTAACTTATCGAATATACATTCGCCAGAACAGGTGAAACTGAATGAAATCGATCGAATGAGCAATTAGTTAGCGGGCAACTCATAATAGCGCTGATATTATGAGAAGTACAAGTACATGTGCATATCATCAAACCTGTCCACGTTCAATTTCGGACACTTTTATTTCGCGGATCGCTGAAACGTTTCGATTATGTTACAACATGTTTACATTCTTGTTACATTTGGTAAAATTACATCGAATTAAGTGAAAGTGCGCTAACACAATTTGTACTAACGGCAGCACGATCCGACGTTGTCGGTATGCGATCTTGCTAACTAAAACTTCCAAATTGTTTCACGAGCGTTTGACTGTAGATCGGAACGTTGGAATCGGAACAAACCGAAAAGTATGCTCCCGCCAAATGGACTAGAAGTTGGTAGCCATTTTTGAAAAAAAAAACCCATTCTCTCTGTGCGATATGTGTCTAACAAAGTTTGGAAATCAAAATCATTTGTGCAAAAGTAAAGCAGTGGCATGGAATGAAGGCGAACAAAGTGAAAAAGTGCCTAGTCGTGATGACAAGCAAAATTTCACTGAAAAAAGTCGTGCTAAAGGAGGTTTACACCAACTTTTTGCAAAGCTGCATGGACGACGAAACATATGTGTTCGAAGACTTTCAACAGATTTTGGGTCTGGCTTTTTATAGCTTTTTATAACGCGGTTGCTACCGTTTTTAAGAAGCCATGGGTCATATGGTTAACAATGTATGAATGGATTAGACTAATCTGATTGGGTGACCGATCAACAACTCCATCAATTTCATGGGGGCGGAATCAAATCCAATGGTCAACATTTTTGATCTTGTGTATGACGCATCAAGCTCTTAATAACACTCATAAATTGTTTGATAAAGCACGGTATCCATTGAAGATCTTTAACTTACGTTTGAATCTAAGTAACCCAAACCAGTTCACTTCTGTGAAAATTATCACCGTCATCTGCAAAACGATCGTCGCCTTCACTATGTCGTAAACGAATACTCAAAATAACTAGAAATTAGAAGAAGAATTAGTATCTTCCATTTAATTCCAACTACCTTTGCTTATCTTCGACAGACACGCGTATTTCGTCTACAATGTGCAGACTTCTTCAGTGTCTCGTACTAATAACTCGACTACGAGACACTGAAGAAGTCTGCACATTGTAGACGAAATACGCGTATCTGTCGAAGATAAGCAAAGGTAGTTGGAATTAAATGGAAGATACTAATTCTTCTTCTAATTTCTAGTTACAGGTATTCCACTAAACAGCTCAAACCCTCTAGGACTCAAAATAATCCTGCTCGGTGAGCACTTGACATAACTCTGTACCTTGATAAAATCAGGCTAACTGAGTATCCACCAGATCCATAAACAACGTCACGTTCCCCTCAGATTCCACGAATTCATGTTTGAGCTTTCCATTGCCCATTGAGGATTCAACGGGCCAGACAACATGCCATTTGCAATGCAAGTAAACGTTTTCAACAAGGAAAACTTTCCTGGAAGGCTACTGGCACAGTTTGGTGGTGCCAATGTCGAAGTCAGTCAAACCAGGACACGATGTTGAGCATTTCAGCCTCTTTTCACTCACCTTATGAATCTCCAATTGATGTCGTGGATGGTGAACTGCAGACTTAATGAAGATAAGATTTGAAATAACGTGCGTTGGTCGTCATCTGTTTAAGTCTAGGGAGTTTTAACTATAGTTTGGTGCTGGATGCGACCGATGCACGAGTTGTCTGGAAGAAACTTGAATCGGCATTTGAAGACAGCGACCTATATCGGAAAATTAGGTTGTAATGGAAATTCACCTTGATACGTTTATTCAACAGCCGCAAGTGTCGAAGCCTACTTTGATGAGCAGATGAGCTCAAGCCATAAGTTAGCCTCGGTAGGATTTAAAGTGGACGATTCCTGGTTGGCTGCAATGCTGTTATGTGTTTGCCGAAAAACTATGAGCCTATGATTATAAGCCTCGGGTACTGCGCTACTGGTAAAATTCAAAATTCTGCAAGATGTGGAGTTCGAGTTGAGCGCAACTATTTTTGTATAGAAGGTCAACGAAAAAATGTGTTACAATTGCATCAAGCCGAGTCATTTTGCTACCAAGTGCCCGAAGAAGCAACATCAATCTAAGCCAAGTAAATACAAGGGTCTCTGTTCCATTTTTGCTATGGGAGACGTACCACTTACCACATGGCATGGCATGTTTGTCGATGCAGTGAAGATGGATCACATCGTCGGAACGGCAAACAATGACAGCATGACGAACGTAGTGAAGGTTTCCGTCGTGTTGGACACCAACAAAGGTCGAATCGATATCAGCGGAGTACTAAATATAGTCCCGGGTCTAGCATATCTCGGATAGTCCCGGATCAAGCTACTGACTTATTATCCGTGAATACAACCTGGCCTGACGAAACTGAAACGAATCGCAAACGGAATCGATTATCAAATTGAACCCTTTGTGAATTGGCTTGCCTGCCTGGAGGGCAAACATGCGAGGCGTTCTATTGTTTCTATTCTATCTGAACTATTAGAGTTGGTACACTCCGACCTTTGCGGTCCAGTAGAGGTTCCATCGTTGGGTGGACGTTTTTGGACGAAGCGAGTAAGCGAGTGGTGATTTATTTTTTTGGTGTACCAAAACCAAACACTAAAAATCGTGCGTTCTGACAATGGATAAGAGTAGGTACCTGAATGCAGAGTTCTACGTGCCCGTAAATGCCTAACAGCAGAACGGGGTAGCAGAGAGGATGAACCGCACGCTGGTTGGAAAGGCACGGTGTATGTTCAACGATGCGCAGCATGGTCGACCGGTACCGGGTAACGCAGCAAATTCTTGAAAGCATCCTGGAAAATGACGACAACTGCGTAGCATGTGGCGTAAAGAGGATTTTAAGAAATAGAGCGATTCGAGAAAGAGTGTCTGAAATCGCTCTTTCAGAGTACTTCTGAGAAGACTTTTAAAATTACCAGAATGTCTAATAACTCGCTAAACATTTCCCAAAGTTTTTTTAAAAGGTATTTAAAGAAAAAAAATAACAAGTTCATCACTAAAAAAATCATACAGTTATAAGAACTTCATAGATATACTTCCTAAAGAAAGTGCAAACAATCTTTAAAAAAATATAATTGTAACTCTGAGGAAATTTGAATTTTTTCTGAAGATTTTCATCGCCAACACCGCTTGCTGACCGTATCCTAAAGCTTACCCTCCCTACTAACAAAATTGCACCTTTTTCATGGCACTTCTGAGGGGCGTGGAGCTTTCTGCATCTCTCTTAATTAAATATCGGACTAACATTCCTTCCTTATCCCGACCGGTTGCAAGGACGTGAACAGGATAGCTCTGGTCTGTTAGAAGGAGATACACCCTTTATCTAAGAGGTAGAAATTGCTCACAAATCACTTTCTTACAGCACCGATGAAGGCGCGTCTTCCTCATAACGACAGTTTAGAGCTATATAGCCACATACGATATTATGAAACTTGATTTATGCTATACTATGCAATCCTGTTTTTTCTGAAGATCTTCAATTTATTCAAACTAACAGGGCTGCAAAATGTGAGTCGCAAAAGAGCGTGTGTCCCCGCAATATAGCACTGGTCTCACAAGTTCCTACCTCATGCTTCCACGGGTCTATAGATGACAAATACCGGGTTGCGTACTTAGCTGGAAGTGCAGCCTGGGCACTGTTGTCCTTCTGACTTCAGCTAGATTGAGGAGGTGCGAGCCGAGCGTCTGTCCACCAAGGAGGTGCGGCTCAAACAGCGTCTGTCCTGGCAACTAGTGGTTGAGTAAGAAACGCTGTATCGCGTCAACTATACATTAGGTGGCAGTCGCACCAAGGCGACGTAGGCAGCGCGACCCGGGTAAGGAAGGTCCATGCTGAAATCTTACCCTACTACGAAAAATGGAAGTATCCTTTATACGGTATATAATTTCGGATCATCAATGGAGTTCCCAAGTATTGTATAGTAATCTTTAATTATTTTTTTCCTTCGTGGCAATGATAATGCAGGTATGACTACAAATGCAGCAGGACCACAATCAGCAGACATGCAGACAATTCAGATATAATTTTTGTCATCATTTTGTATTGTAACACCCCTTCGCAATATTTGTTATGCTATTTCAGCTTCACATTTATGCAATTTTAGCCCACCCAACCAAACATGTTATGTTGAGATAGGCTGATTTTTAACGTTTGTTTTTAGAAGGGATCATACGACGGATTCTACTATATTTTTTTCCTTCTTTATCCAAACAAATTTAATGATTTAAAAACTAAAATTGTTTATGATCGAAGGATTTTCTATTGCACTGATATGAAGAGTTATCCATGGACCTAGAGGAATCAAGAGTTATCAAAGAATTCAAATTTCCTTCCTTTTTTTTGTTGACTTGTTAAGTCTCCCTTTTTGGGCAGTAATCATAATCATATGAAATTTATTTCGGCTCGGTTCGCTTAAATTTCATTTGCCATTCTGCTAGGCAGCCCGGCGATAAACTTTCCTTCATTACACCACTTTAGAAGTTTTCGACATTTCAGAGTTTATATCATCTAACTTCGCAGCAGAAGAGGAAAATAGCTGCATTTTATTTTAATATGTATATTATTTAGCATCTCATTACAACATCGTATTATTTTCATCATATCATCACTGCATTTTATTATAATCATAATAAAATTATTTATAAAAAAAATTAATAATAATAATTAAATTTCATCTACTTCAAGGGTACAAGAAGTTGATTCCAGATAGTACAGATATTTTATTGCATTGTATCTTGAGGTGTTTTTCTATTAATGTGGATCATTGGATATAAATAAAATTATTTAATGCTCTCCAATTCTGCTGATAATGTTTAACCATATGTCATGAATACATACATATTTTTTAAATCTTTAATGTATAATCAAATGTTTTATGTTGTATTTAGTTGTTTATTAAACTTCAATTAAACAATAAACAATTGCAAAATGATCTTCACATTCCAGAATAACATTCATCTGCCACTGATTGAGCTGTAAAGATGCAACAAGCTGCATATTATTATCATATGCCTATTAATACTGTTTTAATGTTTTTAAATTACAGGATGGCGAATTTCAACTTTGACATATTAATTAAGTATTCTGGTATATTTCATTGCTCTATTACATACAACAGCATCAGAGTATCATTCAAGCTGAAACTTGACGATGGTTTGATTGACTGCCTGAGTCTAGGAGGGAATAAATGGCATCATTTTCTATATCCTACCGATTCGATTATGATGCTGTGAATTCTACTCCAACACTTTCAGTGAGATTGACGCGCCATTCTTAACAAGCCATCCTGCAGAAAGCTTGAATACAATGAAATGGATTTGCATGGCATTGATTGAACACGGCTAAATAATGTCTAATAATGTCACAATTTTCAAAACAGCCCCTCTTGAAATTC
Organism: Aedes japonicus; assembly: GCA_034211315.2. Classification (NCBI taxonomy): domain Eukaryota; kingdom Metazoa; phylum Arthropoda; class Insecta; order Diptera; family Culicidae; genus Aedes; species Aedes japonicus. Next base: position 174,403 of record JASCZW010000633.1, read on the forward strand.
AATCTATCAGATGGGACTGGATGGAGTCTGCGATGGCTCCCCAAGTCTCCTTCCACTTGGTAGATCCACCTTGCCCGTTGCGTGTCCTTTCTGCTTGACTAGTACAAGATTAATTTATGAGAACCATTTTCACTGGGCTATCTTCTGATGTGCCCAGCCCACCATAGTCGACCGATTTTTGCAGTGTTGACGATTGTTGAGTCTCCCAGGAACTGAAGTAATTCGTGGTTCATTTATCGCCAATGGACAGCATTGACAGCTTGTCGGATTACCTGTCAATGCTGTGCATTGGCGATAAATGAACCACTAATTCGTAATCGGACAAGCGTTTATGAACCTATTACTTGATTGTTAAGTCCACAAAAATCAGTATTATCAACCTAACGTAGCGAGAAAAGTTTAATAAATTGGGTCGCTGATTTCTAAATCTAGAATGTAGGAAATTTTCTTTGTGATGTAAGGAAGATTATAGAGAACGTTTATGAACATAATTTTGCAATAGTTGATAGAGTTTAGATGAAAAAAGAATCTCACAAAGCGATTCGGACCAATCTCATAGAATTGTTTCTGTGAGGTTTGTATAGCAATGCTTTTAACAAAACAAAAACTAAAAATTAGGCTCTTCATTTGCGTTCAGATTCAACTGAGCAGATCGAAACTAAAAAATAAAAGTTCCAAAAATTGTTTAAAAAACTCCAGGAACAGCCACACGTACTTCTGAATATAGTAGGAATTTATGTTTATCCCAATGATAATGACCATTTTTATGGTAGTTAGTAAGAAAGCTAAAGGCTGTTTCCGATGGGAAAACGAAAAAACTTCTGTAAAAAAACTATATTTACAAGTATCTGAGTTGCAAAATTTGAATGAACTTCTGACAGATGTGGGTGTAATGTGCTGAATCATAAATGGCCCAATCATTGTTAATACGATAAGATTCAAGATAAAAGTCATATAGGTAACTAATTCCTTTTCCACCTTCTCACTACTTTCAGAGGACATCAAGGAAGAGCTCAAGGAAGCCGGCCAGAATGAGGCGAATGGAGAAATACCGGTTCCGTCGGCGGCTCTGCCGCTGCCCAAGAACGATTCGGCCAACATCATCAATGCCGAAAAGTACTTCCTACCATTCGAGTTGGCCTGTCAGAGCAAAACACCTCGGATCGTCGTTACCGCGCTGGATTGTTTGCAGAAGCTTATAGCCTACGGACACCTGACGGGGAACATTCCAGACTCATCGAATCCTGGCAAGTTTCTGATCGACCGTATTGTAACGACCATTTGCAACTGCTTCATGGGACCGCAGACGGATGAAGGCGTTCAATTGCAGATCATCAAGGCGCTGCTAACGGTAGTTACTTCCCAGTACGTTGAAGTGCACGAAGGGACGGTTCTGCAGGGGGTGCGCACCTGTTATGATATCTATCTGTCTAGTAAAAATCTTATTAACCAGACTACGGCGCGAGCGACGTTAACGCAGATGTTGAACGTGATTTTTACTCGTATGGAAAATCAGGCTTACGAGATGGGCTCGAGTGCAGTGGCGGCAGCTGTTGGATCTCCTATGGCTGGACACGAGGAAGCTCCGGTATTGGCAGAGGAGAAACATCCAGATTACGAAATGGTTCGCGGAATTGTAGATGAAATTGTAGATAATGTAATTGCAGCTGCGGCCGCTGCTGTTGAAGAGAATTCGAAAAATGTGTCTTTAGCTTCCGAAGGTGGAGATGCAGATACAAAAAGCATCGGTGGAATATCCAACAACGGGACGGACAACACTTCGATCGCTCGAGTACCTTCGCAAGAAAGCATGGAAGTTACCAGCGAGAATGATAGTATCGTTACGGCAAAGTTCACTCACATTCTTCAGAAGGATGCATTTTTGGTATTTCGAGCCTTGTGTAAACTTTCAATGAAACCGCTTCCGGAGGGACACCCGGATCCAAAATCCCACGAACTGAGGTCGAAGATTCTGTCGCTGCATCTGTTGCTATCGATTTTGCAGAATGCAGGACCAGTATTCCGTTCAAACGAAATGTTTATCATGGCCATTAAGCAGTACTTGTGCGTAGCGTTGTCTAAAAACGGCGGAAGTTCTGTTCCGGAAGTTTTCGAACTGTCACTGTCGATCTTTGTTGCTTTACTTTCCAACTTTAAGATACATTTGAAGAAACAGATAGAGGTTTTCTTCAAGGAGATATTCCTCAATATTTTGGAAGCTACCAGTTCTTCATTCGAGCATAAATGGATGGTCATTCAGGCATTGACACGGATCTGTGCCGACGCTCAAAGCGTCGTGGATATCTACGTGAACTATGATTGCGATTTTTCGGCTGCAAACCTGTTCGAACGATTGGTCAACGATCTGTCCAAGATTGCTCAAGGAAGGCAAGCGTTGGAGCTGGGAACTTCAGTGAATCAAGAGAAATCCATGCGCATTCGAGGCTTGGAATGTTTGGTTTCGATTCTGAAGTGTATGGTTGAGTGGAGTAAGGACCTTTATGTGAATCCAAATTCTCAAACAACCCTAGGAGATCCACCGCCGGCAGCGGTGATTAGTTCTAAAAGTCCGGACGACAGTCATGAACCGATGAAGTCTCATGGAGGATCAACTGTGAGCATTAACTCAGTCGGAAGTACAAATACGTCCGGTGGAAACCGAGAAGTACTTGATCTGCCGTATGAGCTGGAAGAACGAAAACAGCGGAAAGAAGTTATGGAAATGGGAATCGACATGTTTAACAGAAAACCGAAAAAGGGAATTCAGTTCTTGCAGGAACGAGCGCTTCTTGGGACAAGCAATGAGGATGTGGCGAAATGGTTACATGAAGACGAACGGTTGGACAAGACACATGTTGGTGACTATCTGGGTGAAAATGACGATCAAAGCAAAGCTGTGATGTGCGCCTATATTGATGCTATGAACTTTGCCGAATTGGACATAGTGGCCGCTTTGCGGTACTTTTTGGAAGGTTTTCGGCTTCCGGGCGAAGCGCAGAAAATCGATCGATTGATGGAAAAGTTCGCCAGCAGATACTGTGATTGTAATCCGAATAATACGCTGTTCGCTTCAGCCGATACGGTATACGTGTTGGCATTTTCGGTCATTATGTTGACTACGGACCTGCATTCCCCACAGGTTAAACACAAGATGACTAAGGAACAATACATCAAGATGAACCGGGGGATTAGTGATAACAAGGACCTACCGGAGGAATATCTCTCGCAGATCTACGATGAAATAGCTGGGCATGAGATTAAGATGAAGAATACTGTGGCGAGCAAACCGGGAAAGCAGATCATTGTGAACGAGAAGAAGCGAAAGCTTTTGTGGAATGTTGAAATGGAAGCGCTGTCGACGACGGCAAAGAATCTGATGGAGTCAGTGTCGCATGTAAAAGCTTCATTCACGTCGGCAAAACACTTGGAACACGTCAGACCAATGTTCAAAATGGCGTGGACATCATTCCTGGCGGCATTTTCCGTTGGGCTGCAGGATTGTGATGATCCGGAAATTGCTAGTCTCTGCCTGGATGGAATTCGTTGTGCCGTCCGGATTGCTTGCATTTTCCAGATGACACTGGAACGAGATGCCTACGTGCAAGCATTGGCGCGATTCACTCTATTGACGGCCAATTCACCCATCAATGAGATGAAGGCCAAGAATATTGATACGATCAAGACGCTCATTATGGTAGCTCACACGGATGGAAACTATCTTGGGTCCAGCTGGTTGGACATCGTAAAATGTATTTCCCATTTGGAGCTGGCTCAGCTGATTGGCACGGGTGTTCGACCGGAGTTTTTATCAGGCCCGGCTTCACATCGTGATACTTTGGATCCGTCTGCTAAGGAGCATATTGGTGAGACCAGTTCCCAAAGTATTGTGGTCGCCGTGGATCGAATTTTTACCGGATCGATCCGGCTCGATGGTGATGCTATCGTGGACTTTGTAAAAGCACTGTGCCAAGTATCGTTGGACGAGTTAACTCGGCCGCAACCTCGAATGTTTTCGCTGCAGAAGATTGTCGAAATTTCCTACTACAACATGGGCCGTATTCGTTTGCAGTGGTCCAGGATTTGGCAGATTCTCGGAGAACATTTCAATGCCGTTGGGTGTAATAGCAACGAGGAGATTGCCTTCTTTGCACTGGATTCCCTCAGGCAGCTGTCGATGAAGTTTATCGAGAAAGGAGAATTTACCAATTTCCGTTTCCAGAAGGACTTTTTACGGCCGTTCGAACATATTATGAAGAAAAACAATTCGCCAGCGATACGGGACATGGTCGTCCGTTGTGTGGCTCAGATGGTAAACTCTCAGGCTCACAATATAAAATCCGGTTGGAAGAATATTTTCTCCGTATTCCATCTAGCGGCCGGTGATCATGACGGCTCGATTGTGGAATTGGCCTTCTTAACGACGGGAAAAATTATAACCGACTTGTACCAATCACAATTCCCGATAATGATCGATTCATTCCAAGATGCAGTGAAGTGTTTGTCAGAGTTCGCGTGTAATGCCAAATTCCCGGACACTAGCATGGAAGCAATAAGACTTGTCCGGACGTGTGCCCTTTGTGTGAATGATGCTCCGAATCTGTTCGCAGAGCATGCCGGTATGGAGAATGATGTGTCTGTTTCCGAGGAAGATCGGGTGTGGGTCCGAGGTTGGTTCCCTATGCTATTCTCGCTATCCTGCGTGGTAAACCGATGTAAACTTGACGTCCGGACTCGCGGTCTTACAGTTCTTTTCGAAATAGTAAAAACGCACGGTGATGCCTACAAGCCCAACTGGTGGCGCGATTTGTTTAACATTCTATTTCGGATATTCGATAATATGAAACTTCCCGAGCATCACTCGGAGAAGGCTGAGTGGATGACGACGACCTGCAACCATGCTCTGTATGCAATTGTTGACGTATTTACTCAGTATTTTGACATTCTTGGACCGATGCTGTTGAAGGATCTGTACTGCCAGCTCCATTGGTGTGTTCAGCAGAACAACGAACAGCTCGCGCGTTCCGGCACCAACTGCTTAGAGAATCTGGTTATATCTAATGGCCTAAAGTTCAATGAGGATACATGGGACGACACCTGTCAATGTATGCTGGATATTTTCAATAGTACTCTGCCAAATGAACTACTTACTTGGAAACCGGATCCACACCCTCAAATCACCAACCATATTGCACATTATCCACAAAATGGCGACCTCCCACGTCACGGCATTCTCAAGCGAAGCCCTTCACAGCACTCTGTTCATAATCCTATGGAAGACCCGTCTATGAAGCCAGCCGAACTCAACCAAACCGCTACCTTATTTTCCAACCTCCTGATCAAATGTGTCGTCCAACTGGAACTGATCCAAACTATCGACAACATAATTTTCTTCCCGGCGACCTCCCGTAAAGAAGATGCCGAAACGCTTGCCCAAGCGGCCGCCGAGCTATCCCATTCGACTGGCGGCAGTAGCGTAGGTTCCACAACCGGATCCGTCCTGAATTACTCGATGTCGACCGAGGAGTGCCAACGAGAAGAACAAGGAATGTACAGCTACCTGAACACGCCCCATTTGCTTCAACTGATCGACTGCCTCCTGCAAAGTCATCGATTTGCAAAGAAATTCAATTCAAACCACGAACAGCGTAACGTGCTCTGGAAGGCAGGCTTCAAGGGCTCATTGAAGCCGAATTTACTAAAGCAGGAAACGCAGTCGCTGGCATGTGTGCTACGAATTCTGTTCAAAATGTACTGTGATGAAAGTCGGCGGAGGGATTGGCAGGACATCGAGCAGAGGTTGATTGCCGTGTGCACAGAAGCATTGGACTACTTTTTGTCCCTACAAAGCGAACCGCATCGAGATGCGTGGACGACGCTGTTGCTTCTGGTAATGACTCGATTGCTTAAGATGCCGGACTCGCGGGTAAGTTGATGTGCAAGACTTCGAAAACTCACATTATAATCGTTTGCATATTTTCTCCCATTTTCAGTTCGCTGCCCACATTTCCAGCTACTACGTATTGATGTGCGATCTGATGTGCTTTGACCTGAAGCCGGAACTGCGTACCGTCTTACGGCGGGTATTTCTTCGAATAAGCCCGGTATTTGGAATCTCCACTTCCGCTCACAGCACCATTTAGTATCAACGGAAGAGTGGTGCCTCGGTGTTAGGGATCGTCCCAGTGGTACATCACCTTCATCACCACCAGCACCATGGAAACCGCGAGCAACTACAAAAGAATACGGGCGGCCCAGTCGTACATCAGCGACAGCACCAGCTTCTGAACACACGACGAAGATCGTTGACGAGTCAGCTGATCAACAATCATAGCAATACTGTTAGCAGTGACGGAGGTCGGAACTTATGTTCAGGAACTGTTCAGCAGGCCAGAAGCAGTAATAGGAGTAAAAAATCAAGGTTGTAGTCATTTTACTGGGATTTTTAAGCTTATTTCTTCTCATACGTTGTGTATGTTACTGTAAGCGAGAGATATTTTTTAAGGTATTTTTATTTTGTACTAAATTATTATTCATATACCTATCTATACAAAACTGATCCCATGTCCGTGGTTCTGATGCAGAATAAACAATGAGATATCCTATATAGATTCTGGACGCAAACGATTGTTCCTCTTTTTGCCCGCACTGCTAGTTGTAGAATCCAGCATTGAACTAAATCCATTATGATAATTCTTGAACAAACTTGTCAGATTGTAACTCGTTGAGCAACGTGATTTCTTTTAGAATCATGTCAGACAACAAAAATGAAAAAAAAATCGGATGTAAATAATTTTTAACGCCAGAGGCAAAACTGCTTAAAATTAACTGCAATGACTTGGGTTTCGGTCGAATTTTTGGACGAATTTTTGAGTGAATGCGAACGCCGTTAGTGAAGCTGCTAGCGAGCAAATACACAAAACAACACCTTGTGTCGCCTTTTTGCGCTTATCTTGCTCGTTTTGTAGCAGACAAGAATTGATTTCAGTCCCATTATTTAGAAACAGAATACTACAGAGTACTAAAAAAAGAACAGTTTAGAATAAATCGATCTGCAGGCATTAGCGAACAATGGAGAGTTTAAACCTCCCTAGAAATGCAAAGCAAAGAAAATCAAAATCTGGTTTTTATAACTTTTTCTCACCTAATCTTCCTAACTGTAGGTTAGATATAGAAGTAGAGACACTGCAGATCCCGCGGTACCACGTACACTTTGAAACTAATAAACACATTAAGCCCTAGTTTAAAAAGACACCTAACTTATAAAATAGACGAACCGGCCGGGTTGAAGAGTAGAAATCATGAAAAAGAAAACAGTTTAATTGGTTACGAAACAATATTTATAGTCAGGATTTGTTACTGATAGATCAAGCAACTATTACGAAGTAAACCAACAAAATTACAAAGCGAACGTACGTATGAGAAATTGCACTGCTTAGAGGTTTAACTATGCTGTATTATTTTGTTTGATTTTGTGAAACGCAAAAAAAATACGCAACTGATTATGAACAAAAGCATAAGGCAAATGTATGAGCGAATTTTTGTTTTTATGTTGTAGAACACAATGATGATGATGATGATGATGATGAATATACAGTATATTATACATTTACATGCATATTAGGTATCGTAAATATAATGAACAATGATCTTAAAACAGAATTCAGGGGGATAAACTTGTTTGCGCTGAGCTGTTAGTTCTAGATACACAGTCTTATTTGCCTTTCGAGAACTAATAATGATGAAAATTGGGTACTTCCTAACAATTGAGATCTTTCTAATTGAAGATTAAAAAAAAAAACAATTGATCATAATCTATACCATATGTTTGCTGAAAGCGTACACCTAGAACTAATGGGTTAGTAGCCAACACTTTTCTCCTCCTAATGTGATTTTAAGACTATTGTACAACGCTAGTAAAAAATAAGGTAGCATTCCTTCTTAATCCGAACTATCTAAATAAATAAAAATGAATATTTGTTTGTCATGTAACGCTAAAACTCAAGACCGATTGGACCAATCTTGACGGTGTCTTCGGATGATTTGTTCCTTTTTGACAACAAAGGCTTAGAAAAAAAAGAAAATTGGAAAATTTTCAAGGAAAAGCCAGAAAATTAAAAAATTCGAAAAAACGGCTCAAACTACCAACATTACCAAAAACACTCAGTTCTGTTTTTGCTTTGGATTGGGACGGTTGAGAGTTTTGTTCATTCGCGCGATAGCCTTCTTCTCTACGGCATTGTAATCAATTTGCATTGTTCTTGTTTCATCAACCCGGTAGCTTTTGTTATAGCAGCTGTGCGATTTACCTTTGGTAATGGAGCGGCTAAACCAGCCTTAGGCGAAGGGGCAAACTTCGTCAAAGGCTTGGATGTGGAGCTTGATAAAATTGAAGCTGCATATAGGATAGCAGATGAAAAGTCCCTTCTCGTCAAGTTCAAGTATACCTGATTTTTTCCTTTGGACACGTGGTTCCTACTGGATTGTTAATAACGTGCTCAGGTATAAGTCGCCTGTAATTTCACGTCAGGTTATTTGTGATGGTTTTTACAACAATCAATATGCAACTAGCGATTTGAAATTGGTTCACTGTTGTATAACCCCTTGGTCCGAAGTACACCTTGAAGTCACCACCATGCTATACATATATGCGCCTTTTTTGTGATTTGCTGTGTTATTTTGACAGAATATTTGAGAGTGTGTTCGTGTGAGTTCATTATAAGGGGCGCATTATCTAGCTTCGAACCGAGCTTGGGACCGATGTGCTAGTACTGACTGAGCCAAAAAAAAATCGTATTTGTTCGGGACCTACTGGTCTTAGAGTTAGTCTATGGTGTAATTATGTTTGCGACAATTGGCAAAGTGCTTTGGAATTCATCACGCGAGTGTAAAATCCATCATTAACAAATTTGGGCTGTTCATTCTGACAGGAAGAGGCAGAAAACCCGGATCTTCCAACCCTAAAGTGGATCAGAAAGTGGTAGCTCTAATTTAGAAGCAAATCAATATCGATACGTGATTTGACCAATAAAGCGGAAGCCAGCGTTGGAATTATTCTATACCTCTCAAGAAACGGAACAACCTGAAGACCTTCAAGAAGCAGAACAGAAGCAACGCACAGCAACAAGGGCCCGAAAATTGTATTCGCGAGTTTTGCATTTTATTATATGATTTGAATTGTGTATTACTTATTTTCGATACGTGTCTACTTTTTGGACTGTAATCACAGAGAATAGACATCCAAGATGGAGTGCCTTCGTGTGTTAATTTCTGTAACTGCCATTTTAAAATTACACCTTGTTTCCGTTAGTTTTGGTGAATCTATGTTGCATGTTGATTGCGCCACCTGCGCGCCTTGAGATTTGATAGTCTGTCAATTTTAGTTTGGTGAAACCTAGACTAGCCGGCGCTGATTTTCCAACGGTTTGCTTTTAAAATTTACACAGTAAATTGGGGAAAAAATATTCGAGCCTGGATGTCAGTTCTCTGTGGTGTAATTTTTAAAATATGTACGGTTACATTTAACATGGGTTTGGGATAGAAAAAGATATTTCTTTCAAACACGATACCGACCTTTACAAATCAAATTGGCATCAAAGTGGTATTGTTGATAATATGAGCAACATTCAATAAGAAAGTAGTTTCACTGTGGTCACAAGCTTAACGATTCATCCATGATAAAGTAAGTCACACGAACACATCTTCAAATCTCGAGTTATTCATGATTGGGGCCTGAAACCCATTTATAAACAATGAAACCCATTTATAAACGTCGATTTCTCCCGAATCTCAAAACACTCTAGTTAATTGAAAGCAGAGTAGAGGAATGTTTGCTCTAATATAATATGATGTAATTGGATATCGTAGGAGTCTTTTGATTCATGGGAGATCAACGTTTAAAGTGATTGCTTACAATTGGCTAGGGCCTAAAATCATGAATTACTCGAGACATGTTCTGTCAAAATAACACAGCGAATCAAAACATAAACAAAGATTCTATAGTTCCGAATCGCAAAAATGTAATGCAAGGTGTAACCAAGGGGACCAAATGGTTCTACCAACATCTAGTTTCATATTGATTGTTATTATTATGGTTTTGTTTTGTAATCGTAATGTACATTATGCGTTATATACCTGACAGGATTTTCTTTCTTGTTGTAATGTACATTACTTTTGAGCTACCTATACAAGCATTTACCTTTATAAAAGGTAAGCGTAATATTATAATTTCTATATTTATACAAATAAAAAAAAAGTTGAAGTTATTTATAATAAAGCGTATGAACTCTATCCAAAGATATTGTAAGTTTACAATTTGAGTGGTAATTGCCTTGCCTATTGTCAATTTGATAAAGCCTCATTTCAAGTCCCATTGTCTGTGAATCATCCTATGTGGTAAATTTATGCTGCTCATAAAAGAAAACGATAACTTTCAAAATGTCAGATGTGTCAGCGCTCACTTTCTGAGTTTTGTATCGTTAGAGTAAACTGTTTACTTTTTGGTTTCCCGAGATTTCCGAACAGTCCAAAAATCTCAGGATTTCCAAAAATTAAGCATAGCTGCTGCATTTATCGACATAAGTTTTACATTGCTTAAGTTTTTACCTGTGATACGAATAGGAAACAGTGCACTAGAGGTTGCGGTGGCCGTGTGGAAGACGTGATAAATCTTCATCCCTGGTCCCGTCCATAGAGGAATTTGTCTTTCTGTTTTTGTGTTTACGACACCCTACTAAATTGTGTTTAGATTGAAATTTGTATAGTAGCATCAAGGTATTTGAAATATCGGTAGATATTATTTGAATGATTTTATGATTGCCGATTCGAACAGGATGGATCAACAGCGGTTCCGAACAGGTGAACGGATCAACAATATTTCAACCAACACCTTCCAGATTTGGGAAACAACAGTTCGTCTAGCTCGGATTCGCACCCTAATGGATCATTTGTGCGCTGCTAATGACGAAAATGACGAGCTAATTTACTGTCTACGTGAACCGAACGAACCAATCGATGACACACCGGAGGATGCAAGCACTGGTAAGCGACACAGATAAGAGATATGTCAGAAATAATGTCCAAATATTTGCAGACACAGATCCGGACGAGGAGGACAGTTCAATTAACTCCATCATCAAAGATATCCGCTCGCGACCACGGACCCGGGGTGCGGTCAAAATGATATTCTACAACCGATTAGCGATGATCTCGGATAAACTGGCCCAGGACATCAAATTTCGTTCGGAGAATGCAGAGTTTTTTGATGATCTCGAGCTGGTGTTGAGCAGGATGAGTGACGAAGCTGCCGAAATCACAAAGCGAGAAATTATGAAATATTTAGCCGAAGCCAAGGAACGGCTAGCCAAGAAAGGTCGCGAACGACAACAGATGCTTCAACAACAGCAGCAGCAAAGTTCTAGTAGTTCTGCCTTTTAAGGTTTCAGCGGAATACTTTTGACAAAACAAAAATTAAAACGGTCAAATTTGAATCTTCTTGGTTTGAAAATTACAAGGCAATGCACGGAATGTGAGAGAAAGAATGTTGCGGGAAGAGAACAAAAAATATTCGTCGACTCGACTTTTTGTATAAGTATAATCAATTTTCAATATTTCGATTATCAGTTTTCCTAATTGATTGACTTTATTTTCCCATATTTGTTTATTTATAATTGTTTGCAGAATAACTTCGATAAAACTGATTTATGAAAAATTGATTTCGATGAACTTTGTGCTAAACCATAGATGATGACTGCATACCATATCACATCGTGACCATCATTCATTATTTGGTTTGGCTATTATTTTCGATCAAACTAGCGGTCAAAGAATGGCTTCTTATGTTGTCATAATAACTAATACAGGCTATTTTGCTCATTTGCGGTTGCATTTCCGATAGTATCAGCGTTGCCTTGGTAATGGAGTATTTCGTATATTGCATACTGGAATTCGTCATAATATGACTTATATTATGACTTGCTTTATCACTCTTATTCCTGTTTATTATGAAGAACTGTTTGTTAATGAACTGCTATCCAACCAAACCACGCCCATCTTCTCCATTAAAAAGGTAACAAAGGCTAATGATGGTCAGGACTATGCTGTGTACGTCACACGGCCTGATGGGAGACAAGTTACTCATACTTACGAGGTGACAATTGTCGCCTCGAGGCAGGTGTCTCTCCGTTAAAATCAAATTTAGAGTCTCCTGACGCGAGGAAAACATTGCTACCATTGTCAGACGCCTACTGATGAGCAGCCTTGGTAAAAACACCAAACCCAGGGTTGTTACGAGAAGTCTGAAAATAAATCCGCGCCAAATCCGCGCGAGTTCAAAATCAAATCCGCGCCTTCAAATCCAATCCACACACGAATGTTCTATAACTTATCAAGCGTCTATTTCAAACAAGGGGTAAACAATAACATGGATCACTCATTTTTTGCAGTATGCTACAAATAATAAAAGTAGATTTTTGATTAATTTCCTTCAGAAAAACCCAGCGCTTGGAATAGGGTCTCGGTGGAGCTAAAACCGTTCCCCACAATAAGATTGTCTGCGTTTTTGAGCCAATTAGATGCATTGTTCAAAACAGGAATGTAATTGAAAACTTCAGTGTGAAATAAAACCTGTAAAGAGGGAAACATAAGTCACGATGAGCTAAGTCAAATAAATTGACCGATAACCAACTGAATAAAAATGTCCATTCAAAAACAACCAATGACCCAAGATGTGATCCACGCTGGCCAAGTTCACCCCTGAAGGAGCACAGGACGTTTGAGTGAGTGATGAAAGCACTCGAACACAACCGTTATGTAAAGTATGTCAAAGAGAATGATCCATATTTTGTCAATGGTGTATCAAGATAGGTACGTATTTATTTAACATATACGTCATAACATTTAATTGTTCTCAATAGCCTTCATATGATCTAATTTTTCTCTTTCTGAGTATTCCTCCTGCTGGATGTTATCTTTTTGTTTGGAAAGAACTTTCAGGAATGATGTTTCTGGATTATTGGATGTCATAGCTCTGATTTCTTTTTCCATCAAATTAAAAATATCTTCTTTAGCCTTCCTTTTCATTCCTACAACTTCTTCTTGCTTTTGATCTGGTGCCTTGCTTCCTTCTTTGCTTTTTCCTTATTTTTTTGTGCCTCCACTTATTCAAAATCTTTCTTTTGTTTCTGTTTGGATTCGTAAGATTGCCTCGCAAATTTCGCCTTCAAAATCAAGTCCTTTAAAACAGCAAATCTGGTTATATCATTCTCAAAAAAATGCATGCCACTCAAAATATTTTTACGATTATTGAACTGCTGTTCACTGAGCCTAGTTCGGTTTTCCGGTAACACATGCTTAGATAGTGAAAATTTTCTTTCGACCTCTGCATTATAATGAGATACGCAAGTTACAATGTTGAGCAATGTCGTCATTTCAGAGAAACTATCGTCCTGGAATAAAAAATCAAGTACTTCCAAATCTGTTTCTGATTCAACCATTTTAGTTAACAACTTGACACTTGCAAGTACTAGTTCTTCGTGAATTTTAGATTTGTCTAATTTAAAATCAATAACATCGACTAAGTGGACGATTTCTTTGATGGAATCCTAATTTATGATCCTTCCAACCTTGAAGTTGCTGACTAGTCTAACAAATTCATTCGGAACATCTTTGGAAAACAAATACGAGACGAAAGCCTTAGTGTGGTCTTTGAAATGCTTATTGAAATGAATCACGTTATCATGAACTAAATCAAGTTTTTAGGTAAAAATCCTTAAAACGTGAACTAGTTCACGGTCCGTTTTCATTTTCGTGAACGATTTTGTTTCTGTGTGGGTATATCAATATGGTGTTGAATGAATCCGCGCCAAATCCGCGCCAGAACGAATTTTATGAACGAATCCGCGCGAAATCCGCGAAAATCGCGAAATCCGCGAAATTCGCGAAATCCGCGCTGCCGTAACAACCCTGCAAACCGTTCTGCAAGAGAGCCGAACTTGACTGCAAACATACCACCTTGTGGCTGTAATTCACCACTTTAGTTTCGTGCTTATAGATGAACCCACCACGCAAAGGACACGATCGTGAATTGCGTTTGACACCGTATTTGATTTTAGGAAAAATACACGAACTAAGTGGTTACGATCACAAGAAAGCTCTCACCATACACCCAGTATGACACTGGTTGCCACGGATAGAGCCAGGCTCGTCGGATGATTCTAAAAATTTGATAATTTGACTTATGGGTTTGTTTTCTTGGATGCTGGGTGACAGGCGCATAAGTTGATTGAGTTTAACAATCACGGCACGGTTAGAAATAAAATAAATAAACCACGCGTGTTTTCGCAATCGGACACAATTGGAAACACTCGGCTGTGGTGTTTGTCGAAGCATCAATCACGATGTCCGAAGCCAAACCACGAGCTTTGACATTGGTGGTGCGTGTTATTCTGAAAGCACGAAGTCAAAGTGGCGAATATAATGCACGCGCTAGCGTGGTAAAAAGTAGCTCGGCGTGCAGTGTAGTGTTTGGACATGGCTGCTGATGAGGCGTCGCACTTCCGCGTCACCACCTTCCGGAGCAGGAACGAATAACTTGATAACTGGCTTTGGTATTTAAGAGCTCAGAATCAGGGCTTACTCTGAAAAATTCTCGACGGCAGCCATTACCTCAACATTTAGAATTGATATAACTCAGAATCTGTACAAGATATTGAAAATTTAATCACATCAGTTTGTATGCTTTCTCGCTATGAGCAATCTGATAGAGTTCGACTCGATGTTCATTCACTAACAATCGAGCTTTATCAATTTGAAATAGCAAGGTAAGTTTGCGAGAGAGAGATAAAAGATAGGAAAAATACATGGAGCAGTGATTCACATTATAATTCACGCAAAAAAAAAAACAAATACGCAGTTACACCAATTCAAAGTAGGAATCAATTCAACTAAAATTATGGTTTAAATATGGACCAATAAAACTGATGAAATATTCAACAAAAACTTTGAGTTGAAATAAAACTTCATGTTTTATAGAATTTAACATCGTGTTTTATTGTTCAAAACAAAATGTTTTGTCAAATCAACTAAACGTATTTGTTGAAATAATAAACATCGAAGAACTAATACAATAAAACAATTGGATTGACATAAAAACTTCATGCTTTATAAAATTGAGAATCGTGTTTTATTGTTTTCTAATAAT
The DNA here is from genome assembly GCA_034211315.2 of Aedes japonicus. NCBI lineage: Eukaryota > Metazoa > Arthropoda > Insecta > Diptera > Culicidae > Aedes > Aedes japonicus. The sequence continues at coordinate 189,599 of JASCZW010000633.1, forward strand.
TACCGCACCATATTCCGCCTGCTGAACGGCGTGTTGGAAAGCATAAATCGGACTTTGCAGGAGATGACATCGTGCATGTGGTTGGATGCAGGACACGGGAAGAACTATTGCGGAGAGGCAGTCATAATGGTAGCTTATTTTTCAAATCGTCTTCCATCGGAAGTTGTGCTGTTTTTCCAGTTATCTGCAAAGAGAATAATTCGTTGATAATCTGTTTTACAAATTAACATGTTTATACATACACTAGAAAAACCAAGGCAGAGGCAGCAATATGGCAGCTATGAAATGTGCGCTCATACATATATTTTATTAAAACAATAAATTAACCATTTTAGTTTAAAACGACGTTTAAAATAAGTATGATTGTTATAAATCAAATATTATTTAAACGAATACCATACAGCGGTGATTACTTTAAATAATTTGATTGGTTTGATTTGAATTAAATTTTAAATTGATTTGGAACTTTTTCATGAATTGAAACAAATACAAACCCTGTATTGAAGCGCAACAAATCACTTTGTTGATTCAAAACAGAGTGATTTCTTAGCGTGAAAAAATAATTTGGTTTAAACAATAAATTAAACATTTGAGTTCAACGATAAATGTGGTTGTTATAAAGCAAACATTATTTAAATTTATATCGCATAGATTACTTTAAAAAAATATATTGGTTTGATTCGAAAGGAATTATGAATTGATTTGGAACTTTTTTTATGAATTGAAACAAACAGAAAGCTTGCATTGAATACCAACCAAATATTTTGTTGATTCAAAGCAGAGTGATTTCTTAGGGTGACAAAAAACTTTGTTCAAGCAATAAATTAATCATTTGAGTTAAAAAATAAATGTGATTGTCCTGAAACACACAGCGGTGATTATTTTAAATAATTTTATTGGTTTAATTTGAATAAAATTTTGAATTGATTTGGAACTTTTTTAAGAATTGAAACAAACACAAACTTTGTTTTGAATACCAACAAAATATTTTGTTGATTCAAAGCAGAGTCATTTCTTTGCGTGATAGTACGTTCATCAACTTTCTCACTTCAAATCTTAATAGCATAAAAATTACAGATTGATCTGAAATCTTATACAACCTAAAGAAAGAGCAGAAGGTTGTTCTTTCTTTTGGTTGTAGTAGATTTCAGATGCAACCAGTTGTTTTTATAGAATTGCGATTTGAAGTGAGAAGGTTGATGCACGTACCATCGAGGTATACCTGTAGTCTGAATTTAGTGTAATTTGACCGATGATTATCTAAAGTGAACAAATTTGTATTGCGTAGTTGTCGTGTAGGAACATAAAAGTTTTATTTTGACAATAATTCAGTTGAATCTTTTCGTTGCGAAACGACGTCGTTGACAAATGAGACCATAGCATAATCTCGACGCTCTTTCAATGATTGATTGATGATCATCAAGCAACGTGCTTCATATGAAGGGAGGGGAAATTTTGCCCATCCTAACCTATAGCAGTGCGTATAATACAGGGTGCGGCAGAAAATAATGCGAAAATTTGTTCTATTTCATTGAAATCCCATTTTCAACTAATTCAAGCAATAATATCAACATTTTCGAGTGCAGTTATCTTTATAAAGTCCTTTTAAATAAATTCATTCAATGTGTCCTCCATTTTTATTAATAACATCCTCGAGCCGACGCCGGAAGCCAGAGCATGCCTTTCGGACGTAGTCCTCCAACATTGACTGCCATGTGCGTGTTATGGTTGACTCCAGGGTTTTCACACTAGGGTGTGATGTTTTGCAGGTTCGTGCTTCAACATATGCCCAAATGGAATAATCCAACGGATTAAGATCTGGACTGCTAGGGGGCCATAAATCCTTCGGCCAAAACTTCATGTTATCGTTCAACCATTGTTGGGTTCGATTGGACGTGACACAGCGCTCCATCCTGCTGTAAGACAACGTTTTGGTCCTCGGAGAAGTTGGCCTTCACCCAGGGAAGCACTTGGTCCTTTAAAATACCAATATACACTTCGGTATTGATTTTAACTCCAGCATCATTGAAAACAGGAGGAAAGTTCAAACCGTTGGACGCCACCAAGCCAAACATCATGACAACAGCCGGATGTTTGGTTTGAAATTTAAATTTCACTTTTTCCGGAACGTTCTCCATTTTCTGCGGTGAAATGAACCGGTCCGTGCGGCGTTAGCCACAGCATCGTTTTGAAAAGCTTTCGTCGGAGAACAGGTTATCTTTTTTCCTTCTTCAACAAGAAAGCAATCTTGGAACGAGTCACTCGTAGTTCCTTGACCCGGTCCGTAATCAGTGGCGTTTGACTCTGGCTCTGGATGATGCATGCAGGTCTATCTTTGATGATTCTCCGGGATTTCTCGCAATATTGGCTTCCTTTGCAAGTTTCTTATGGAACGTACCGGATTGCGTGCAATTTTGCACGGATCGTGATCACGTTCGGCGTGCGTGCAAAGCGCGGACGTCCGCTTCACTTCCAGCTTGGACCGTCTACAGGGACTTTTTTATGCGGTAAACTGTTGCCAAATGGCACCCTACCACCTTGGCAATCTCTTTCGGCTTCTTCTGGGTGAGCAACAAACTGGTGATCACTTCTTTCGCGAACATTTTGACGAATTTGCAATAAAACAAATAGAATGTTTGGATGCAGCACTTGAAAGTAAACATAAACAAATACACTTTCGACAGAAATTATTCACTAGCTACACGAACTAACCCAATACTCAAGTTTGAACATTTCAGCATTATTTTCTGCCGCACCCTGTAAAAACTGCTTTTGAATTGACTTTATACGCTTATCGAACTTTATATAGGTGAACACTGCAGCATTCTAATATTGACCTCACAAAAGAAATATATAATGATTTGATTGTATAAGAGTCTTGAAAGTTGTGTCCAAAACGTTTTATAAAAATGAGCATATTGCTTGCTCTATGAATTAATAAGTTATAATGATCCACAAGTGTCAATCTAGTTTCTAGAATTATGCCTAAATCTCTTAATTTACACATTTTTTTAAAATATTTTGATTTCCTAGTGATACTAAAAACTTGGTGTGCTTCGTTTCCATCTATAAGTTATATAAAGTAACAAGACCAATGTGTGAACCTTAGCAGATAAAGGAATTTCTTTCAACACAAGCAATTTCCCCAAATTTCCAACACTGCTAACAGATGACGACACCGGTTCGAATTTAAATTTAACGGACGTTTATTATTTTGACTATGACGCCATCCCGTATTTTATATTTCTCTGGTTGTATTTGAAGGAGAAAGGAAACTAATAATCAATTGCTTATCCTTATTTTGTTATCTCTTAGCAGTGACCGAAACATAGTGAAGATAAAAAAAAAAGATGTAGAAACAAGGACTGCACTGAACATCGGGGTTCAATTTTCTCAATTTACTGTTTATTTGAACTTGATCGCTGTTCTTGACGAAGAGGGGTTAATTACTGATTCTATCGCTTTTTGTGAATCCTTTCTTTTATTTTGCTTGTAACATATGGTTGCTGTTCTCTACAATTACATTCTGTTAAAACGCCTTAAACAGGGGCCTTCTCGACCAGCTTGAACCAGTGTCCGCATTCGCAACGCTTGGGGTGTCCCTTTAAGGAAATAGAAACATAAATGAAGTCAGGAAGGTTGATGACACAAATCGCATATCACTTACCTGGTGCAGCCACATCCATTGAATGTATGTCTGATCCTCCTCACCTGTGAAGAGAGAACAGGACACTTGTTACTTTTTGAACATTTTTCTATATCCATTTCGGCATTTTCTGTGTGACGTAAATACAGGCAATTCCCTTAAATATTTAAGTACTATGAGTCTTAAGATTTTTCTTCAGAAATGGCTTAATATTTTGGATAAGTTTTGATCCTATACCTTTAAACAAGCTGGGGATACAATCAGGGAATAGCATATGTGTCCCGAAATACGAATTAAGACGGAAACATAGATTTTTGAATTTACTTTTCAAATATAAGTTAATTTCCTTATGAACAATCCTATTCTTTTTACATTATCAGAAAAGTTATGTCAGATCCTAGAAGTACACACATTACGATGTACTAAGCGTAGATAGATATTTATTCCTCAGAGGCATTGGAAAGGTGCTTTACTATTATATCCTCATAACCAAAAATCTATTGTTTAAATGGAGATTTTTTTCAGATAAATTTAATAAATACCTTTAGAAAAATTCTTTCAAACGCCATTGAGACATACTTTTCTCTAGCTGCCTTCAGAAAGATTTTGACTACACATGGAAAGCTAATATTTCTAAGAAAAAAAATCATAGCTTAGTTAAATGCTAGCGATATATTTGTACATAAAAAGATGAAAATGAAAAGCTCTATTAAGCATGCGTGCACAATTTTTCTGATAACTTTTACACATAAAAAACTAACTTAACCAGATGAATTGAGGTCATTATAGAAACTGCTTAAAAATATATACAACAAAGATGCTTAACATTTTCTCACTTAAAATTTTGAAGAGTATATACCTTTATATAACAAATATTAATATTAGATTATTCATCTCTTTGAAACTTAGAACCAACTTCATTTTCATCAACACTAGAAGAAGAAACTCACTAATAGGAACAACTTCGTGGAAAACAATTTAGCACTAAATGTTATACCTTAAACTGAAAAGTCACTTTTTCGTCTTAACTCACATTTTGTGCCAATGAGCATTGGTTTCTCCATAGTTGAATGAACGTCGAACATCTGGCTGTATTAGTTTTGATTGATATTCATGATGATTAGCAAATGTTAAAAAATTACGTTTCTTAAGAATGATGAATTCATGTACATCATTTTACTAGATATTCTGCTACTCTTTTGTTCATCATAATTTTAATATTAAGATCAATTTCGAAAATTGTTTACTAAACCTTCAAATTGTCCTATAAACTTGCAATATATAAATAGTGCTGAGTTAGCAGGGTTTTTAATCGTAGCATCTGCGAGCATCTTAATGTCTTATATATACATTTCCATTGTAGACGTTAACGAGTTAAAAACTGTTTTTGAGGCTGGCTCTTGTAGCAATAATAGTTGTAATATAACTTAACACTGACCAACGTAGTTATTTAAATTTACTTCAGACCTTTGCAAATTCGTTGTCCAGAATTTGACGTATCTAATGATAGCTTATTTTTCTTACTGTGACACTTTCTTGTCCTGAACGAGCACATCCCATAAGCTTAACTGATAAACCTACCAATATGATGACATCATTCGATTATCGTCAATAGCAAAATGGTTGATACTTTGATAAACATAGCTACTTCTCAATCATGCTGTGTATGAGTTCATTAAGCAATCTGCGTCTACTTAAAGCTTAATGTTCGAACTGAATTTAAGTAAGTAGTGTGACCACAAAATTATTATGTAAACAAAGTAACTATTTCTCCCTTTAAAAATCTTCTTAATCACACATTTTTAAATACCGCTAATATTCTACACCGGTTCTATCATTAAAGAAAATCAATAGATACTCACAAACGCAGCCAACCAGACGCGACTCGAAAGCCGATGGAATCATGTTCGGTTTTTCCTTGGTGCCCGGGCCGCGCTTGAACACGCGCATATCGAAGGGATCGCTATCGCCGGCCTGTCTGGCCAGCAGTTCACGTTTCTCCAGGCCTGTGGCATGCTCCACCGGGTCGTTCATCACTGTAACCAAAACGGGGAAAAAACGAAACCAAAACATTCAGAATTCACCACTGTTCCGCCCCGATCTGATCATTGTCATAGCCGTCCCACTCGAATCATCATTATCGTAAGATCGCTGCAGGTCGGGCAGCCGCTCCGCTCAAGGAACACAACGATCAGCTTTCGATTTTGGATGTTCCATTCGAGAACGGACCCGAAGAGATGAAAATATCGCCCCGAGAGGCCGAAATTCCTTATTACGTAAGCGGTGCAAAATAAAACCCGTCTGCCTGTCACATCGACGGTGAAAAATGGTTGTGCAACCACGAGTGTGTGTGCCCCTTTTTTTCTCTGGAAAGACGGTATCCGGACATTCGATTAGCTAACCTACTTACTTTTGCAGAAACGCACTGGAGTGTAGGTCACATTGCGACGAGCAGCATTGAGCACTAATCTTCCACAGAGGGACGCCATCGTGTCGAATTTTATTTGGACTCTAGGATTACTCCTCTGACTTCGGGACAGCAGCGAGGCTTCGAAAAAGTAGACGGTTCGTTCTTCGCGTTTTCACCTACCACACAGAGCACTCTTCGATTTTGACAGAAAGAAGTCGGAGAGAGCCCGAGAAAGAGAGCGAACGTTACGATTGACAGCTGTTTCTGTGTCAAATGACAGGTTATTATTGCCAGGGATGTGCTGAACACTCAAATGCTGGCAGGGTTGAGGCTGCTGTCATTTTACGACGAATTTGAATTGCTCGTTATGGATGTAAAGACGATGTTTAAATTATTATCATTTCAGTTGAAAGCCGAATTGATCGACTAGCGATATAGAAGAAGATAAGATGAATTCATGAAAATCATTCTGATTTCTGATAGCAAATAATCATAATGCAATCTTATGAATATCGAAAGTTTATTTCGCTGGAGTGTACGTTGTACTTAATGTTGGAAGTTGCGCGTTGTATAGTATATCAGATGCGCCATAATGCGCACTACTTCCTACATTTAAGTATAACACAGAGAACAGACATCCAAGCTGGAGTGCCCACCGTGTGTAAATTTCTGTAACTGCCATTTTAAAATTACAGCTCGTTTCCGTTAATTTTGGTGAATCGTATGTTGATGGCGCCACTTGCTCACCTTGAGATTTTATAGCCTGTCAATGTTAGTTTGGAGAAACCTAGACTAAGCGGCGTTGTTTTTAAAACGGTTTGCTTTTAAAAGTTTACACAGTAAATTGGGGAAAAAATGTTCGAGTCTGGATGTCTGTTCTCTGTGGGTATAATGCACAGAACGAGAGTAAAATCGATTGTCGCTAGTCGATAGTTCGGTTTTCACACTTAAAAATTATTCACGAGCCCGGTTAAACATTTAGCTGAATTCACTCTACATTTCCATATTTAACTCATATCTCGGCAAAAACTCGAACGATGCCGAGTCTCAGCATCACTTGAAACTGAAATATCGGGTAGCTTCATTATTAAACCGATTCTTGGCAACACTAAGAGCCGAGCACAAACGTTAACCAAACTTCAACCACAGACAGACGTTTAAGCAAGAATAAAATTATTCGTTAACTTTGTGTAAATTTTCAAATAAAAATACGTTAGCAATCGCTTGCTCACTAGCGCCACTAGCGCTGCGTGGTGCACTTAGTTTATGTGCCCGCTGATGGGGTGAAATTGCGGCATCTGCTAACATGTCAAAATATTATGCCTTTATTCGCTACACGCCACCCGATATTGACACGATGTTTTAACGTGCAATGAGATGCCACATGGCTGCAATTTGATAAACTCCTCGCCTTATCACTGCAACAAAACTGACAGATTAACTGACGTGATGTCGGCCGCTGAAGTGTCAGAAAAACAAAATCAAAACAATTCACGAAACGTAAGTGTTGAAGATCAGATTGAAAGAATCTTGTTTTCAAAGTTTTGAATCGTCCAGGTGTTCTCAGGTTTGTTCTCGACACTAACCGAAATCATTTTCGGACATTAACAAATTAGTGCGATGAGTGATTACCTTTCGTCATACGAAGACTCATACATCTAGGCTAGAAACAGATCCGGAATGTTACTGTGTTATTCCGTTCACGCTATTTCAACTAGTATTGTACATACAGCGCTACAGCAATGAACAATGTTGTTACTCCTGACGCGGATCTGGTGCATAAGTGGAACCTCTAAGAACAACACTGCAATCAAACTGATCTCTGAATCAAAACTGCAAATCTGGATTGTATTACGTGTTAGCCGGAAGAAAGGGTGAGTTTGAAACTACTTATTTCGATGATAATTATTGTTATTATTATTATTATATCAACATTTCAGGTACGCAGGTTTCTTGGCAGGCATGTCCATACAGCAATAACAACGCTACGAGATTGAATCTGCTTGGGGAACGCTATAATGTTCTATGGAATTAGAGTAGAATTGCTAGTGGTTTTTTTCGATTTTGAACTGCAACGAGCTTATCATATTTTTATTTTGAATGCGTAGTAGGGTGCAGAAAATAATAATATTGCCTCAATGTATTTTATACTTTTATACAACATTCGGGAAGATTTATTTCTCCCATGGAAGCTTGAAATATCAGCATGAGTTACGATATACTTATGCTCTAGAAAGTGGAGGTAGAAAACAACGAAAGAGGGGAGAAGTATATTAATCGTGATTTTGTTAATGCAATAAGTAGAGTTTAAAAATATTGGCAATATTTTTTATATAACATAAAACAATACAATAAACATAACAATATTGGTGAGCCAAACATACAAAACATATCTTGTTAAATATTAAGCCCGCTGAGGCAAGTTCATCCGAACAGCTTTTCGATTACGCTTTATTTTGCGTTTATTGTTCTCAATTACTTTATTTTTGAATCGGACTTCTCTCAGAAACCCCTGAATGAGAGTGTTGTAAATAAAATTAATCAATCTATCAAAGCAAGCCTGGCAAATTATGCAGTCAAAGTGTTCGTTAGTGACGTATGCCTTTAAACGCGTTTTCAGCCTTTTCCTGTTTTCGAACAAAAAATTAGGAAACTTTTTTTTAAATGCAGCAAATGCTATCAACCCGATACTGTGAAGTGCGTTGTTTGGAAAATCAACGTTTTGTAATGATGCTTGAGCTTTAAGTTTTGCAAATGAATAGTCGTCATCTTGGAAGCATTCGTTATCCTGGCTCGCTTTCAGCTTTGTACGGCATTTCTCGTGACGCAGTTTGGAAATTCCCAGAATGTAGACTAGTGCATTCAGTTCTTTTCTCAGAGCTACAAAAGGTGTGCCAAGATCAAGCTCTTCAACTTCATATGAGAGCGTTGCTTCAGGTTCAGCGCCAAGTTCTTCAAGATCCTCTCCTTTCAAAAGGGGTTGCAAATCATCATTTCTCGAGTACTTTTTCAAAAGAACGTAAGTAACAAAATGTAAACAAACGCGTTGTTCATGGCATGTTATTAAAAAATCATGTTTATATGCCCACATTTGATGAACTTTCTGATGGATTATTTCAGAAAGTTTCTACTTACTTTTTACAAAACGGTGTAAAATCACTTTTGCACTTTTTGGGAATAATGTACATACGCCGCTTGTGTTGAAAAGTAACTTGCGAATCATTGTTATATCATTTGAATGCCTCTTAACGACGCTTAAGTAAAAGGCTTTATACCTCAAGGTTAAAAATTTAGATTTTGTTTAGTTAAAATTGATATTTTTAGCAAAGATATTCTTACGCCGTTTTGTTGCAGAAAAAACTAATACGTCATTTTGAAAATTTCGACGTATCTCTGTGAAACATGTCAACTTGACGTAACATTAAATGTTACGTCAAGAAATTTTCGACGTATCAACATTGTCCTTCGCAGAATGACGTATCATTTTGACGCAAGTAACATACTGACTTATCAAAATGACGTATAATCTTTTTCTATTGGAGACCGTTGTAAGAAACATTTTTCTAAAGGAAACTTGAATTTTCACTTCTAGTATAATTTTTAAGCACAGTTATGTAATATCTTTAACCAATGTATCATTCAGTGGCATTCAATTGGGATAAGCATGTCTGGTTTTCAAATAGGAATAAAAATGAACTCAAAAAATTTCAATGCGAAAATCACATTTTAGTCCAAATGTTACTTCCGTCCATTTGAAAAAGTACTCGAGATTTTGACAATTTTTCCCCTCATCAAATGTTTCGCTTGCAGAAGATAACATGGCGTATTTGAAGGCACTGCTGAATTGAAACGTATTCGGGGCATCGTTGAACCCACAGCGTCGTCTAATCTCCGAGAAGAAGTTTTCCAGGCAATCCTGGCAGATTGGATTAGTACACAGATACTTGCATCCGTATTCCATTCTCAACGTTTCCCATATCCAGTTTAACGCGTTGATATTTCCCATAAATCCTTTCAGATATGATGGAACCCTTTGAGCATTCGAAAGTATTGAAGATTCCTTAGCAGCCTGAAAATGTATGTGGTTCAGTGGAAAGAGAGTGTAATCAATTGACTCGAGTGGTTTTATCCTGGTTTGAACTGGGGACCCAACGTAATTTAGACCCTCTGAAATTTGGACACTTCTTGCCAAATCAAATGGATCAAATTTTTCGGAGGGTCTAAATTACGTTGGTTAACCTTTAGGTACATCAATCATAAATATTTGTTACAAATAAATTACTTTTTTTGAATCAAAGCAGTCATTTGAGGTGTAATACATATCCTTGAAGATTTTCAGCGTACTGTTGAGAAAATCCTTGTGAACCGAAGTCTCTGTAATTGGTGTTCTATATGGCTGAAAATGTGTGTAAAGGTGAAATTAATCCAAAAAAGTCCAAAAAAGCCTTGGAGATTGGAAGCTTGAACACAGTATGTTTGGGTTGTAGTGGTTTGGGCTGTAAAGAGTTTTCAGATTTTATAAAGTCCCGAACTTACCTTCCCAACAGAATCTGCATAACGTTCTTTTGAATTGAAGACATCGAACAATTTGTCATGCATATCAATAAACGCTGCTGTTTAAAGGGCTTCGTCTGAAAGGCCACCTGTTGCTACGTAATGCTGAATCGCTATTGAACAAGATTCACTTAATGTCCTCACAGCCATCGGTACATTCATTTTTGTGAACGATGGGAGTATTAAGGAGTGTATCGAAAAGTAGTTATAAATATTCTGATGCGTTATTACGCATAAACTACTGTATATATTTTTAGCGTGTAAGCGCCATTTGCTTTGTTTACATGTCAAAAATGATTATTCGGTTCATTCATTTCCGTTGATAAAGTTGTATTCAAAATGTCGCGAATTGAATTTGAGACTAAAAAGAAAATTCTGCACACTTGGTGCACCGAAAAGGGTGTTACTTACAACCAGATTGCGAAAAGAGTAAATGTTCACCCGGCAAGTGTAAAACGCTTCATCGAAAAGTTTGGTAAGGAGTGCTCCTCAAGGATTTACCAAGAAGTGGCCGGAAACCCGGCTCCAGCAACCCCGATTTGGACCAAAAAGTTGTGGATTATATTCAACGGAACAAATCTGCTCTACTCGCGATCTAGCCAAGAAGTTCAGGACCAGCATCGGAATGATTCAACGAATCAAGCGCAGGAATGACTTGAAGACGTACAAAAAGCAGAAAGTGCCCAAACAAACTCCGGAACAAAAGTCTCGTGCCAAAACCAGGGCTCGAAAGCTGTACAGCTGCATTTTGGACAATGTCGACCAGTGCATTTTGATGGATGACGAAACATACGTTAAAGAAGATTCAAGAACGCTACCGGGGCCGCAGTTTTATACTAAATCTGTTGGGGAACGTGTGCCAACCGCAGATACGACTGTTGCGATGGAGAAATTCGGTCAGAAGGTGCTCATTTGGCAAGCTATTTGCACATGTGGTTTGCGTTCTTCAATTTTCTATACAAAAGGAACTATAAATGCTGAGATTTATCAAAAGGAATGTTTGAAGAACAGGTTGCTACCATTGTATAGAAAGCACCAGTCCCCTCCTCTTCTGGCCAGATTTGGCATCGGCACATTACGCCAAATCCACTCTACAGTGGCTGACGGAGAATAACATCAAGTTCGTAGAAAAAGACATCAACCCACCAAACTGTCCCCAGTTGCGACCGATCGAACGCTATTGGGCAATAGTCAAGCGTATATTTAAGAAGGATGGTACAGTGTCCCAAAACATGACCGATTTTAAGAAAAATTGGGCAGCGGCATCCAGGAAGTGCACAAAGGTCACTGTGCAGAATTTGGATGGCAGGTGTCAAATCAAAGGTACGGGCATTCTACATGAAATGAACATGATGACTAGTTTTTCCGTTTGGATCTTTTGTAAACATGTTAAGCTATAATAAACTGAAATAGTATGTTAATTTTAACCATGTTTTCATGCCTATTTTATTATTTGGAAGTTTATAACTACTTTTCGATACACTCCTTATGCATTTTAGATTTAGTTTCGGCACAAGCCTCAGTGTTGAGGATATATCTACGTCGAACAGCTGCTTTATGTGTTTGAAGGACGCTATGTTCCCCTGGAACACTGCGTTATGGTTATATATTGCATTGCGCGCATTTTTAAGGAGATGCGGTGTATCGAACATGACAGCTATCTGTTCGCCATTCAAATCGATTATTGGATCTTCTATGGAACCCCCAGCATCGCGTATCATTTTTTGATTAGTGGTGCACTGGTCCATTACAAGTGCTTATGGTTTAAGACCACAATCTCTTAATGCGTCAACACTTTGTCTGTCTATATTCCGGATGTCATAACTACAACAGTTTCAGTCGCTAACTTCGTTGGGTCGTTCTGTTCAATATATTTACCTACACCATCGTATGGGAACCCGAAGAACACATCAGATTTTGCACAGTACGTTAGTTCTGGTTTAACTGACATGCCATCCAAGCAAACCACTACAATTTTGTCCTCCTGTTTCTTGAATTTTTCCACACGCTTTTTCATTCTCGATAGAATCACTTTATTTAGACCTGGTTCAATGCGGATATGTTTATTGTACCCGTAAACAGTACTTTTGTGAGGTAGAACCAAATGGGTTGACTTTCGTACAAATCGGTATGTACGAGGACCACTTAGGTATGTTCCGGCAGCGAATTTCACGGTTTCCGGATGATACCTTCTAGCTTTAGGCTTTCGCGAAGCATTCTTCAAAGAATCGAATATAACAGGATCCAATCTAGCTTTGTGTCCTAGTTTTTCGTTTTCGGATTTGATCTTTTTCAATTGTCTCAACTCTTTTCGCAGTTTTGAAACCAGACCTTTATCCCGTCTAGATGTTTCCATGCGACGTTTACTCGTTTGTTGGCTCACAAAAAGTTGACGTCGGAGAGATTTTAAATGCTGTTTCAATCGCTGTATAGTCCCATCTTTTACTTTGAGGATCTGCCGTAGCCTCTCGCCCTCGTCATTTTTGTCGTTCAACAGAGTGACTCCTTCGATGTCGCCTGGTTTTGCATAGTTGCATCATAAGCTGAGGTTTCATTAACGTCTTGCACGTCGTATAAAAGGGCTTGATCTTCAGATATGTTGTGATATCTGATAATAGTGTTGAAACCAACGATCTCACACCATATATTAAAATCCTTGTCTCCGTATACAAATTCAATCTGTGAGTCTTCTAAAGGAATATCGTTTGTGCTGTACTCTATCGTAGTTTCGGAACCGTTAAAAATATCATTTTTCAACTGCGCATGCACTGAGCACGACAATGGAATAGCGCCGAATACCAACCTAAAATAAACTCGTTATAGTAGAACTGACTAAAAAAAATACATTCGATGATCCTCCTGACATTACCCTTTATGTTTATTATTCATGTCTAGAAATGCTGCATCTGGAAAATGGTTCGAACAGATTTTTCGCTTCGAGACGGCCGATAAACCGTGCTTCTGATACGCTTCCAAAATCTTTTTGGAAGAGCACGCCTTTACCCACAAATAACAGCTGAAATATTTTAATTAGCACTTCCTTCATATAATGAAAATATTCTTCTACTTACAGTGTACTGTTTTTCGGAAAACTATAGTAGGACACGGTTTTATATTTTCCGGGACGTGCTTCATAATTTATACAACGGAAAATTTCGCACTTTCTTCCCATATCGAAAATAATTTATGTTATGAACGTCTAGAAAAAATAAATAAAAACAAGCTTTTGACAGGAGATTGAGAGAAGTCCCCGTAGCGCCATCTAGCTGCTTATTGTTATTTGGCGATTGCTTTCAAAATGACGGCTAAGGAATTTTACACACGCTGAGATTCAAGCTTGAATGGCTGTGCTTCAACCAACCTCAGCTGCCTATCATGCCGAAATATCGGTTTAGCAGTATTGTATGCTGTGGCTCGGTTTTTATTTGTCAACCGCAATGCGCCATATTTTTTTTCATTCGCAAGTGGAGTAAGTCGTATGTTGTTTGTGGAACGGTGAAAATGGAGAAACATCTCGATAAAATACAGGATGTAAGACTGCACGATATTTTAATAAAGGGTGTCCACAGTTAAATTGCATCACTTTAAACTCGTCCTCTCCCAACCGATTGTCATGAAACATTCAGGGAATAAAATACAATGTATAATCTTGGTGTCGGTATTTTTATTTCACTGTATTTCTTTACCAAATCCAAAATCCCGAACTGTCTTCTTAATACCATGCATAAGATATTGTACAACGCTTGAACCGACATTTTTTTCCGCTTTCAACCATGAATTCAACATTTACTGTTCTGTAGTGATAACTTTAGGATGCTTACAAAGTTTGTGCTTTAATATAGCCCAATATTTTTCAATTGGCCGCAACTCTGGAGAGTTTGGGTTGGAGTAGTGACAAGAGGCAAGGTCCGGTAAAAAAACAAAATTACGGAACAACGGAAGCAGTCTTTTTTTTAGGCATTCATTCATGTATATTTGACCATTTACAGTTGATGTTGTCATGAAAGGCTTGCTCCGTTTATCCCACGAACAAATCCCCTGTCAAATCATGAATTTCATGGGGGGAGCTTTGACACTTGCTGTCCTGAGAGACTCTGGAATATCGAACTTGTCTTTCGCAGTCACATACTAGTTGCCGGGAATTTGTTAAAGTCCGCTTTTACGTTTGTTTCATCGTCCATGATGCAGCAGTGTTGTTTCTTCAACATTTGTGTGTACAGCTTAGGCGAACGTGTTTTTGCTGTCCTACTCTGTTTTTCATTGCAGTTTTGAGCTTTCTGAACTTTGAATGAACGGAGCCCGGCTTGTTTCTTGGCTTTCTGTACGAAACTTTTGGTCAAGTGCAGCTTTTTCGCGACATCCCGAACGGAAGAGTTGCGTTTGCGTTTAAAGGCAGCAACCACTCGCTTGTGATCCTTCACGCAGTACGGAACACTATTTCTACCAATCACCTTCTTCCAATCGACACACATAAAAAAATGTTGTAGTAAAAACTACCATTTTACCCGACTATGCCTATCTTTAAAACCACCATGAAATTTCAGTCAAATTTATTATACTACGTTTATAGTAAAACCTTCAACATTTGTGGTATATTTGATAGTCCTCATATTGATATCTAATCAATATGATGGTGGATTAATGGTAGATCTAATCGCAGGCATGGTAAAATCAAACGCATTTATAGCCAGCTGAAAATTGTTGGTCATTGCGCTTAATTTAACCCTCGAAATGGTAGTTTCTACTGCAGCTTTTTTGTGTGCAGTTAAACATTCCCCAAACGTTTTATGTCACGAGACACTGTAGACTGGTGAATTTTCAACATCTTTCCGATGGCTCGATGCGAAAGAAGTGGGTTATCGCGGTGCACTTGCTGTTCCTTCGATTCCATTTTCGAGAATACGACACATTTCACAATGAAACTCATGGCTGCCCCACATTTGATACGTTGGGTATGCGTTTGCGTGAATTTGACGTTTCCCATAGCTTTTCTGTGAAATTTACGTCAACGAATCCGCAACGTATCAATTCAGCACCAACATTAGATTAGGGCGAATTTGCATTTGTAAACAATGGCGCTCGAAGTCATTTTTCTCTTGAACAAAAGGTTACAAATACACATTAAGCATTCTTTTAAGAAGAGGAGCTTTATCTATATCCGCTGATATTTTCATTTTGAAGGAATTGTATTCAACTTCCGATAAATTAGCAGACAAAGTGTTTGTTTACAAAATCAGATTTGCCCTAATCAAATTCTGGCGCTGAATTGTGGGTGACCCTTCACGCAGTGTAAACCTTGGTGTAAACAATCCACGCTGAAATCATTTCACCCTAAATTTCGTTGAAATCAACCGAAAGGGCGAAATGTTACAGCTTATTGAAAGTGATGCAATTTAACTGTGGACACCCTTTATTACAAAATCGAAGAAAGAACTAACAAATCTATGCGTTGTTTTCTGCAACGAAACTGATTTGTACTACTTATGAAGCTACCTCTGTAATTAATGGCACACGAGCAACTGTCAAAAGCACAAAAAACTTTTTTGAGTTTGAGTTTGTGCGTTTTAGGTTTTACAAGATGGTGTATTATTCTATGACAATTTTGTGGATGCATATAACCAAGACAAAATGCATATAACCAAGACAAAATGAAAGGGTTTGTTTGTTATTCTTCCATAAGAATATTGACAACAAGACTCATCGTAACGTTGGGCTTAGAATGCTCTATGAATGATTGAAATTTATTTTATTTGCCAGGATAATATATTCTTGGTTACTGCGTCGATTTATAGGAGAAATTAAACATATTTTTACGTTTGAAGTTGGATGGCTGCAGAATGTGATGGATATATATATATACTATGGTGAGAATAGGTTCCGCTTCCCTATATTTGAAAATGATACATTGAGGAAAACTGTGAAAAGAAATGAAATTTAAGCTTCCATTTTCAATGTTTATAAACTGGCACAATGTTTCACGATTCCACAGAAAAAAAAATTAATTGTAACAAGCACATAACATTTCCCCTCGGTTAATTCCTGTTTAAGGCCAAAGCCAAAGGAGGCTTAAACAATGAAATTGTTTGCGCCATACAATAATGTTTGCAATATTTCATACAACAGACTAGATTCAGGCGTTTTCAGCACAAATTTAGCATTCCCTTCATTAGATAACGCAGAAAGTTCATTTTTTTAAAATTAGTTCGTTCATTTGTTGGGCTGAATCAGAAAATTCAATGTTTCTTTTTATCTGTGTCTTCTTTTGAATATATTTTCACCGTTTTCAAAATATTAATATACCCATATGATATGTGAGTGTTAATCTTCTCTTATGCCAAACACTGGCGCAAGTGCCAGAACTGGCTCACTTTCCCTACAAAAAACTGGAAATTTTTCTTTTTAAATTTTCAAAATAATAGTCCCAAGAGATGATTGAATATCTCGACAATCACACTTTATTCCTTATCAAGCTTCTTGTAATGGGCAATCTTTACGCTAATCACATTCAAAATTTCCTTTGCCGTCATTCGTTGATCATCTTGGCAAACCTTCAAAATGCGACCGCACTCCTGTATAAAGTAGCCCAGCTCTTTCTCGTCCAGTCCGTCCCTCCTAGTGTTTTCCAGTGCCGGCGACAGACACTTATTGGTGAGCTGTGTGATTTGCGCTTTTTCCGAACTGAAAGCTTCATCCAGATCAAATAACTCCAACGGTGGCGCCGACAGATCGCTGAAAATCGGTTGGAAAACCTGAAAATAACGGATTAACGTTCGGTTTTGCATCACCACTAAAGGAAGGCAAAAAAAAAGCTCTAACCGCAAGCTGCAGCGGCGGTAAGGGAATCTCGAACTGCGGCTTGATGATCTTGAGGGGTTCATATTGCACGTCCAACTTTTCATAAGTATTGATAACATCGCGCAGCAGATCGTTGTTGATCGAGTGCAGGGCCATATCGAATAGCTTCTTGAAATCGGCGGGGATGTCATAGTCGAGGGAATCCATCAGGCAGATCTTTGGTTGCTCGGCCAGATAGATCGTATCGGGAATGATTGCGTAGTCATTTATCTGCAAATATCAGGGAGTGAGAAATTATTGTGTCGTGATTACCATTGGAGTGGAGCGAACTTCGAGGTCATTGAAATCTGAAGACTTGAACTTGAAAGCATCCTCGAGGATCATGCTGAAAATTGCATCCCAGATGGCCACGTTGATTTCGTTCGAAATGTATTTATCTTGGAACATGTGACCTGAACCGATTGCTACCAGTTTTCCATTGGTTTCGTTCTGGAAGTACCCAGCCAACGGTCGGTTGAAGGGGTAGACAACGGGGCCCGTGGTTAGGAGGACACTCGAGGGCTGAATGACGTTCATTGTGGCCCCAAAGGGGTACACGAACTCAACCTTATACTTATCATCCATGAAGTCAAACGCGGTCAGGATACTCTTGCTAAATTCCAGTAGGTAGTTGTTCATAGTATCACTGGCGATTCCTCCGCTGATTAGAGCTTCCTTTGGGTGAAAGTATTTGTAGTACTGTGGACGAACTACAGCGTCTATAATGATTACAATGGAACGATTATGACATACTTAAGAGCTACCAGAGTAGTTACCATTATTGATTGTCATTCCGTAATCTTCAAGAAGAAAATTTATATTTGTGTTAAAGTTCACCTCTCCCCCTTCACCCAGAAGAAGCAACAGGCGCCCGCCCTCCGATATGTAATCCTATTATAAACCAAAGTAAAAATAAAGTAGCTTGGTTGATACAAAAGTAGTCTCTTAGCACAAACCTTGAGGTATTGGAACTCCGTTTCTGTAAACTTCTCCTGAGGGCCCGCTAGAACAAAAATCGTGGCTCCTTTGAGGATTTCTGGTGTGATATCGTTTTTGTTACTGAGTGAAGAGAATATTTCAAATTCGTCGAAACACATCTATTTGCTTGTTAAATTTACCTTTCCACCCGATAATTAACTTTGAGTTTTCGGTGCAGGGTTTTGTAGTTATCGGGTAGTTTGAACATTTCATTTTTTGAAACATTGAAAATCACGTTCACATTGTTCATCTTGCAGAGGTTGTTTCACTACTCCAATGTCGAAATTATGAATGATGTTTAAAGCCCAACTTTTTCTACTTTCTTTGATTTGGTCGCCGCCGATCGTCAAAATACTCGCCAAGGTGTGTTGTAAATATACCGAGAAATTGAGTTGTTAATCGCTTAACATTCCTGGAACTGAAACCTTACACCTGTTTAATACAGGCGTACAGGGAAAGGTGTGGGTTCGGCACGTTCGACTGAAGTTCTAGGATGCAACGCCAAATCACACCATTTGGGACTGCTTTGGGTTGGATAATTCTTTTTATTATTTATTGCGGGATAACCATAGTAAGTAATGAATGGTTTTCGCAGGATTTCTTTGATCACAACTGGACAAACAAACAAAGCAGATACGAGTCACATCTATGTGTCGTTGGGCTGGTTACCATGGTTGCACGCGTGACATGGCATGCGCTCTGCCGCTACGCAACGGGCCACAATGTGTGGCTACCTACGTAAACATAGCTAGTAAAACATGGTGATAAAAACGCTCGCTGGAATTTGTTGTAATGTTATCCGTGACGTATTTTTTTTTTATTTTGGTAAAGCACTTCTCGCTGCTGATGAACGGAACATTTAGGGAACCTCTCACCATAGACCGGTATGATTTTCCGAGCAGAAACACCGCCTACAAGATTGTAAACATTCATCCAAGCAGCTTCTGAAGTAAATTGAGTTTAATTTAGAATTTTAATTTCTAATTGAAAGCTGATACATGATCGTTTCAGCGCACCTCGTGATCGTAAATTATAGGAAACATTGTTGGGCTGCTCGTGGAATTCAAGTCTCACATGTCAATTTGAGTGCTTTAAATCTGTTTCAAAATACTCTTCACGACAAATTTGAAACGAATTGATGGAATCTACCTTTTCATTTCTAGCAGCTGTTAATGTATCACCTTTTCCGGATGTTGAGTTATTCCACGTTTTATCCAAATAATATAGAATTCTGAGCTAACTTATATTTGCGTACTGTTCGCTTATTAAATAAAGTGCTCTTGAATAGTTAAACCAAAGAGAACAGACATCCAAGCTAGAGTGCCCTCCGTGTGTAAATTTCTGTAACTGTCATTTTAAAATTACAGCTTGTTTCCGTTAGTTTTGGTGATTCCTATGTTGATGGTGCCACCTGCGCACCTTGAGATTTGATTGTCTATCAATTTTAGTTTGGGGAAACCTAGACTAGGCGGCGCTGATTTTCCAACGGTTTGCTTTTAAAAATTTACACAGTAAATTGGGGAAAAAATTTTCGAGTCTGGATGTCTGTTCTCTGTGGTTAAACTTACAAAAAAAAAAAACATTTAAGACGGGGAGATGACCTAAAGAAAATATCCAATTATATCGAAAAGTACACAATATCTTGATTTTTTTTATGAAATACACTTTTGGTTTTTTCTTATATATACATAGAAAACTTGCAGAATAATAGAAGTGGCGTTTTGAAAGTTTTTTCAATATTTTTCACGTTTATAGAAGCATGTTGAGCACTTATTTCTTCTAGATGAGGTAAGACGGCCTGTGACAGGATCTGGCAGCAACTTAGAAAAATAAATTCAGACAAATTAATCGAAACAGTAATAACATCTATGGCGTCAGGAAGCAGCAGCAATTCCCAACAAGCAGAGTTTGTAACTCTCAGGAATTTGTACAATCTACAGTCATCAGGTGATATAAATGATAATGAAGTAACGCTATCTTTCGACGTCACGGCCCTTTTCCCTAGTGTAACGATCCATGACCCGATTAACCCTCTAGAAGGCTGGCTTTTCAAACTAGGAGACGATACGACATGGAAGGTGTTGATGTACCTTAAGCTGACTCGACATTGCATGGAAGAGAAATACTTCACTTTCAGAGGTTCATTCTATTATCAACTGAAAGTAGTCCCCATGGTTAACCCTCTATCCCCTTTTCTCTGTGAACTGTGAACTGTGGAATGGCGAATCTAAAAACAATCCTAAAAGAGAAAGGATTACTACCAACTCGTTGGTGGAGATACGTTGACGACATCTTCGCCGTAGTGAAACAAGAGGAACTTCTTCAAGAAATCAACAGTCTCCACAAAGACATTAGGTTCTCCCATGAAGTAGAAAAGGATGGGAAACTTGCATTCCACGAACGTCTAGTCATCATCGTCTTCAGAATTTGAAATCTTCAGAAAACCAAAAAATACTCAGTCATCCCTCACACTGCAAACCAATCTTTTAAGCATAAAATGGCCACATTCCACCCCATGATCCACCGAATGTTTACCCTTCCTTTTAATGAAATCGGAGAAGCCAAAGTATTAGTATATATCTTCGAAACTGCCGGTCATCAAAAAAGAGGTGTCATAAAAAAAAAAAAAAGGAAAAACATCTTCATAGGAAATTGCAAACAACTCTCTCCAAATCATTTAACACCCCTGAAACGTGTATGTTGGATATAAACATCATGCAAAAGATGAAACCACGACTTAGGGCAGTTGAATTGGACTCTAGTAGGCACAATCAATTGGCATCGTTGTTAGGATCCACAAAAGATTCAGTAAATCTCGAGTACTTTTTCAAAAGGACGTAAGTCACAAAATGTAAAGAAACGCGTTGTTCATGGCATGTTATTAAAAAATTATGTAAACATGCCCATATTTGTTTAACTTTTTGATGAATTATTTCTGAAAGTTTTAACTAACTTTTTACAAAACGGTGTAAAATCACGTTTGCACTTTTTGGGAGTAAGGGAACGTCCATTAATTACGTCACGCAAAAATTGCCTTTTTATAACCCCCCCCCCCCCTTGTCACGTTTTTTGTATGGACCTTCAAATTTTTTTGTATGGATCGTCACGTTTTCTCAAACCCCCCCTCCCCCCCTACTGCGTGACGTAATTAATGGACCTTCCCTAATGTACATACGTCGCTCATTAGACCGGTAGTTCTCTACGGCCACGAAACATGGATATTGCTAATGGAGGACCAACGCGCCCTTGGAGTCTTTGAACGGAAGGTTCTGCGTACCATCTACGGTGGAGTGCAGATGGAAGGCGGAACGTGGAGGAGGCGAATGAACCACGAATTGCACCAGTTGCTGGGAGAACCTCTCATCGTACACATCGCCAAAATTGGTCGACTACGATGGGCTGGGCATGTCGTAAGAATGTCGGACGACAGCCCTGTTAAAATGGTTCTCGAAATCGAACCGACAGGTACAAGAAGAAGAGGCGCGCAACGGGCAAGGTGGATCGATCAAGTAGAAGGCGATCTGCGGACCCTCCGCAGACAGCGAGGCTGGCGAGTGACAGCCATGGACTTAATAGAATGGAGACAACTTCTATGTACAACAGAGGCCACGCCGACCTTAGTCTGATTGGTAAGGTAAAGTAAGTACATACGTCGCTTGTGTTGAAAAGTAACTTGCGAATCATTGTTATGTCATTTGAATGTCTCTTAAAGACGCGTAAGTAAAAGTCTTTATACCAAAAGGTTAAAAATTAAGATTTTGTTTAGTAAAAATTGATTTTTTTAGCAAAGATATTTTTACACCGTTTTGTTGCAGAAAAAACTAATACGTAATTTTGATAATTTCGACGTATGTTGCCGTAACGTTTCGACGTATTAATATTGTCATTCGCGGAATGACGCATCATTTTCACGCAAGTAACATGCCATCTATCATACTGACTTATCAAAATGACGTATTATCCTTTTCTGTTGCAGACCGTTGTAAGAAACATTTTTCTAAATGAAACTTGAATTTTCACTCTTAGTGTAATTTTTAAGCTCAGTGATGTAATATCTTTTACCAATGTGTCATTCAGTGGCATTTTATTGGGATAAACATGCCTGATTTTCAAATAGGAATAAAAATAAATTAAAAAATTTCAATGCTGATTTTCTCATGTTCGTCCAAATGTTACTTACGTCCATTTGAAAAAGTACTCGAGAAATGTATTAGGCAAAGCAGGGGTATACAAAATCAAGTGTAAACACGGCAGCAAAATATATGTTGGTTAAACAAAGAGAACCTTGGCAACAAGGTTCAAAGAACATCCAGCGGAGGTGACTAAGGCCGTCAAAAGACAAAAGACATTCACATAACATCAAATTGACAGTTGCTGAACACATCTTCACGGAGAATCACGACATAACGACAAATGACAGTATGATCTTACGCGATGGAAATAGGATGTCGCAGAAAGCTTAGAAATCAACAGAACACAAATCTAAACAATACTAAACAAAGACCTAGGTAACGGGTACACATGGCTTTTTAAATTATTACCTAGACAACAACAAAGACTACGCAGTAGATGACGTGCTGCTACAGAATATCTAGGATAGGTAGAAGAGTAAAAGGCCAGGTAGGCAATACGTATAAGTTTTACTCTAATTGTTATGTTTTGTATTTTCCGTGCGTGGAGTAACGATTATGATGTAGTAGTGGTGGTAACCATTAATCATACTAGTGGGGACCAGTATCGCAATGCTTCACGGTATTTCTCTCCGAGATCTCTACGTTAGAGATGACGTGAAATCAGACATTGCGAATCAAAACAAACCCAAAAAAGGAGAGAGTTCCTCTCCCATGTGCGCATCAAAACAGAGTGCATACAAACTACCGCTAGAAACTACCACAAAACTATCAATAGTACATGAGCTCGTACCAACACGTTACTTTTGCCTGTTGAGGTGGCGGATTCGTCCGTGCCTCGACCTACCCCGCAGTGGGATGTTAGGCAAAGGTAACGTCCTTGGTTCGAGTACTACAATACTTCTATTCTATTTTCAACCTACCGTACACTGACGGAACTTACAACACTTTCGCTTCATATCTTTCATTCTAGCAAACACTACTGTCCACTCTTGGTGCCTCATGGTGATGAGCGAACATGTAGACGGAGCTACATTATAATTTTTGTATTTGACTCAAGATAGGTTAGGCATAAATGTTAGCTTTAGGCACATGGCATATTATGCAAGAAGTACAATGAAAAACGTACAGGCGGTTTAGTTATGCATGATAAAGACATTACTTTACTTAAGATTACTTAAGTAAACAATGAAAGCCTCCCACTGTAGCATTCGCTTAAAAAAGTCTAGGTTTTTCTTGTAAAGTCTTTAACATTGCCGTAAGTTTTGAAGAGGTTATTTGTTTGACGTAGATTAAATTCGTTGATTCTCAAGAAATTTCAAAGACCATAGAAAAAAAATCATAAAGATTTACAATCTTTGAGTGCTTAAGAAATTAGCCTTATTATTAGTTTTGATCAAGGAAGCTCTTGTAGCAGATTTAATAGATTTCAAACACTTTATTTAGAAAAATTCGACCATCATGTTCGATATCGATATGCGATAAAGATTTGAAAAAATGGCATGACTTTGAACCAGGTATTAAAAAATATTGTTAGAAACCGGTTAATATTTTTTCAAAACTCCGTTTTCATTAGTAAATAATGCCAAATACAAAAGTTTCCGGTTTTGTTTTATTCAGCATGTTAAATTCCGCTTTAGAGGAATCGATCCCTCATTTTAGGGAGCTCGTGTAACACAAGTGACTTTCAAAACATATAAAACTCGCAAGTGCGGTTAAGTGTGCCAGTTTTGGTCATAGGATCCCATTTTGTCCACCCCTAAGTAAAATGTTTAAATATCAACGTTTGTGCATGTTCAGAGAGAAATGTATGTTTACAACAGTCTCAGCTCATCTAAACATCTTCTAACTTTAATAAACTACAATGAATATCCATTCTGCTCATTATGTTTTTATTACTTAAAGCATGAAGTATGTAATTATAATGTTTTGAGGGAATTTCTTATCATCAACAGGAGACCCTAGGAGTGGACAGCAATTTCTGCTAGAACCAAAAATATGAGGAGCAACTGCGGGCTGTGAAAATTGAACAGAAGTAGTTTAAATTGAGCGAAGGGCTATTTTGAAAGGTAATCTCCGATCAAGCACACAATCTTTTACCAAGCTGCCACAATGTATGGTAGACAATGGGGACTTGACTGTCAAAACAGTGCGCGCTTCAAATCTTTGATCCTTGCAGAAATTTTTGTCCACACCTAGGATCTCATGTTGATAGATAGATACTTCCTTCAAAACACTGTAAATATCGTCAAAACATGATAGGTACATGGCCAATACCGGCGAAAATAAAATAAAAATTGGGTTAAACACACTAGTAATTAAATTCATCTGAGTCACTAATGTACATTTCAAAAACTCGAAATAAGTCAACAACTTTGTTTACAAAGAAGTTTACACATTAGCTTCAAAGTATTCTTGGTTGTAATCTAGCTTCCTTACCTTACCTTACCAATCAGACTAAGGCCGGCGTGGCCTCTGCTGTACACAAAAGTTGTCTCCATTCTATTCGGTCCATGGCTGTCACTCGCCAGCCTCGCTGTCTGCGGAGGGTCCGCAGGTCGCCTTCTACTTGATCAATCCACCTTGCTCGTTGCGCGCCTCTTCTTCTTGTACCTGTTGGTTCGCTTTCGAGAACCATTTTCACAGGGCTGTCGTCCGACATTCTTACAACATGCCCTGCCCATCGTAGTTGACCGATTTTTGCAATGTGTACGATGGGAGGTTCTCCCAGCAACTGGTGCAATTCGTGGTTCATTCGCCTCCTCCACGTTCCGTCTTCCATTTGCACTCCACCGTAGATGGTCCGCAGCACCTTCCGTTCAAAGACTCCAAGGGCGCGTTAGTCCACCACTAGCAATGTCCATGTTTCGTGGCCGTAGAGAACTACCGGTCTAATTAATGTCTTATAGATGGCCAACTTAGTGGTTCGGCGAACTTTGTTCGATATTAGCGTCCTTCGGAGTCCAAAGTAGGCACTATTACAAGCCATAATGCGCCTTTTTATTTCTCTGCTGGTGTCATTATCGGTGGTCACCAATGAGCCCAGACACACGAATTCGTCTACTACCTCGATTTCATCACCGTCGATCTGAACTCGTGCTAGGAGGCTAACATTTTCTTCTCGTGAGCCTCTTCCCTTCATGTATTTTGTTTTCGACGCATTAATCACAAGCCCAATCCTACCAGCTTCAGCCTTAAGTCTGATGTACGTTTCCGTCATCGTCTCAAAGTTACGTGCTACGATATCAACGTCGTCGGGAAGCCAAATAGTTGGACAGACTTCCTGAAGATCGTGCCACTCGTGTCTATCCCAGCTCTTCGAATCACACCTTTCAGTGCAATGTTAAACAACAAACACGATAATCCATCACCTTGCCGTAACCCTCTCCGAGATTCGAAGGGACTCGAGAGCGTCCCTGATACTCGGACGACACACATCACTCGATCCATCGTTGCTTTGATCAACCGTGTCAGTTTTTCCGGAAATCCATATTCGTGCATGATTTGCCATAGATGGTCTCGATCGATTTGAAATCGATGAAAAGATGATGTGTGGGCACGTTGTATTCGCGACATTTCTGCAGCACTTGCCGAATCGCGAAAATCTGGTCCGTAGTAGCGCAGGCATCCATGAATCCCGCTTGGTATTGCCCCACGAACTCCTTTGCAATTGGTGATAGGCGGAGGCATAGTATTTGGGAGAGCAACTTGTAGGCAGCGCTCAGAAGCGTGATCGCACGATAATTGCAGCAATCCAGCTTTTCACCCTTTTTATAGATGGGACACACTATTCCCTCCATCCGATCCTCCGGTGAACATTCCTCCTCCCAAATCTTGGTAATTACCCAGTGCAGCGCTCTGGCCAGTGCTTCACCACCGTATTTTAATAGCACGTTTGGGAGTTGGTCAACACCAGCGGCTTTGTTGTTTTTCAACCGACCAATTTCCTCCTCAACTTCCTGAAGGGTTGGGGTCGGGGTCCTATCATGTTCTGCGCGTGTTCCTAGATTTATTACCGAGCCACTTTCGTTCGCTGTAACATTACCGTTCAGGTGCTCGTCGAAGTACTGCTTCCACCTTTCAATCACCTCACACTCTCCTGTGAGAAGGTTGCCATCCAGGTCTCTGCACGTATAAGCTTGTGGTACGTAGCCTTTGCGCGAGCTGTTCAACTTCTCATAGAATTTGCGTGTGTCGTTAGCACGGTACTGAGCTTTCATTTCTTCGTGGTCTAGATCTTCCCTCTGGCGCTTTTTCCTTCGAAGAATAGAATTTTGTCTGTTCCGTGCCTGTCTATACCGTTCCATATTCGCTCTTGTACGGTGTTGCAGCATTCTCGCCCGTGCTGCATTCTTCTCCTCTACTAAGTGCTTGCATTCGCCATCAAACCAGTCATTTTTCCGATTCGGTGCAGAAGTACCTAGTGTCACTAATGCAGTGCTACCAATGGCGGTTCGAATATTTCTCCAGCCATCCTCAAGAGTAGCAGCGCCAAGCTGCTCTTCCGTTGGTAGGGCTGCTTCTAGCTGTTGCGCGTATTCCTGAGCAACTCCGGTTTCCCGTAGTAGTAATCTAGCTTCCACATTCTTCATATTTTCCTAACACTTAGCACTTTTTAAATATAAATAATGAAACAATTTAACTTTGTCCTTCGATAGAAAAAAAAATTAAATTTGAAAAAGGGCTTTCCGAACTTCGGTTAGACAACTACATGTCAGTCATATCAAAATCGCTTTTAATAACGGTCCTATATATTCATATAAAACATGTATATAAACATATACATAAATTTTATATCAAACAAAACCACGTTCATTTTTATACTCTGGGTCTGATAATCGTTAGTGTTATGTTTTTGTGACTAGACTTCTTCAGTGTCGTATACTTATAAGTCAAGTTATTAGTACACCACACTGAAGAAGTCTGCACATTGCAATTGTAGACGAAATACGCGTCAAGATGTCAAGATAAGAAATAAAGGTAGCTGGAATTAATTGGAAAACAATAATTTTACTTCTCATTTCTAGTTACACACTTTCTAGGATTCATGTTTTTGTGGTTTATCTTTATAAATCTTTATAAATGAATCAGGTTGGTTAGAGACTAATCACTGTGCACTTAATCATGTTTGACCAATTTTTACCGTTCCACCCTTTATTATCTAAAATTTTATGAGAAACTAACTAGTCTTAAATTTTATGAGAAACTCAAGTACACTCAGTAGCAAAAAAAAAGCCGAGCAAAATTTTCTTCCAAAAAACGCGTTGTTCAACATTCTGTAACTTTGTCAATTATCAATATATTTGGCTGAAAATTTAATAACGTTATAACTAATGTTTCGACCTTATGTGACCAAAGTTCAAATTTTGATCACATAAATTTCTGTACTTTTTTAAGTCATGGAGAAATTTTTAATATGCTACCTAAATTTTTCACAGAAATACGGTTTTTTGAAATTGGTATGTCCAAAATGACTTTTTTCACCTTTGTTATGATAACTTCAAATTTTTAAACTTTATCAACATAAAAATTTGGTCACATAAGGTCGAAACATTAGTTATAACGTTGTCAAAATTTCAGCCAAATATATTGATAATTGACAAAGTTCAGAAGGTTGAACAACGCGTTTTTTGGAAGAAAATTTTGCTCGGCTTATTTTTTGCTACTGAGTGTAGTTGAAACTAGCATAGTATCTATTCAGGACGTTGCTTGGAATGGTTGTTTGAAATAATTTGTTAATTCTACTAAAGTATGCAAACCATAGAATCTGGTCACTCAGTATTAATTATATCTCGTAATTGGTTTTACATACAAAAGAACTTGAATACTCGAAGGAAGGTTTTAAATGTTTGTTTTGTTGAACTTCTTTAGAAAGGCATTAAGCTTCATTTCTCACACCTTTCACGGAATGCTAGCCAATCAATTCTCATACCCCAGTATCCGGTCCTCAGTCGTTGCTGTCCAGGGTCAAGTAGGTCTTATCATCCTTTATGCCCAGGACGACGTTTTTCGCCATCCGCTCCTTCTGGGTGATTGCTAGCCGGCCTAGATTGACGTTCCACATAACAGTGCCCATCTTGTACTCATCCTGGTACTTCTTCACCGTTTGATCGGTTCTTCCAACCTCTCACCCCAAGGCACGAAACGATGAGGCCACCTTGCCCTATGTCTCCCTCTTCAGCTGCCGCGCAGCACTGTCGAGCGACCGAAATCAGGGGCCGTATTTTGGATCTCGAAACGAAGAACTTTTTCTCACAAACATTCGTACAATAAGTCCTTCGTTTCGAGCTACATAATGCCACCTCAAGTTTCCGTTAGACGCTCTCGCCTTCCTCCAGGAGGATGTCGCCTAATACAATTTATGTTTTTTTTTAAATTAATAAGCTATTGTCTTTTAAAATGTTTATTAATTATCAATTCAGAGCTTTCTATGCCAGATACATTTTTTCCGTTAGTATGATTGTGTGGTAAGTAAAGCCATAAGGGTGGTTCAAAGTATCGATGCTGCTCCACAGCACTCAATCGATTAAGAATCAGGGCCTGACTCCTATCTCTAAATTTGAGCACAATTTATTGTGATCTAAAACTGCGTTTCGGCTTACAAGTTTCTATGGAAATTACTATAGGAAAACCAACATTTTTGTTCTTATCCTTCAACTCTCCGGCATAAGAATATGCTTCCTTCCTGTGCTAATGAGCAATCATTTTAATAAATTTTGCACTCGAAAGAATGCAGTAGTTTCTATTGGGTATAACTTTTTATTGCATTGGTAAAATGATGAAATGGTAGAAAAATGGTAGAAATGATGAAACTTTGTGTTGGCTTTTTCTGGTAAAAATGTAATTCCCATCAGAACTTCAAAGATTTAGAGCATTTCGAGTTCAACATCAGGTGGGCTCAAATTTTGAAACAAGGACACTTTGTATAACTCTTATAAAAACTGTACCATACGCAAAGCCATTTCAAGGTAAAACATTTGATGACTTTGAAAGTATGTGAATTACAGGCAAACAGGATTTCCCATTGTGTCACTTCAAGCGAGCTCTATCGATCTATCAGACTCCAACAACTTTGTTTAAAATCCAAAAATATTTGTCCAGCTTATGCTTCTCTAGAACTATCATATCTCGCACTCGCGATCGCTTGCAATAAACCAACGGAGATCTCACACAGTGTGAATGCATACAGCTTTTATAGCGCTCATAAATTGATTAATAATTATCACTTCGTTGCTGGCTTTGTTTCTTGACGATCAAGAAAGCAGCCAGACACCCTGGGTAGTCTCGCAGTGTTTGCTGTTTTTTTTTCGCTCAGGTTAGTTTTCGATGGTCACATAAAGTTACACCTTGCCAGTGGCAACTTGAACTTGAAATCTATTATTTTATTTATTTTATTTTTGATTTTGAAACCTGCTGATTTGGTTGTGTCATGTATAGAAATCGATCGAACCCACTACTTCTGTAGTCACCGCATGAAACTCAACTCTCGCAGCCTCCGACTCCAGTTCCCACAGGCCGGGAAGGGGCATATCTGTTTTTATTATGCTGCTCCCTGGATTCGATTGGAAGAGAAGACCATGGAGGTGTATAGGCTCTGGAACACACATTCACGTCGTTGGAGTGTCAATTTGTATTACTGGACACACGTTTTCTCTCGCCATGATATCCTCCACCCGTATCGTGGTGTGGCTGGGAATCCATGCGCGAAGAAGAAAGATGTAAGATGCATTTCTCCGTCGTGTGCAAAGCCTCAGATGGTGCTATAAGATCGATAACAGCACCGTACTTTTCTTTGCCCTTTTGGAATCCGTTTCTGTGGTGGAGGGTGTGTATCGATTGAGGGAGGGGTGGTTTGAGGTACGTGGAAACGCATCTGCTCTGCACTGCCATCGATCGTAAGACCTCGCAGGGTGAGAAATGCAAATGAAATATTTCTTTCCGAATGGCGCTTGACACTTGTTTATGGATATGGAATTTATGTGTAAATTATATTTGGATCTGAGATAAGCTCTTCGATGGTGGAAAATAAATGATTTTCCTTGTTTGTTCAATGATGGTATATTACGATGTTCAGGGTACATTAATTAAACTTAATTGAGCGGAAACATGGGAAAACTTAAAGTTGGAACAGTCCGTTCTAATGAGCAAAGTTTGAAGTTAAGGACATACATAACCTTAACGGTAGTAAGCTGCAATACTTAATACATACACTCATCAGAGCAAGAATTATCAATTAATCCAAAGTTAACATCAAAGATTATTAATATGACTTAAAGAGGACAGCAGATCTCTTTACAATGTTCTTAGACTTTGGATTTGAATTTGAAGGTTTACTGGAATAACCCGTTAACGTTCTTTCAATTATGCATTTCAATAATCATTTGAACATTGTGAAATTTATCTAATTCTATATAACGTCAAAATTACACCATCGCCAGATGACCAGTGTTCTCACTGTCTTTGACGCTCTTTTTCAACGAGCTTTACCCTGCTCTCATCTTAGTATTCTGGAAGCAGTTCCACAGTTATGAATTGAGGGCTTCCTATGCCAATACCAATTCATGAATCTATATATTTGTATGATAAGCACAATGGTACTCTATACTCAGATAAGTCATAAATATTTGCAACCCGAAAGATTCCCTCGCTGGGCCGAGAATCGAACCCGTCCGCCTCCAGCTTTATAAATCGTACTCTAACCCACTTAGCTATCTGAGACCCCCACAGCCGATTGAGGATATATCGCCTAATTAAGGATGCAGCATAACGATTTAAGACATTTAGTGGGCTTAATGGTCAAGTGGCTAGCGGCGCCATCGGTCGTTCAGCCGATTTCCATGAAGTGAGGGTTCGACTCCCGCTTTAGCCTGTGGAACTTTTCGTAAAAACGAAAACGAACACGAGGGGAGCCCTTTCCAATAAATTTCCCTAAGGTACCATGCATCTATAAGGTGAAAATCACATGAATATTACACGTTCAAATAATATTAATTTCATCAGCTACGTAAGCCTCCCTTCCTCCCGATGGGTGAAATTGCTGTAGCCGGGTAGATAGCAATCAGACCAAGGCTGGTGTGGCCTTTGCTGTACACAGAAGTTGTCTCCAAACGGTGCATGGCTGTACCTCGCCAGCCGCAGTGTCCACAGGTCACCTTCTACTTGATCGATCCACCTTGCTCGACGCTCGCCTTTTCTTCTTGTACCCATCGGCTCGATTTCGAGAAGCATTTTAACAGGGCTGTCGTCCGACATTCTTAAGACATGCCCAGCCTATCGTAATCTTAAATCTGCCCTCCACCGTAGATCGTACGCAGTAACTTCCGTTTAAAGACACAAAGGACGCCTTGGTCCCCCACTAGCAATGTTCATGTTTCGTGGCCGTAGAGAACTAATTAATGTCTTGTAGATGGCCAACTTTGTAGTTCGGCGAACTTTGTTCGAACTTAGCGTCCTTCGGAGTCCAAAGTAGGCACGACGATTGCCAGCCATAATGTGCCTTTGTATCTCTCTGCTGGTGTCGTTATCCGCGGTCACCAATGACCCCAAGTAAACGAATTCGTCTACTACCCCGATTTCATCACCGTTGATCTGATCTCGTGGTCTTCTCGTGAGCCTTTTCCCTTCATGTATTTTGTTTTCAACGCATTAATCACAAGCCTAATCCTACCAGTTTCAGCCTTAAGTCTAATGTACATTTCCGCCATCTTCTCAACGTTACGTGTTACGATATCAACGTCGTCGGCGAAGCCAAATAGTTGGACAGACTTCGTGAAGATCGTGCCAATCATGTCTATCCCAGCTCTTCGAAACACGACAATCCATCACATTGCCGTAACTCTCTTCGAGATTCGAAGGGACTCGAGAGTGTCCCTGGTACTCGGACGACACACATCACACGATCCATCGTTGCTTTGACCAACCGCGTCAGTTTGTAGCCGGGTGCCACCACCAACTTTCAGACAGTGGTGCCACTTTAAAAAGTGTGAAATCATTCTACAAAATTGAGCATTACTTCAAAATTGGATACTTTTTATATTAAATTCAAATTAAGCATGGTATGTTTCAAATGCTTCATGTTTTCAAGTTGTTTCCGATTTTTTAGCTCAACTTTAAAGTATTATTTTGAATAAAAACTAAACATACTACTTTTTCCATACCGAAAAAGTCAAAATCACATACGAAACTTCAAGTTGATAGCCGTCAAGCTTAACGAATTTAAAAAAAATCTTCCAACCATAATTTACAATTCAAATTCGCAAATCCCATTTTTTATGAAAATCGACACAGCCTATTTCGACACTTCGGCGACTTTTTTTTGAAACGATCATCAAGTTTGATTTTTTTTCCGGTGTAAAATCACTATTCTACCTGTCAATTGTTGGAGGTCTAGTTTGGCGTATGTTTCGTCATCCATCACAAAACAACTGTATCGGGTAAACATCTCCGTGTAAAGCTGCTTAGCACGGATCTTGGCAACAGTTTGCTGTCGTTCATCGCGGTTTTGCGTGTTTTGAACCTTTTATGCTACAATAATAAAAATCTTGCCATTTTGATGTAACTTTGCTTAACGCCAATCTATTGGGATTTCGGGTAAAATTACCCTTAAATTTTTTCTCCATATTCCTACATCCTACTTCCGGGTTTTTTCCTGACATGTGCTTGTAATCTAAAGTTAACCAGTCGCTGTACCTTTTTAGTATTCTTGAGGAGGCTGAATTACAGATTTGCAGCTTTTTCCCAAAGCACAATAGAACAGCTCCGGGTTTTCCACGAGAGTGTAGACAATTTTTTCACGCGTCTCCACTAGACTCACACCCTTCTTGGCCACAAATAACAAACACATACACAACTACGCAATTCATAGGATGTAAACATTACACTTTAAAGGGAAACTTTAAAAAAATGGTTGATTCCAGTCCAGTGGAAAAAAAGTTACAACCAATTGTAAGTGTTGCATTAATTTAGTTAAATTTTAGAATTCCTAAACCTCATAGCCCCCATAATTTAGTTGGTGGTGCTAATAGATATTTTTCATGATCTTCAAATGTCCTTAATTTGATTTACCTTAATCTGCATAGAAAAGTCACAAGTTTTATATTGTGTGTTCTAACGGGAAAATAAAAATTCAGTCTGCAAAGAACCCGTAAAGGGTGTCCACGATGAAATTTCCACACACAAAATTGATTCGCAAAATTCGAGTTTTCATCCGATTGCCATCAAATTTTCAGGGCTTGAGAAATAACTATTAAACTTCATTTTTCCATTTTACCCGTATTTTATTTACAGTCCATACGCAAATTCCCGCACCTTGGCCTTAACCCCGGCCATAAGATTCTGCACAACCTGTGAATCAACCGTTTTTTGCATGTAAACCCATACTTTCTTCAGTTCCTCGACTGTCTTCACTACCTTAGGTCGTTTAAGAAGGTGCTGCTTCATAATCGCCCAGTACTTCTCGATGGGACGGAGCTCCGGAGTGTTGGGAGGGTTGAACATTTTTGGCACGAAATTGACCTTATTGTCCGCATACCACTTCAGCACGTCCTTGGAGTAGTGGCATGAGGCCAAATACGGCCAGAAGATTGTTGGGATGTTGTGGGCCTTCAGGAGAGGAAGCAGCCGCTTCTGGAGGCACTCTTTTATGTACACCTGTCCGTTCATCGTGTCCTGGGTCACGAAAGGTGCACTCCGCTTCCCGCACGTGCAGATGGCTTGCCAAACCAGGAATTTCTTCGCAAATTTGGACATCTTCTGAGTGCGGACATGCTCCGGAACGCTGAACTTATCCTTGGCCGTGAAAAACAGGTTGCCGGGGATCTGTTTAAAGTCGGCCTTCACATATGTTTCGTCGTCCATGCTGCAGCATTCAACTTTCGTCAGTATGTTGAGGTACAACTTCCTGGCACGGGTTTTGGCGGACTTGTTCTGCTTATCGTCGCGATTAGGGGCCTTTTGTACCTTGAACGTTCGAAGCCCAGCCTTAGTTTTGGCCTTCTGGACAAAACTTCGGCTTAGGTGTAGCTTCTTAGCCACATCCCGAACGGAGGCGTTCGGATTTCGGTTGAAGGCCCCAACTACGCGGTTGTGATTTTTGGTGTTGTACGGAATACTTTTTCCTTCGCTTCTGGGCTTCCGATCGGTGGTCAACCGTTCCTCGAACCGCTTAATCACTCGCGACACCGTGGAATTCGCGATTCCCAACGTTTTAGCGATGGAACGATGCGAGAGATCCTTGTTTTCGTGATGAATGCGCAAGATTTTATCACGCGCGAGCTGTTCTTTCGACTCCATTTCCGCGAGTTTTTAAACTCCATTTCCGCGAGGACTTTAAAACTTGCAGGATGTAATTAATGCACTATGAACTAAATCCGCTCAAATTTTCATTAAATTCTACCCAACGGTTAAAAAGTAAGAGCAATTTCATAGTGTGGCATTTTCATCGTGGACACCCTTTACTACCTCGATTTCATCACCGTCGATCTGAACTCGTGGTAGGAGGCTAACATTGTCTTCTCGTGAGCCTCTTCCCTTCATGTATGTTGTTTTGACCAACCGCGTCAGCTTGTAGCCGGGTGCCACCACCAACTTTCAGACAGTGGTGTCACTTTAAAAGGTGAGAAATCATTCAACAAAATTGAGAAATTATACAAATGTGAATACTTTCTTATTATAATCTCAAATTGAGCACGATATGTTTCAAAAGCTTCATGTTTTCAAGTTGTCACTGATTTTTTAGCTCATCTTTAAAGTAGCTTTTTTGAATAAAAACTAAACATACTACCATTCCCGTACTGAAGAAGTCAAAATCACATACGAAACTTCAAGTCGATAGCCGTCAAGCTTAACGAATTTCAAAAAATCTGAAACTTTTCTGGGATGGGTGTTGGAACATTTCCAACCATAATTTACTATTTAAAATCGCAAATCAGATTTTCAAAAAAAATCCACACTACAATTCGGCGACTTTATTTTGAAACGATTGTCCACATGGAATTTTTTTTCCGGCGTAAAACATCTCCACGCAGAGCTTCTTAGTACGTGTCTTGGCAACAATTTGCTGCCGTTCATCGCGGTTTAGAATATTTTGAACCTTTCATGCATTTAATCCAGTTCTTGCCTTTTAACCGTTTCTTCCCGGAACGAAATTTTGAAATTTTGGGATTTCGGGTGAAATTACCCTTAAACTATCCCTCCATCTTCCTACATCCCACTCCCGATTTTCCACCTGTTATGCGCTTGTGATCTAAAGTTAACCAGTCGTTGTACCTTTTCAGTACTCTTGAGAAGGATGAATAATAGATTTGCAGCATTTTTCCCAAAAAACAATGGAACAGATACGGATTTTCCATGAGAGGGTACACAATTTTTCACGCGTCTCCACTTGACTCACTTCCATCTTGGCCGCAAAAAAATATATTCACACACAACTACGCAATTCACAGGATATAAATAATACACTTTAAAGAGGAACTTTTAAAAAAATTGGTTGATTCCAGTCCGGTGGAAAAAAAGTTACCACCAGTTGTAAGTGTTGCAATAATTTCGTGTTCGTCCATTTTTTAGATTTCTCAACTTTATAGCCGCCACAATTTAGATGGTGGCGCTAATAGATATTTTTCATGATATTCAACGTCCTAAACTTGACTTACCTTAATCTGCATAGAAAAGTCACAAGTTCTAAATTATGTGTTCTAACGGGAAAATAAATAGTGAGTTTGCAATGAACCCGTATTCTCAATATTAATTCTTTTCTATGTTTGTAACTATCACTTAATATATTCATTAGATATTTTCATATTGTAATGCTTGAAGATGCGTGTCTTAACATTCATACAAGATGGCTCTATTGTTTTCTTTTTACAACCGTAATTATATAACATGATTAAAATTTATAACATAATATAAAGAAATAAAAATGTTACCCAAAAAAAGAGATAATAAATTAGTAAAAAAGAGAAAACAAACCACTGGTTTAATATCTTTAAAATTGCATGCTGATTATTTCAATTTCTGTCTGAAACTGCTTATATTACTGCTTGTAAATATACTGATGGGGGTAACTCCGGCGTAGTGGTTAACATCCATACCTCTTACGCTAAAGTCACTAGTTCGAATCTCACCCCCGAACAAGTAACGATAATACCCAGAAAGTATTTGAGTGACTACGCCGGGAGATGAACCAGTCCAGGGCCAAAAATCTCGATAATCTCATGCCCTTTCGCTCAATTTAAAAAAAAAAACATCTGTTAATTTTCCTACCTGCCGCACTCTGACGGACCTTTCAACACTTTCTCTTCACATCTTTCATTCTAGCCAAAAACATTGTTGTTCACTCTTTGTGCCCCATGGTGATGAGCGAACATCTCCTTCTACATCATAATCGTTACTCCTCGCACGGAGAATACATAACATAACAATTAATGTATCGATAATCTCGATAATCTCGACAAATTATATACTGCCAATATTGTCAAATTGGTAAACAGTTTCTTTAGAGACTGCTTAGAATTAAAGTATGGGACTTATAGACTGTTCCGATAATTATAAATACACTAATGATTAACCGGCAATTCAAAATTAAGGTTCAGCAATTCAAAAGGTATGAGCATCAGAGTAGTTGAAACTGCATTACGGAAGTATCAATAACAGTGCTCTTCCGTAGATTCCCCGAGATGGGGTAGAAAACCCGGTCCCACTGACCCTTGAATCGGCAGAAAGATAAGAGACTATTTCAATAGGGTGGGGCTTATTTGAAAAAAATAATCGGGCACATGTTTTCCCATGTGGAAAATGATCTTTAGGGTCCATCAGATGACATACTAAAATTTCAGATTTTTTCGTTAAGGTTTAGAGGTGCCGAAATGGGCCTAAGTGCTAAATGTCGAGCGGTAGCAAATATCAACCAAAACAGATGCATTTATAAGTAAACACGTCATTTTGTGACCCTAAAGGACGAAAATTTGGTCGGTTTTGCGGTATCTCTCAACGCTTTTGAGATATAATCCTCTTCAATGAATGTGTGTTTGCACTTACGCCAACATATTTGAACTATAGCAAGCAACATCTTTGCTGTACGTTTATAATGACAAAATTATATACTGATAAAAAGCAGAAAGAAAGAAAGCGAGAAAAGGAGGTAGATTTAGAGAGAGAGAGAGAGAGAGAGAGAGAGAGAGAGAGAGAAAGAGAATGATCTTATAATTGAGAGTACACAAGGATCTTGAGTATATTTAAACATATTTGTTTATTTATTAATATTGGACTCATAAAATTACATGTCATTTCAAATACTGAATAACAATAATACTTTTCTTCAAATAAGCAAAGCTTTGGTTATGAAATTTCACGTTTACAATAAGGTTTTGGAAGTGGTTTTCGTATTGAGTTATGTTACCATCATAATCTTCAATCAGTTTGATGGCTCTTTCTGAAATTAAAATTTCCCTGGAATTAAAATGTTGATGCAGTTTCAACAGTAATGGCCCAACATAAATAAATCTAATTTCATTGTTCCAAAAACATATCCTTCTACGTTGAATGCAGCTCGTCGAGCTGAAATAATTTCATTTGCCAAAAATCACATTGCTGTAAGTTATCTTCCACTAAACTATCAAAAGCTTACCTTATTTCCTTCCTAACTTCTTACAGACTGGCCAACCTCGCGACAACTACCTGATTTGCTTGAATTAACTACAATCTTTCTTGGTATCACTAATGCTATAAGCGTCCAATTCCGTCAGCTTGGACCAATGCATGCTGCTAGGTGGATGGCGAAAGCCCATTATAGCTTGAAAGTGTGGCTATTTCGAGCGCAATTCAAACTTTCAAGGAAGGAAATTTCAGGACTTCTGGATATTTGTACGTTTCTGGTATCAATGTATATTGAGGCCTGGTTTTCAGGAACTCGTCTTACGTTGGCACCTAAAATAAATCTTCTATTGATCTCCAGGGTTTAAGAATTCCAAACTATTAATTTGTTGGTCTCACCAGTTTCGATGAAAGCCTTCCGAATATAGAACGACAGGACCTCGCACGCTCGATTAAACCTAATCTCGGCAATAAATAATCTGCGAGGAAGATCTGCTTAGCGCATTTGGGAACTGAGAACACAACATATTTTTTTGACAAGCTTGGTATAAATTTCAGCTTTCTCAATGTACCTGTGGCTTCATGGTTCATAAATGAGACCTACATTCATGGAAGAAACATTGTTGATAATTTGAAAGTCGTAAACGATCACACTGAAAGAGCCATCAGACTGATTGAAGATTATAATGGTAACATAAATCAATACGAAAACCACTTCCAAAACCTTATTGTGAATTTGAGTTTTTGTAACCAAAACTTTGCTAATTTGAAGAAAGGTACTATTGTTAATCAGTATTCGACATGACACGTAATTTTATGAGTCCCCAATATTAATCAATATATAAATACGTTTAAATATTTTCCAAATCCATGTGTACTCTCCCCATGTGTAATTATAAGATCATTCTCTTTCTCTCTCTCTCTCTCTCTCTCTCTCTTCTCTCTCTCTCTAAATCTTCCTCCTTCTTTCGCTCTCTTTCTCTCTGCCTTTTATCAGTATAAAATTTTGTCATTATAAACGTACAGCAAAGATGTTGCTTGCGATAGTTCAAATATGTTGGCGTAAGTGCAAACACACATTCATTGTTGAGGCTTATATCTCAAAAGCGTTGAGAGATACCGCAAAACCGACCAAATTTTCGTCCTTTAGGATCACAAAATGACGTGTTTACTTATAAATGCATCTGTTTTGGTCGATATTTGCTACCGCTCGACATTTAGCACTTAGGCCCATTTCGGCACCTCTAAACCTTAACGAAAAAATCTGAAATTTTAGTATGTCATCTGATGGACCCTAAAGATCATTTTCCACATGGGAAAACATGTGCCAGATTATTTTTTTCAAATAAGCCCCACCCTACTATTTCAAGCGTCATCCTTCAGCATCACTCCGAGATGTGGCGAAAAAGCTAAGTACTTCGTTGACTAATGTTATGCGTGCCAAGGAGAGCATGGGCCTGCAGACTCGACGGAAGCAGACGCAGCCAAAATTTGGCACAAAACAGGCTAAATCTGTGGAACCGAGGGCTCGAAAGCTGTACGACAAACTGTTGACAAAAAATCGGGCTGTCTTATCATGGAAGATTAAACCCACATAAAAGCCGATTTTAAAACTCTGCCGAGACCACAGTTTTATACCTCGCCGAAGAGATTCTTTCCTGGATGTGGTGAAAGCCATTACACCGAAAAATTCGGTAAGATTGTAATGGTTTAGCAGGCCATGTGCGGATGTACAAAAATATCTTGTCTATTCATTACGACAGACACAATGAATGGTCAAATCTAAGTAAAGAAGTGTCTGTAAAAAAGGTTGCTATCCTTGATCAAACCGCCTGGCCTGATTTTGCTTCTTGCCATTACTCTTAATATGCACTAGAGCGGTACAAAAGTAACAATGTCGTATTTGTACCAAAGGAGATGAATCCACCAATCTGCCCAGAGATTCGCCCTATCGAAACTTTCTGGTCTTTGATGAAGGCGAAACTGAGAAAACACATGAAATCAGCGAATGTTGGGAAATTTAAGAAAGATTGGCCAAAAGTGGTGAAAATGGTAGGAGAAAACATTGTGCAGAAGCTTATGAGTAGTGTTAAGGGAAAAGTTAGAGAACCCGCCTAACCTACGAAAAGTCAAGCAAATTGAAATGAAGATGGAAAGAAACCATTGTTATTTGCTATGTTTAAGTATGGTCAGTTTTATTTCTGAATGAAAGTGTATTTATATTTTTCGGAACAGTCTATATAACGACTTACAGTGAGGTTGTATACTCAGCTAACGATAGACCAGCATCAGTTCATAAATAAAGCTACTTAGGTAAAAAATGTAAAGAATCATCCACAATTCTTAAATGAAAATGATCAGTTGTAAAATTCGATTTTTAGTGGATTTAGTGGCACGCAATTGTCGGTTTTAGGAACTATTCTGGTAAGTCCATCGAATAAATTTCCATTTCTTCAGTGTTCTAAAATAAATGGAATTGAAAATTTGAGAAATTTCAGGGCAATAATTTCTCCATAGACGTATGGCAGTCGCATGTATCTATCAATATGGTTATCCAGTGATCGAACAGATTAATCAAAGTAATTAAAGAATAAGTCTTATTGTTACATTTCTAAGGCCAGTAATTATTTGTTAACATATAAAAGAAGACATCGAATTTCGATACATTCTTCGATTGTCATCTGCTTGAATGAACTACTAAACGTAGGAAATTTATGTTCAAACATGTTCTACATAATTGTCACATATAAATAATATAAACAAACAGCTCCCTGGGGAGCCACACACACCTTCGTCGTCCGGTTTTAGTCCATAGAATGGTAGACAAAACAGAAAACTTGCGTGAGATCAAATATCACTGTTATCCGTGGCACTTCGCAGCTCAGCCTGGCATAGTGCGTTTTGTCGTCTTTCTCCTAAAACGATAAAGTTCTTCGCTGAGTTCGTGGCGCTCCCGATTCCGGGATACACTCACAGTTGCCCATAATTTCACGCTGAGCGCCAAATGATGCTTCCTCGTTTAGAAATATGGGACCCTCCGTGAAGAAGGAGTCAGCATGACTGTATCTGGAATAATTACCGTTTTTGTGTGCTGGAGATTTATGAAGCAATCGTCCTAGCGAAGTAACGCTAATAAATATATCCCCAGCTGATGATGCTGATGCTTATGATTTATTTCCTAAGGAAAATCGTCAACCATCTCAAAACCCAAGAATTCCCGTTGCAGCTTAAATACCGTGGAATGAAATTCTGTGTTATTACCGCACATACAACATGTCTCCCGTCAGGTGTGGTGCCATGTTGTAAAAACGAGCGTCCGAATACTCGAATCAATATGCTAAACACAACATAGTACAGGTCATGTTGTCCGCGTGCCAGTCGAATAAATTAACTCGAAACTTGTGAGGTCTCTTCTTCGCCTTGTTAATCCTCCATGCTCGAATTTGCACGTGTTTAACACGGTCTCATGCTAAACGATTACAAAACGTCCGATACATGCAAAAAGGATTAACTACACGATCACTTCGCATCCCGAGCCAACGAGAAACCTGGGTGTTTGCTTTTATATTTATCGATCTTCCCCCGCACCAGACGAGGCTTTCTTCTTATTTTTTCCCAGTTCCAGGCATAGGTCGTTAAATGTAGGGTAAATATCTGGCTGCTGCTCAGTCCACTTGCCCGATGCAAAC
This sequence comes from Aedes japonicus, assembly GCA_034211315.2. Classification (NCBI taxonomy): domain Eukaryota; kingdom Metazoa; phylum Arthropoda; class Insecta; order Diptera; family Culicidae; genus Aedes; species Aedes japonicus. The sequence goes on from JASCZW010000633.1 coordinate 231,428, forward strand.
CATAAATTAAGTGGAGATAAGCCATCTCGGATAAGAATTTTGCTGGTGTGAATATACGTAATAAAAATCACACCGTTTTCTGAGGACGGTTTCCATAAAGCGTTTACTGTCACATGGGATAGGTGGCATTTCACGAAACGTTTTAAATTACCGATGATGCATATTTTGCGTTCTGTTTTGGATGAAGTATGGGAAATGAAATTGATGGAATGTCAGAAGGAATTTAATGTCTACGAAAGAATTTTATTTTTTTATATTCGAGAAAAAAACACCCTCGGATATAATAAAAAAGTTTTGAGAACTTTTTTACCATAAGGGAATATTCATAAATTACGCCAAGCTGAATTGGAAACTGTGACGACTAGTATAAAATATTTGTTGACTATTCCAAAAAAAACTGAGCACAGCGTGTAGAAGGTTTTATCATCAAAATTTGGTGTCATACAAAAATGCATCTAATATGACCTTCTTTCAATTGTAGGATCCAATAATTGTTATATAGGGTAAGGGGATGTAATGTTAGCCTAGCTCCTTCATTCGGCTTATGTACCAAATGTGTCATTAATTTAGCGATAATCAACAAAATCACGTTGCTATTACGATGACCGATGATATCCAAAGCAATTGAGACAATATCAATCAAGTTATAGTTGTTCACTTTCGCGTAATTTTCGATTACTTGCACTTTTGGGGCATCATGATTTCACCGGTTAAGCTGAACAGATGATCTACCTATCTTTAAGTGATCTAAATTTGGCTTAATTGAGTCGATAAAGCAAGTAATGCAGTCTGGATGTGCAGAAAATAGTTACACTTTACAAACTCACTGTTCACATTGCTGAAATAACAATGATTTACAAGAAAATCGTAGACCCAATGTTGGGGACATATTTTTTTGTATGTTCCCAACTATGGCCTGTTGTATCAATAACGTAGTAAAAAGGTTGTTATTGGAAAATTTCAAGTAGAAATGCATGAGTTTGTGGATGTTTATATTCAAGTGCCTCATCTTAACACAAACTGAAGGAACAAAATTATTGTATAGTGAGTTATAATGTTTTTATTATTGAATGGCTAATAAATCAAACATGAACATCACTTAAGTCTTTCGAGGTAGTTTTACTTGAGTTTGTTTTGTGGAATGTTGTAATAAGTAAATGAAATACAGCCTGCAATGCCTTAATTCATAAAACTTGAAAAAACCGTACAAAGACTGCATTTAGTAATAAATCCATCGAATGGGACGTAGTTGCATCCATGAATAGACCCAATTTGGCGCCAATAGACCGACATTAAATCCATATCCTTCGAATGTTTCTGACTTTATAACAAGAGTTGTGTAACTTTTCGTGATACATTCTACCAAATGTCTTATCAAACTTATTTTTGCAAGTGCTTTACTAGTTGAATCTCGGCTACAGCTTAGCAACTTTATGAGTTATAATAAAAAATGTAATCGATGGTTGCATGATAGGCTGAGTCAAGGGACATATACCCTAGTATAATTCAAATGAAAAAAATAATCACTTGAGTATTTCATTGACCGAATCAAAGTTACCGGGAATTTTGTCTATTTCCTGCTATTAGGTACTGTTCTACCACTTCGGCCACGACTCGCTTTCAACAAGACCCTATACTCATTTGCTTAAAAATGTCCGCCACCCACACTCCTGCACAATTATGGATGTCATTCAATCTAATGACAATTTGTAGCACCTAGTAATATTTTTGTGATAAAACGTCGCCTGTTGTCTGTCTTCAGGAACCACCAGAAATTGTTTTAATACACTAAGGGTTTCTTTTGCACGGGGGGTACGTTCCACTTATGGTATGGAACCGTGTAAAAAAATACTAAAAAGAGTTGATAAATTCACATGCCTATACATTTTATATTGCTTCGATTTTGTTTGTATGCGTTACCTTTGCATGCAATGATCAAAATACAGTTTTTAAAATTTTGAGTATTTACACCAAAAAATGTGATTTTTTTGAAAAACTGCCATATGATTACTTTTGGCCCAAAACGTGAAATGTGATTTGAATGAGGCCGATAAGTTGTTCCGTTCTGGAGTTATCACCGAAAACAACTCGTGTAAAAAAACCGTGCAAAAAAAAAACCTCAGTGTATATATGTAATGTTTTTTTTTCATGAACGAAAATTGTTTTTGTTTAGAACGTGTCAAAATACCATCGTTTTCCTTCAGTAGTAGAAGCCGGAACTTCCGCGTTCACAAACTTATGAAGTGTTCTGGAGAGTGTGAGCTTCAGTGGAATACTTGTAACTAAAAAATAAATAGAAAGATTAGTAATTTTTTTTTAAATTCCAACTACCTTTATTGCTTATCTTGACAGAAACGCGTATTTTGTCTACAATGTACACGACACTGAAGAAGTCTCTACATTGTAGACGAAATACGTGGCTCTGTCAAGATAAGCAATAAAGGTAGTTGGAATTAAATGGAAATTACTAATCTTTCTTCTCATTTTCTAGTTATGAAGTGTTTATACCCGTAAAATGGCTCGTGCACTATGGTCAGAGTATGTTTATTACAGTAAAGCTATGGTTTGATTATGGGCAATGGTTTCCGACGTAAATAAGCAATTTGAATAATGATCCATAATTGTGACAGAAAATAGTTGGCTTCCCACATTGGATCACTTATTACATTTGCACTTTTAATTTAAATATTAAATAAAAGATAACTAAATTGAAGATTACAAAAAAAAATATAAGATGAAATACGGTACCTAATTAAAAACGGAAGCAATGTTGAGGCTTTGAAAAATGTTTTTTCGGAAGCTTGCAGAACCAGAAATACGCAAAAAGCGGTTAAACGTTATGCGGTTTAGTTATTTGAAGACCCCTCTAAGAATACCAAGCCTGCACGGTTATCTCAATTTGCGCTCTTAGGGGCTATTCATAAACCACGTAGACTTTTCTGGGTTTTGGCAAAAGTCTAAGCTCCATACAAAAATTCAAAAAAAATTATGGCCAAAGGGGTTGAGATGTTCAAATATAAGCCTACGTGGTTCATAAACAGGCCCTTATGTCTATAAAGTGTACTCTTTCAAGGGAAACTGGGACTACGCCAAAAAGGAGTATATTACTTTTACTCTCTTCAGCGTAAACTGAATGTACGTCAATATGTGCATACTTTTTACTCCTTTTGAAAAGTAAAAAATGCGTACTTTATAATCCTTTTCAAAAGTAAAAAAAGCATACTTTTCAGTCCTTTTCAAAAGTTTAACATGCATATTTTTTACTCCTTTTAATAACAATCATTCCTTTTCAAAAGTTTAACATGCATACTTTTTACTCCTTTTAATAACTTAAGATGTAAGCCGGCGTCGGTGTTGTAGGGGTAAGCGTGTCTGCTACTTGGCACCCCAGTGGGTCTCAACCAGTGGATTTCGATCCCAGTCGACGTCGGTGGATTTCTGAGGCGAAAAAATCTGGTCACGTCTTACTTCGGAAGAGAAGTAAAGCCATTGATCCCGGCTCATATTCATGAATAGGTGGAGTCGTCTTCCCGGCGTTGGTGATTGTCACCATGTGAGGAAATAGACCGACGAAAAAAAATAACTTAAGATATGTACTTTTTACGCCCTTCGGAAAATCGATATTGCTCGAGTATTGCTTAAAATGCTTAAAAGCAATCTTTATAAATTGAAAATAAAAAAATAACAAAAACATGTCTAGAATTTTTGCGCCGAAGTTGACTCAGGTTTTTTTAGGCAAGAAGAAAATGGATATAGTTTTTAGCTCAGGAAGTAGCAGTACATCGGTTCCAAGCTTAAGGATTCGCCTTAAATGTATCCCTAATAGCTGCATTTGGCCTCAGAACATGGGAGACCTGTTTTCATACAGTATAAAACATTTGTAATTACTGACAATAGCTAATATTTAACTAACTTGTCAGTTTCGCGAATGCGTCTGTATCCAATGTATTGGATAATCCCTTAAATTTGTATACTGCGACAGCCTAAATCAATTCCGGAACATAAATCAATTGCGGAACAGAAAAGAAAACTCTGCCCGTTACATGATGCTGACGCCATTTTCAAATTAGCATTTATTTGATAAGCGCATAATCAAATAAATGCTAATTTGAATGCGTCAGCATCATGTCACGGGCAGAGTTTTCTTTTCTCAGCGGTGCTTACTTTTTCCGCATTTTTCTGTCGCCGTTGACATACTTGAAGAGGTGTAAAAAGTACTCTTCATACGTGTATTAAAACTAAACACTTTTTGACGTATAAACTACAATCTTGAAAATGTGCAAAATATAGTCATAAAATGAGTTTAGCAGATTTACCGTTTGGACCCTCAACAGTATTGCGTTCTGATGACACTTTACAAAGTCGGATTCCCAATAAGTGAAACCGATTTGACACACACTGTAGAAGAATACGGCAATATAATCAGACAAACTATCACTTCATTTCCAAGAAGTTCTGCAATTTTAATGTTCCTTTTAGTTGTTATGAACATGAATCAAAATGAATATTTTTCAATTGCTTCAGGAGAAAATTGGGCCCAACTTTTTTTGCAACGACATGCTTTGATCAAGAAGAAATTCAATACAAATCTGTCAAGGCAGGGAGTAAAGGTAACTGAGGACCTAATTTGGATGTGGTTTTTAGAAGTTGAAGACACTATGAAGACATTATCAAGTCGATTTTTGATAACCTAATACGAATCTTTAGCTTTGATGAATTGGGATTTCAATTTGTTCCAAAAAGTTTCAAAGTTTTGTGACTCTGAGTATACTTACATTGTACATACATAATAAATCAGACAAAGAGAGCGTTACTGCAGCTTTCGGTAGTAATGCTGAAAGAGAATTAACTTCACAATTGATTCTTTTTCCGGGCAAAAGAGTAAGCCACGACGTTGCGGAAAGCATTCCTAAGGGAACCAATTGACGTCTATGCGGTGAAAGATGTCAAACAGCTAAAACCATCAAAGAACACGTTACAAAATTACTTCTAAAATTGGCTGGTCTGAGTTAGGGTAACGGGATGTAATGTTAGCCTAGCTCCTTGATTCGGCTTGTGTACCAAATATGTCATTATTTCGGCGATAATCGACAAAATCATGTTGCTAGGTCCAGATGACCGATTTGTTTCAAAGTAATTTACACATATTTCATCAATGTTTAGTTGTTAACTTTCGCCTAATTTCAGATTTCCTCAACTTTTTAGACACCATGAATTTACTGGTTAAGCTGAACAGATTTTCTACACGATCTTCGAATGATCTAAATTTGCCTAAATTGAAACTATAAACCGAATAATGCAGCCAAGTTGTACTGGAAATATTCACACGTTATAAACTAACAGGTCATAGGGCAAAATAACAATGATTGACCCTGAAAACCATAGACCCAATGTTAGGAACATATATTTTATTAGGTTCCCAAATATGGCCTATTTCATGGAAACCGTAGTAAAAATGTTGTTATTGCTAACATTTACAATGAAAATGTCTGAGTTTCGGTTGAATATTTTTCATATGGCTCATATAACCACAAACCAAAAGAACAAAATCTGTGAAGCATGAATTATAATGTTTTGATTGCCGAATGGCCGCTAAATTATATGTAAAAGTTACTGAAGTATTTTTAGATGTTTAAGTATAGTTTGTTGGATAGACCGAATACAGCTGGCAACGCCTTGAATCTGGAAATCAGAAAAACAAATTGTACATAGACAACATTAATTAACAAATCTATCGAATGGGACGAACTTGCATCCATGATTAGACCCAATTTAGTACCCATAGACCGACATTACATCCATATCCGTCGCAAGTTTCTGACTTCATAAAATGAGTTGGGTAACTTTTTGTGATACATACTACCAGGTGGCTTATTAATCATATCTTTGCAAGTGTATAGCTAGTTAAATGATGCTTCCAGTTCAAATACCGTATGAATTATAGTAAAAAATGTAATCGATTGTTGCATATTAGGCTGAGTCAAGGGACACATACCCTATTTGTAGTTTTTTATTACTTTATTATCGAGAATTTTAGTCCTGGGCTGATTCAACTCCTGCCAAAGTCACTCAAATACCTTACGGGTATTTTCGCAACCTGTCCGTTGGTGAGATTTGAACTCGTGACTTTGGCGTGAGAGGTATGGATGTTATCCACTGCACCAGGGTCACCTCTCGTTTCTTGTAGTTGTTTTTGTAGATGGCCACAAAAGCCATTTTAGTCTGGAGATGGCGAAGTTTTGTGCACAAAACCAGATTATACTGATTTCATTCTAACTTAATTCAACAAAAAATCTCCAGCCGCTAGACCGTTGTTTTTTGGTCCATTGAAAACCTTGCACTTTCAAGGCAATATAATTTCAATTTGCCATTCTTCTTAAAACGGCGCTGGATAATTTCAAAAACTCAAAGGATTATTCGAAAAAGGCTTTTTATAGTTGTGGACTCTGTGTGATGACAAAATGATCAATTTCAGATCCATGCCGACACACGCTTGAACAACGTTTGAAAATTCAACCAATTGCTTAAAAGTGAATGAAGGAAATGTAGATGCATCAACTCAAAACTGAAATTGATGTAGAAGAAGATGTTCGCTCATCACCATGTGGCACCAAGAGCGTACAGTAATGTTTGCTAGAATGAAAGATATGAAGAGAAAGTGTTGAAAGTTCCGTCAGTGTACGGTAGGTTGGAAATAGAATAGAAGTATTGGTGATGAGCGAACATCTCCTTCTACATCATAATCGTTACTTTACGCACGGAGAATACAAAACATAACAATTAGAGTATGAAAACAATTATCAACTTCGACTGCATTACATCGATCAGGAATTGAATTGCAATCAACTGTTGAGAGTTTTGGACAACAGAATGAAAGATTTTTGGTTATTGGCCCCACGAAGAGCTCATTTAATTTCAGTCAGACACTGCTTTGACAAATTCGGACGCTGATGTAAATGACGGTTGCCCTTTTTTGTCTCATAAAAATTCTGGTGGGTATGAATTGGGTGGAAAACTTGTATGGTTTATATATCTTTTTTTCCTTTCTCAAATTTTGCGACAGCTTCTCTAAACGCTATCCACACGCAGGAAAAAGCAGAAAATGTGGAGTTGGAAACTTCAATTGCATCCAGCTTAAAGTCAAGGGAATGTTGATTTAATTAAAACCAACGACAACGTCGCATCCAAAATATGTATGATTTGTAGCAACCAGGGACAGATGTCTACAATTGTGTAAATAAAAAGGATTTGGAAAAGAAAGAAATCAAAGATGTCAAGAATGGAAGAACCAAAGAACGAAAAATTCAGCAACAAGAATATACCGAAGAAAAGCTTATAAAAAGTGCCATAAAATGAAGAAAATAAAAACACAATCTAGAAAAAGCAATGGCAAAACTTATTTCATCGAAATAAGTACAAAATCAGCCGAAAGATATTTTTGTTCTGTGACGAAAAGCACTAGATGTATCATTGGTTGTCTTCATTATGTCATTGTATGAAGTGCCATTGTAGTGAAGCCATTTATTCTTAACATGCTCAAAATCTTCTTTTTAAAAGTTTCTGCTGTTTAACTTTTTGATAAACTTTGATGAACTTCTATGAACTTCTAGTATCAATCGGAAAAACCACATGTACATAGACGGGCAAGTCCAGTCTCATTAAATTGACTAATTGATTCTAAGCTAAGCTAGATGGTCTTATTCATCACGGAAAAAAATTCCCTCGTACAAAGCAAGCGTTAAAAACGAAATTGTTTGCAATATTTCATAAAATAGAGCTGATTTGAGCAATATCTAGCTTAAATTTACATGAAATATCCCTTGAACATATGCCAAAATTAGTATTCTATACCTGTGCATCAAGATAAAACTGGTGGGAGTCATTTTTTCATATGGTTTATAGGTTAGGTTATTTATCACTTCACGATTTTTGAGACTAAAAATCACAAACAAAACAAAACAGACAACGTTGAAATTGCTAACCTTGGATGATCCACTGGAGCAAACGATTCTTGATAATTTCACTCCTGAAGTCGTAATAGTGTTTGAGGTTTGTTCTCAGTAAACTTCGAATTGATAGGGACTTGATCCCGTATTTCCTTTAATAACGCAAAAGCTAAAGGTTTCTTTCAAGCCTATAACAATGTTGATTTTAATATGCCTGAACTGAATATCCTAAAGTCTCTCAAGATATCATAGATAACTGTATATTATATAGATCAGTTCTGGATTTGCTTTCGCCATGCCATGATCATGTATGGAAAGGATTTGTGTATACCGTTCTGATTAAATTTTCGGACAGCTTCATATTTCGGACACCTTGTACTAAAACTGTAAATATGACATATGGTACACATGTGTAAAATACATCACGATAGCTAGGTACCTACTTTAAATCCCCCTCTTAAGTTTCCAATCATTTTAATTTGAAATGAAAGTAGACGTTTGCTTAGCGGTACCAGTAGTAATTCACGATTTGTTCGCGGGTGAATTTCTTCTGTGATTCAATTCGTTTCAATTGCTAGTATAGTCTACATATTCAATTTGGTAAGAATTGTAACGGTCCACTGATGTTTGTTTTTTAATATAATCAGTATTTCGCTCAAAAATTAAGAAAATCAAGTGTCCGAAAAATGAGTCATATCTTTTCACTACGATTCGTATTTTGGGTAACAAAATTCAATATGACAACTACCTCCTAATTTCCAGCTTATTATGAATGAGAACCGCAAATACCCTAAGGGAAAGTCGAAGCAGCGTTGGATGCCATCCGGAGAGGATCTTACATCCGCCTTGATGCAGCCATCCGTTGATGCAGCCTTGTTCGAGATTCCAAGGAGTACGCTGTATGATTGCTGGAAGGAGTTTCACCCGGACTCGGTGGGAAAGCCAACCGTTCAGACGAAAAATGAGGAAATGGGTATCGCTTCGTGGGTCAAGGACATGGCTGTAGCTGGACTTCCGGTTTGCGAAGAGATCTTGAGGATAAGCGGTGGATAATTCGCGAAACGTTTGGGAAAGCAGGATGTGTTTCCACATGAAATGCCTTCAAAGGGATGGATCACGAAGTTTTTGAAGAGGCATCCTGATGTTTCCAAGCGAACCGCCAACCCAATTTCAAAAAAGAGGATCATCTCGGAAAATGAAGTGCGATCTTGGTTCGCTGAGGTAGAGGCATTCTTAGTATCGCACGATCAATTGGAGGTGCTAAGCATTCTGAGTCGTGTTTTCAACATGGATGAAAGCGCGTTCAAGATGGCTCCAAATCCCAAAAAAAAGAGTATTTGTTGCAATATCGGCAAAAACTGTGCATTCGACTCAAGGTAGGTAATCGTAATTATTCCTGCAAAGTTGTCGATTCATGTTTTTTTTTAATTCAAGGTAATTCCAACCGAGAATCTTACACCGTCATGATGGCTGGCTTGGCCGATGTTTCATTGGTCCCACCGCTCATACTCTTTCCGTTCAAGGAACGTCTACCTCGAGAGGTCGTAAGTAGTGTACCAAAGGAGTGGGGTTTACCAGAGAAAACGGCTGGATGAATACAGGATCGTTCTATGAATATAGGGTAGGTAACGACTTAAGCACCCCGGGACCCTATTCCAAGCACGGGGTTAACGTTAACATATAACGCGCAGTTTTTGCAGTATGGTGCTCCATATAGTAAAGCACCATACTGCAAAATATGAGTGTTGTAGGTTATCGTTTACCCCGTGCTTGGAATAGGGTCTCGGGGTGCTTAAGCCGTTCCCTACCATATATCAAACGTGTTTTACCCGTGGCATGTGAGAAAGAGTATCGCTTTTCCAGTCATTTTGTTCGTCGACTGCCACCGGTCACATGCGACTTATGACACATGCGACTTATGATGTTCAATTTTGCAAAGAGAAGCAGATCATCCTGGGTTTCCTTCCACCGAACGCCACCCATTTCATTCAGCCACTTGATGTGTCTTTTTCCAAGCCTATGAAAAGCGTCTGGGACACTGTGCTTGTCGAATGGCGGTTCGATCATGGAGGTGCGATGATCACAAGGCCAGATTTTGCACCTTCGTTTGAGCAAGCAATCAATGACATAGATCAATGACACTTTATTGTCGAATCCATATACAATCTCTAAAGAGAAAAGAGTAAACATTCCAGTTCTTGTACCCGAGCCAGAAGCTGAACCTGAAGTGCCTAACTTCTAATTTCTTCTCGAGTTGAATCGTCGGCAGCCATCAGAGTTGTTAGTTGCCTTCCAAAAGCAACGTAGAAATTTGTTGTGGACCGGAAATCCTGAGGCAGTTCAGTTGTTCGATTTATGGAGGAGATTATCCGATGAAGTGGAGGGACCACCGGATTGCCTTGAAATCAATCCTACTTTAATCGGCCTTAACATCAGCAGGCCTGATCGACAAGCAGAACCATACATTGTGTATGAGGAACGTAAGTATAATAATTTCAACATTTATTGTATTGCAGCAATATATCCGGAAGAAATCAATGAGTTTTCCGAAACATCTGACGTGATCCTGGACTACACAGGATTCAGTAGGTTTCATTGTTTTAATATAACGATATATAGTCCAGAGCATTGTGGTTTATCACGGTTTTATAGCATTCTTGAAGTCTAATTCATGCTCTTCAGAACCCTTATAAAACCATAATTGTTACTTGGGGTGTCTCAGTTTTTCCTGGAAATTCATCTGCACGTGGAAAACAAAAGCACCGCGTTGCACCAGCGGTGGCTACAAGCAAATCCTAGGACTTAATGTACAGAGAAGAAGAAGCAGCTAAGAAAATGGTGGAAATATCCAAGCGCCAGAAACTCGAAGAAAGGAAGGGAAAGGCTGAGTTGAAACAGTAGGAGAAAGAAATGAAAGCTGTGGCCAAATTAAAGAAACAGGAAGAACGCATGAAGCAAAAGGAGAAACTGGAAGAAGAGAAAAAGGCGAAAAAGGCCATTCGCATGCAGATTAAGAAAGCTAGATTGAAGCAGAAGAATTGAGGAAAAATTACCTCAAGCATAACATTATCAGTCAAAATATTATCAAATGTGTATAAGAATGTACTACATGTATAATATTACACGATAACTATTTCTAAGCAAACCAGTTTTTGGAGTTTCATTGCCTTTTACGTTATGTGAAGTACTGCTCGATTAAGAAAACATGAATTACAGTTACTTTGCAATCACCTCAGTATTATAGGTCACCAATCATATAGACCAGTTGTTTTTATAGTTTTAAGCACTTCATCGAACAAGAACCTATATGCATTTTTACTATTCACATTAGGTTCGTAGTTGCGGCGCGCTTTGGGATCATCCTCGCCTTGAATCCATTCTAATAACATGGAAGGACATTACGGGAAACAGAGCCAACATACATTTATTATCTTTTTTATGTTGTTATATGATAGTATATAATTGCATATGCAATATTATTGTACACTTCTAGTGTTGCAAAGCCTTGTCAAATATCCGCTGGTGTTTTATGTAAGGTTTGAGTACTTGAATTAAGAGTGGTAACTTGGAGTTATATACTTTTAAACGTCAAAAAAATGAAATAAAATGTAGTATTAAAGTAATCCAATGTTGTTGCAGCAATCCAAGAAATCAGATACGTATTCTTTCATCCCCCGTTCTTATACTTTCAGACATTCTTCTCTTTTCAGAGAGCGAGTAATGGCGCTATAACCATAAGCCATATAGGGCTAGGACTTTAGTTAATGCTTAGGTCCCAACCGTTTGACGAGAAATGGAGCATCACTTAACCTATTTAGATTAGATGCTCCCAACGACTATTTTTATAATACCTTCTTTTTTTTGGTTCTGTGCACCAAACAGGGCTTTCTTTTCAACTATTCTCTCCGACTATTAATTTCCCTTTTCCTTTGATATTTACTGAAGACTACGTGGGTTCCCCGTGTCTTCTTAAGGTAGATACCAAATCCTCCCTATCTCCAACGGTTGCATGGACGTGGCCAGGTGAGCGATCGAGGAGTGTCTTCGTGGAGATTATTGTGTGAAGAAACGTATCAGTTATTTGATCCGTTTTATGGTGACATGCAATGTCTTCAACGAATTATTCCTCATCGTAGCTCCATCCACGAGGTGTGCAAACGTCAATGCTAATGCTAATGCTAATGCTAATGCTAATGTTCATCGAACAAGAACCTATATGCATATTTTTGGAATCTATAGAAAGTATGTGGGATACTTTAAATTTATTTCATGTACCTTTGAATCACAAGATGGCGTATAAAACGGATGAGCCTTAATACTGGGTAACCTAAAAAACCTGCACTGATTAAATATAGATAAAAGAATGAATTTGTTTTACGATGTGTGGTTGTGTTGCACGTCTAGGTGGAATTTTTCGTTTTGTATTTCTTTAATTGTAGATTCAATAAAATTTTGGTGGTTACGAACTATGGAACGATTGATAAGCATTCTAGCATACGGAAATTGTAATCAAAGAGGTATCCGAAATTTCAATCAACTCTGTCCGAAATTTGAATTTCAATGGTTCATGGAAAAAAAAACTTGCTTTTTCAAATAAATTTTACATTTCTTTTCAAAATGTTATTGTAGCCAAAACAACACTGTACTAATAAAGCAATAAATCAGAAGAACATGTCCCAATTATGTCGTTACCGCAAATTATAATCATTTTTCTGCTCTATATGTCTTAAGCGTCCGAAATATGAAACTGAAGGTACAAATGTATACATATTTACTATTTAATACAGATAATTACACTGAAGAGAACTTCTTCTTAACAAATCAGCTAAATGTGATAGTTTCTGTCAGTATTTTGAATGTGACAATTTAGCTTTAACAAATGTAGATGATGTAGAAGGAGATGTTCGCTCATCACCATGAGGAACCAAGAGTGAACAACAATGTTTTTGGCTAGAATGACAGATGTTTTTCTGTCATATTTCCAAGCCTGCCGCACACTAGCGGAACTATCAAAAACTTTCTCTTCATATCTTTCATTCTAGCCAAAAACATTGTTGTTCACTCTTGGTGCCTCATGGTGATGAGCGAACATCTCCTTCTACATCATAATCGTTACTCCTCGCACGGAGAATATATAACATAACAATTAATGTATTAATAAATGTAGATGGTCAAAATCAGTTTTAATTCTCTAGAGAGCCAATTTTGATTCCATGTTTGAAGCCATCGTTAACCTAAGAAAGCCAATTTTTAAACGTTGCGAAGAACCTTGAAATAGTAATAGAACCTCAATTTTGTAGATCGAATTTTCGCCATATGCCAGATTTCATAAACCTTACTAGATTATTGTGTGTCTCAATAATGCTTACACTGAGTATAGAATAGTCCACGATTGGTCTACTATTTTGGCTGCCCTCAATTAATTTAGTTTTAAAACTATCCCAATAGTGACGCGCATTTGCGAGTGACGAGATGATGGACCGAGTTCGTAATCTGATATCGAAACAGCCTGTTGTTGTCGGACGGTATCTGGGCCACCTTGCTCGTTATTCCTGTAGGTACACTGTAGCTGTTGCTGCTGCTCATTGAGAAATTCTCTAGAACAACAGCTACAATCTGTGGTCCGTTCCCCGCTGACAGATGCGCCTTCAGGTCTTACCTACATACATTTATATGGATCAGGATGGTGCAGTGGTTTGGCTTCACAACATCAACCCGAAACTAGTTCATCATACCTTTGGTTAGGACAAAAAAATAAAAAGAGTGACGAGTGAGCTCCATTTGAAACGATACAACAGTGCGGTTTTTGCCAGCCCCTGTGAGGCACGCATTGTGGAGATATAGAATTTGCCGCGCTTGGATGATGTTCATTTAATTTAAATAGGGAGACTAAGAGTCACTGGAGTCATTGAATTCCACACATACATATTACAGGACCCCAACTCTCCTACATAAATGAGGAAAGAAAAAAAATCAGTTTCTTGTTCACGTTGACAGCCTTTTGATGGTTGTTGAGGTTTTTCGCTGGAATTTGTTGGCTTTCCACGCTTGAACTGGTCCGTCTCTCACTCTTCTATTGCATTAGATGTGATTTTAGTCGCAGTGACTGACCATGCATTGGTTGGGAACGAAAAGACATGAATGAACTTTAGGTTTCGTTCCATTCATCTAAAGTAAATGCTCGTGTGTTGTCCGTTGGTGAATGGGAAGCACTTGTACTGCTTCCCAATCCAACGGACTTGGATTAGACACTTTTCTTGTCTTTCTCTCTAGCTAAACCTGTCAGCTCCGGTGGGGTTTCGAGGAATTTTGAATGGATTTGTGCAGATTCGAAGAAATTGTTCAGCGGACTTGAAACGAAGGTGGAATGAAAATGCTTTTCCGATTCGTAAACCCTACCGTTGCATTGAGGTTGCATTGGTTTGTGTGATGTTTGGATGGTGCCCGTGTTCTGCCTGTGTTTGATTCAGGTTGAGAGCGAGGGCGGAGCTTCATGATGGTTGCAGGATTCTCGCATACATACGCACGCAGCCTCGCTGAAACAAGCGATTGTGGTTGGGTGGGATGCCGTTTGGAAGGACAACTGATTGGGGCTTCCAGATCCAGTTATGGTGCTTTTGACGATAAGGTATCAAAGAAGAGCGAGCAGAGTGCCATCTCTCCCTTCAGGACAAAGGAGTACATTGTAATACATTGATTCAATTTTTAAGCGCCATATGGTAGGCGGCTGCATGGTTTTGCTTTCTGCAGAAACCGACAACTTTGGAAAAGAAAAAAAAACAAAAGCAAGATAAAACCATAGCATATGAATAGTCTCGATAATGTTAGAATAAATTGAAAATTGCTGCTGTGTGCATTAACCTGAGAGTGGGTATGTTCTATTCTGATACTATTTAATAGAAGATAGAAGAATTGTAAGTTGTGTGCCGATTTGTGCAATAATATGATCTGCACTAGAAATATATTAATACGACTGGGTGGTTTAAGCCTTTGTGTGAACTATTGTACATTCAAATACTTAATGGTACTAATCTACCGCGCAAATTTGACAATTGTCAAATGTTGCAAATTTATAAACAGTATTTTTGTAAAAATATTCATCAGTTTCAGTCTCATCCTGGACTTCAAAGAGTGCTGCCTTCAATAACTCCACTGAGTCCACTGAGTGTTAGGTTAAGTAGTCCCCTGTAATAAACTCTATGTTCAATGTTCAGTCTGTACCATTTCGAGTGGAAGACGGTGTAAATGTCTTTTCAAATTTAATTGATGTTGTGACAGCACTTTTTTTTTCGTCTGTGACATCATGTTTAAAACTTATCCTGCTATTAATGAGAGTAAACTGAAAAGCAGATTTTCTATACGCTTTTCTTTATCTTATAGAAGGTATGATAAAATAAGCAAAACGAAACTATGTTTGTTCTTAAAAAAAGGGAATTAAGAGTTCAGCAAGATAAAAACTTAATTGGATATAAATTTAACAATTTCGGGAAAAAACGAATTTCGATTTGAATTTCATGTTGATACCAAAATAGCTTTAGAATTGTCATCTTTACCAAGTTAAACTTATCTCAGATAGGCTATCAATTAAAAATTTAAAAAAGGTGGCCACGAAAAATTGAAATACTTTTAACGCTAATTAGTCAGTAATTTCTCGCTGGAATTTTTAGACTTTTGAGATACGATCTATCAGCTTTATATTCCTGCAGTTCTATCAATTCAATTAACTGCTTCGCTGATGACGTGGATATTGTCGGCAGAACGTTCCAGGTGGCAGTTGATCAGTATATCAAGCTGAAACGGGAAGCGGAAAAAGTTGGGTTCAAGGTGAATGCGTCGAAGCCTAAGTATCTGTTGGCTGGAGGAGCCGAGCTTGATAGAGCTCGCGTAGGCAGAACTGTGACAATTGACGGGTATGAGTTCGAGGGGGTCGGTTGGTTTGTGTACCTCGGATTGGTTATGTCGGATAACAACTGCAGCAGAGAAATTCGGAGACGCATTATTACCGGAAGTCATGCCTATTATGGACTCCACAAGACCTTGAAGTCTGGTAAACTTCACTCCCGTACAAAGTGTACCATGTACAAAACGCTGATAAGACCGGTAGCTCTCTACGGACATGAGAAGTGGACAATGCTCGAAGAGGACCTGCAAGCACTTGGAGTTTTCGAACGACGCGTGCTTAGGACCATCTTTGGCGGTGTATGTGAAAACGGTGTATGGAGGAGAAGGATGAACCACGAGCTGGCGCAGCTCTATAGCGAACACAGTATCCAGAAAGTAGCTATAGATGGCAGGGTACAATAGGCGGGACATGTTGTAAGAATGTCGGACAACAATTCCGCAAAAATGGTGTTTTTCCTCTATTCCGACCGGTACAAGACGCAGAGGAGTGCAGCGAGCTAGGGGGTAAAACCAAGTGGAGCAAGACCTTGGAATTGTGGGACATTCGAAGAACTGGAGTCAAGCAGCCTCCAACAGAGTTTTATGGAGAAATATCGTAACACAGGCGCGGTCCTAATTGGACGTTGGACCAGCATAAGTAAGTAAGTAAGTCACTAAATGTAAATTATTGAAAATAAAAGGTGATCTTTTATTATCAGCGATAGCAGTCCGAAGTGTTCGATAATGGCAGCAAATATGTTTTCTCTCGTCAAAATTTCAAATTTAGTTTCGATTTTTCGAGCTTTGAATTATTTCGTTGGCCGAGTTCACGTAGTGTTGAATGGTTTACGAAAAGTGCGTATAAATGATTCGGATCGTATGCGGATGCCAGGAGAACTAGAGAAATCGATGCGCATAGCTAGATGCCAATCAGGGGGTGTTTCACTGGTAGAAAAAAAAGTGCGTGAACGCCTTCCGGGAGTAGTTGCCAGGAAGAAGGCTGCGTGTATTAATGACGTGTTTGAGTTTTGCTTCCGTGTTTGTTTTGAGCAAGGAGAATAAAAAAAGTCAAAAATTTCGTGATACTTATGGCCCAAACACAATGATAACGGAAACGGCAAAGCCCGATTTGAGTATGCCTGCTTGTCGGAAAGAAAACAGGCTAGATCCAAGCCGATTCTAATTGGACATATCAAAGTCATTTGCAGCAACTGTCAAAATTGCCGTTTTCCGTTCCGTTTCCGTTATCATTGTGTTTGGACGGTTAGGCTGATAATACGAAATCGATCCCAACTACGAAATCGTAAGCCAACACCCAGATACTGGAGGTGCGTAATCAACATAGTACAGCAAAATAATGTAGATTTTCGACGCATATAAATGCCAGTTGGTCGTTGGAATTTGAGTGAAAATAATGAATTAATCCGAAGACATAGATTATTGTTTTGAGATTTGAAAAACATTGCTGAAAATTTGACAGAAACCGTAGGTTGAGTTAATCTGCTGGCCTAAGTAGCCATGATTTAACGTTTACTTTTTGGTTGCAAACACTTTGCATTCTGGCCCCAGAATAGTAAACAATAGGTCCCAGTAGTAATAGTAAACATCATAGTATTACAACTCACATTGGATAATAATTTTCTTAATAATCATATGGCGATACATATTTTCAAACATTCTTCTCTTTTCAGAGAGTGAAGAATGCCGCTGTAACCATAAGCCATACCGACGCTGGTGTTGTAGAGGTAAGCGTGACTGCTACTTGGCACCCTAGCGGGTCTGGATTAAGCCCAGTCCAGGTCGGTGGGATTTTTATTTGGCGTAAAAATCTCTGGTCACATCTTTCTTCTTTGAGAAAATAGGCCGGTGGAAAATAATCGAATAAAACTATACGCCATATGGGGCCTAGGACTATTGTTAATGCTTAATTCCCAACCGTTTGAAGACAAATGGAGCATTATTTAACCTAGTTAGATTAACTGCTCCCAACGA
Source organism: Aedes japonicus (assembly GCA_034211315.2). Classification (NCBI taxonomy): domain Eukaryota; kingdom Metazoa; phylum Arthropoda; class Insecta; order Diptera; family Culicidae; genus Aedes; species Aedes japonicus. The sequence goes on from JASCZW010000633.1 coordinate 249,247, forward strand.
CCATTTTCAAATAAATGTTTGGTCTGTTTGATGTACAGATGTACAGGGCATTTTGTTTAACTATTCTCTTCGACTATTCATTTCCCTTTTCCTTTGATATTGACTGAAGGCTGCGTAGGTATCCTGCGTCCTTTAAGGTGAAACGGGAGAGAGTCCTTTCTCCTTATGAACTATAGGTTAGATTAACTATCAGATGGTTTTGGGACTAAGAATCACAAATAAAACAAACAACGCTCAAATTTCTAACCATCGGATGCTCCAGTGGATTCTCCAATTCTTGAAAATTTCACGCGTGAAGTCCTAATAGGATTTGAGGTTTGTGCTCGGAAAACTTTGAAGTGGACATGGACCTGTAGAGGGATAGGCGTTAAAAAGTCTGTGAGTTCTTCCCCATTATGAACATGTATTATTACGAAAGTAGAATTTAACAGTCTTTCAGACTGTTACATTCTACTTTCGTCCTAATCCATAAGCTATGCGATCAACTTCGAACACGTTTCTGATATTTAAACTTTTCAATACCACAATGTGATAAAGAAAAAAGTTGAATTCACTTTCTATGAAATAGTTGCAAAATGACCTTGACCCTGACCTCTCAAGCACTGACTCTCGAACATAAGTCTCGCTTCCTGCTTCCAAAGAAACAAGAGAAGAAGTCTTAACTTCATTCGCGAAATCATGCTCACCATCTGAGATCCCCGACCAATTCGATTTTCCCGGCTAAAGAATTCGTTTGGTTGGAATTTTTCTTGATCTCATCTAACTTACTGTTGTATATTCTCGCCAGTTGGCAGCCAGCGGTGGCTAATAAATAGTTCCAGATTTTCCTTCATTTGTCACATAACGGGTGAGTCGGTAATTATTGCGACACATTAAATTGATTGGTAAATTGGTTATGGTGATCGAAATTAAACAAATTTTTTACAGTAGTTCAGTGCATGTATTTATTTCAGCAAATGCTCGTTTGTCAAATTTTAGAATGAGTTTGAGTAAAGTGCTCGACCTTTGCGATTGACGCTCTCCATCAGAGCTTGTGCAGTTGTTTCCGGTACGGTTTTTCCATTTTTTTCAGTTCCTCATCATTTCTATTTTGTCCTTCACCTCCCTTTTGGTCTTTTGAAGTTTGCGCTGCATCATGGCTCAATAGGTTTTGATCGGCAGAGTTTAAGACAGTTTGTATTAGGCGCATATCACTTCTGCACGGTTTTGGAGTAGTGGAATGAAACAAAAACGGGCCAAAACACGGCTATTGACCGTGCTGTCGCAATAACGACAAACTCCGTTTTTGAAGGTACTCAGTATTTTAGATCTCACCGTTTATGGTTCCTTTGGTCACGAATGGTTTACCACCAGTGCACATAAAGTACCTCGAAGCAAATTTCGACAGCTTTTTTTTTTCGTTTGAAACGGTTATCTACGGCAACCTTGTTCTTATCTGCTCAATATTCTTGTCCCGGCGGACAAACCCGTTTTGATTCAATTAAGCTTCACAGGTATATCGTTAGTAGCTTCGTGTAGAGTTCCCTGGTACGCGTTTTGGCAACACTCTGCTGGCGTTTGTCCTGAATTGGGAAGTTCTACACCTGGTACGTTTTCAATCTCCATCGTTTCGTGGCCCTCTGAACGAAAAATTGTAAAAATTTCCCGCTTCAAATGAGCATTCAGCACTTTTTCTTTGTTTTTGCGCGTTGTTACCGGTTCCTGTTCCTGTAATCCGTTCCTGGAACCTGGAACCTAAGAATGTCGAATGAGGTATATTCTAAGTTTTCCCAAGACACTATGCGACAATCCAATATTTTGCATGTGAGTGAAAGAAATCCTTTCGCAGACGGTATGCGGATTTCTTCTATCTCGACTACAACTATACAATTGAGAGGTAAAGTTTGCATTAAAAAAATGGACAAAAATAGCCGATTTTTCATGGGTTTGCCTTCACCCACACTTTGTGGACGCCCGTTCCGGCATCTGCAACATCTTGGCACTATTAGACAACAATCAGAGCATCGAAAGAAAGCCCGGTTCCGGACGGCCGACGACTCTGATCGACAAGAAGCTCCAAAGGATGCTGAAGAGGAAGACCGATGGAAAAGCGGCTACATCGCAAGTGCGCTTGGCCGAGAGGCCGGTTCAACCATCCAAATAGTGAAAAAGTACCTGGTGAACATGCACATACATGTCAGGAAGCGGAAATCATGTCGCTGGTTCCGGAGGTGCAGGCAATGACGCAACGGCAGTAGCTGAACAAGATGGGCAACTCGATTTTCCCGGTGAATCGCGACGTGATTCTGGTAATGGACAACGAGACCTTTCTCACCCTGGATGGCAACGACTGGCAGGGCACTTCGTATTTTACTTCCCCCACAAAGGAAACTCTGAGGTGAAGTTCATTTCCCACACCAAGTTCCCCAAGAAGGGGCTGCTGTGGCTTACAATCAGCGAAAAGGGAATGTCAAAGCCGCTCTTCTTTCACTCCGGACTGGCCGTGAACGGGGAAATTTATAGTACGAAATGCCTGCCGGAAGTTGCGTCGTTCATCAAGAACTACCATAAGGGCAAAGACGCGGTCTTCTAGTCGGATCTGGCGTCGGCTCACTACTTGAAGCGATCGTTAGAGGAGATGGAGCGGCTGAATATCGATGTGGTACCCAAGTCGGCGAACCCACCCATCGTCCCCCCGCTGCGTCCTATCGAGAATTTCTGGGCCAACCTGTAGCGTAAGATCAAGTCCAACAATTGTGTCGTGAAAACTGAGGAGGAATTGATAAATAAAATGAAGAAAGAACTCAAAAACATGCCTACCAGCATGTTTTCGTCCGCCATGGCGAATGTTCTGGTTAACTGAATTTTTTTGGAAGCAAGCTTAAATAATTATCTTCCACGGAAAATTTATCAAAAGCAATTATCTGTCTTAGCATTTCTTTTAATGCAAACGTTACCACTTCACCACCGGTGTATTCTGTTTTTTTACAGTGGTGGCCAGAGTCAATATTGCAATGCTGTATCTTCTAAGTTCCAGTTGATTTTGTTGGTTTGTTCAGGAGAAGCGAAGATAATAACTTGAATTGTACCATGCTGGTGGAACTGTTTGCATAAATGGTTCGTTAAACATACGGAAAAGAACATAACACCGTATTCCGTAAAATATACATTTTTATATTTTGAAAATTAAAGTTCATTTTGCGTAGTTGTTCCTCAATGTAAATCAGGGTGATACCAAGTCTTTGATAGAAAAATGTGTGTAGCGTACTCAAACTTATGTAGTTCATAAAGTCACGGTAAAATTCCGCTTCAAAAGAAAAGCGGCCCGTGTCCCACATAACTTTCCTCAACTCTGCAGATACCATCCATAATTGCGAGAAAAATCGCGAAAATTACTGCCATTAATCATCGTCAGTCGTCTGTGGTCTTTGGTGCGGTAGATACACTTTCATGATGCTCTTTCCACTGCACTCTGAATGTAATCATTGTAAAGCAAAACTGGATTTACCGGCACTGATTATACTATTATAAACACAGCGCAACTAAAAAGTGCCGCCACAATGGACACGGCAAACACATCATTTGCCGCGGTATCTCTCTGTCCTCGTGAGGGTGACGGTGATGAGGACGACGACGACGAATAAGCCAGCCAGCTGGTGTAAGGTGGTGGCCAGCAGAAACCAGCAGACAAGGTGGTGGAAATGGCAGTAGGTAGTATAGTAGTAATCTGAAACCATCGTCCCGTGCGTCGACTGTATTCCGACCACGCCACCCAGAAATATACTGTGTCTCTCGGGCGGGACACTTTTCTCTCATAAGGACCCAGCAACACAGAATCGGGCCCGGGCGTGTTATCAGAAGGTGGCAATCGTTTCGTACTTTAACATAAATATGTACATGAAATGCACTCGCGCGTGTACACACTGCCGGCCACCACATCGTCCATGTGGGTCTACACTACCGATGCCCGAGCGGGAACGAATATTTCGATAACTGAAGTTGGCATATACCAATACCAAATTGAGGTAAAATAATTCCACAATAGGACATTTCAGGCAATCTCATGTATCCGAAATAGAAAGTTTTGGTATTCGAAACAGATTTTCTATGCAAATTTGATGTATTTTATCAGTACCGATTAATACCAATTTCACTTAGCAAGTTCAAAATAAGGCATTCATATGTTATTTTCTCCTATTCGGGTGACGGAAAACCCCACTTAAGGACGGGAGGAAAGTCAAAGGAGTGAACGCTGCACAGACAAAAAAAAACGAGGACCATTTATGCAAACCATGGGGTTCTGTAATTAATTATCACATTTATCGCGATTTGTTTATCTCTCTTGCGCGCTTAGTTTATGCGATGTTTCATCGTACTTTTCGTACGGAAAATGTGAGGTGTGGACTTGGGTGAAATATCGCTAACAAATTGCAAAATATGTATGTCTTTTTGTTTGTAGGCATAGTCAAACATAGTCTCGCTGCGGTTGGAAGAATTTTGTTTTAGAGTGCGTTCCAATTTATTAGCTCACATATTCCAATTACTGGCAACATCATTCTCCATATTGAATCTTATCGATTATCCGGTAACACATTCGTAATTAAAGCAGCTACCAATTCTAATTATCTTTAAACCTAATGATGATGCGATTATATCCCTCAGGTGGCATCGGGTTACTGCATCGGAATTCAAAGAACTCCCCTTAACTGGTTACCAAGTTTTGTACGCGTGCCTGCGGAACGGAATTCCATTTCGTTATTCATCATTGAACTCTTATGTGAGAGATTCTAAAAAAAAGTGAATGAAGTGAAAAGTGATACTTCTTGTATGGCTATGGCCATTTATACGACGCGGTATCATGTGGCCATCACACGCAGTTTAATCACCTTTGGTCTTCAATCTACGACTATTCTAACAAAAACACTGGTCAGCTAGGCGTCAACATTTTGATACCACCCAGAAGTTGTAGAGATAATACTTTTCAGATAGTGATCCCTATCCAATGTAGAGCACACTACCATTGGTCGGTCGTCGCGCCGGTAATCGAATCACAATCACCGCCGTGCGATTGATATTGAGAAGGTATCCTTCGGCCATTATCGAGTTTCAAACGAAACAGTTTATCTTGTTGCATTTTTTCCCCACATTTTAAATCTGCGCGCTCGTGCCATCTCAAATTGGATCCAATTAGGTACATGTCACACCAATTCATTCGCGATCACGGTCGACCGTCTCGGTTTTCAATCTTTCACACTGCCTATCTGTGTTTCTGTGTTTCGGTATGATCTCTCTGTTATTGGTGATCATTTTTTAATGTGTGGAAATTTGTTTTGTAATGCGATATATTTCTCCCGTTTTCTTGCTTTGAATGGTTGATTTTTGTATGTTCGTTGCAATGATGGTCACACGCACACGTCCATTTATGTTCAACAAGCTGCTTAGTATGGTTTCAATTGCCGTAACTCTTGTTCCCATATTTTCATAGGTTGGCTTAACTCTTTGAGTAACATCGAAAAACATTTTTTTGATTAGCACGGAGAGAGCCGTCTGTTATTTTGTTTGCGATATTATTATATCTACACAAAATTATCAGGAGATGTAGTGATGTCTAATCAAAGGATAGGGAACAACATTTAATAACCCATCAAGCAGAAAAAGCCAAGTTTATCTGTGATAGCAACGTCATCAATTTAACCAAACCTTTGAAATGTTACTGTAGTTCAATAGTTATAACATGATGATGAAAGTAACGAAATTTATGAGAGTGATATTGTTTTGAATAACGAAAGAAGTTTTCCAACGGAAACTCATTTTTAAATTCCATTGATGGGTCAAAACGGATTCCCAAGGCATATCAATGTGCAGATAATTTGAGAAGTTTGGAAATAAGACGAGGTGTTGTACTTTTAACAAGCTCATTTCAAGGGTGAGTTTTCAGTAAATTTAAACGTTCATATAGAAATGTAAATAAATTTGAAAGTCATCTGTTGCAGATATGTTTATATTATAATCCATTTATAAAAAAATGCCAGGTTGTTAGATCTCCACAAAGCCTAGTTTTCTTTTAAGGAATGTAAGGAGGAATCAATAATTTCAAACACATAAATTTAACTCATAAATAACAATGAAAATCCAAATAGTGCAACAGGCAAAAATGATCACCAAAAATTCATTTGTAGTCGGATATTTTTTAAACTCCCTGGGAATGAAAAAACACATATAAGCTTTGGTTTTGCAAAGTTAGTTTATTCGACTTTTTTTTTCTCTCTTTTCGGGACATAAACCACTGCGACCAGTAACTTGATCTATTGTAGTATATCCCGTATCCTTTGTTTAGTGCATGTCGAGTTACCTCATCACTATTGAGAAATGATGAAGTATTCGGTGTTGTTACAGTTGTCATTATTTGTTTTGTTGGCAATGGATCGATTTTTATTGAAAATTTTCGCTATTTAATCCCTTCGAGGAGTGAGAGCACTCTTCAAAGGCGCGCCCCTTTATCAGTCAAAATCAGATTCATTGCAAAGAAAACAACCTATGACTCCGATACTGACCATGCAACAGAACCATAGTCATAACCAATTCAAACTATAGAACATCAAATAGACAATGAGAATTCACATAAATAAAGACTAACCATGTTTTACTTATTCTAAGCTCATTCTTGCACAATTTCAAAAAGAGTATTGTCACTTTTTATAAGACATAACATGTAATAAGAACTAGGATATGTTCCTTTGACGACAAAAACTAATATGTTCCCTAGTTTGAATTAATTTGGACTAGGGTTCGGTGGTAGATCTGATACCCCGTAACGCACCACGAAAAAGTGATCTACCAGCGATACGGGTTATTCGACTTACTCTCCATGACTAAATGCCCGCACATTGGACATAACACTACCTATCAAATCCTGTGCGACACTTGAGCAATTTTTCTTACACACTTTCATCCACTCGTTCTTCAGATTCGTGTCGTTTTTAAATACTTTCCCAGTTTTCTGTAGCTTGTTCTTCATAATCGCCCAGAATTTTTCTATTGAGCGAAGTTCTGGCGAGTTTGGCGGTTTTGCCTTCTTCGGCACAAAAACATTGTTGGCTTCGTACCACTCCTTAACTGGTTTCGCGCAATGGCAAGATGCCGGATCCGGCCAAAACAGAGTGCCGCCTTCGTGAGTCCGGAGGAAGTGCAGCAGGCGCTTCTGGAGGCATTCTTTCTTATACATTTGGCCGTTGATGGTACCGGTCGTTATGTACGCCTGTCACACCAAGTACTTCTTAGCAAATTTGTAGACCTTCTTCTTCTGGAACTTCCCCGAAACATCTAGGTGGGACGGCGAAAAACTACAGTCGCTAAAGTCGCTGGAATACAAAATGATCGCCATCATCGCTAAAATCTGGCATAAATCTGAGAAACGAAAAAGGTTTTGTAAAACTTATTTGATCGAACTCGTGTTGCTTTGCGTTCAAATCTGGGGGACCCTGAAGGATAAGTCGTACCTATATAATATTTGGGAGTCACACTGGCCCATTCATTGATTTTCAAACCGCCCTAGTTTGACATTATGGGGAAAGCTTTGCTGGGTTTACTTTGGCAGCTCTTGTTTTACGCTCATGAGAGTGGAATACTTTAGCGGCATGACTGAACTATAAACGACACATAAAACATTTAATAGTTTTCATAAAAAAATCTAAAATTGATGGACATAAGCGGGGTTGCAGCAGTGCAAAAATTCACAATTTCCATGGATTCCATATTGAAAGTATGAAGCTCAAAGCAAAAATTTTCATAATAAAATGATTTTCAAAGAACTCCACAATAAAATGATTTTATTTATATTTTTGTAAAAATTGATAAAAATTTCTTAATAAAAAACTGATATTTCTTAGAAGTTTTTTTTCCAAAGATTAATTTAAAAATGCATCAAAATGTTATGAAAAGCGAAAAGGGAAGAGACGAAAGAAATCATACTTATTTCTAATAAGTAATACTTTTAGTGAAATATTTGCGTTTATAAATGAAAAATCGACTGATCTATATAAGGGTAAAGTTTAAATTTGTTTCTATCATTTTTGCTATTATTTGGCTTGTAATTAATAAAATTATGGATTTGTATTTTGCTATCATGATTTTGAAATTTTCGATTAAATGTAATACCGCTATTCAAGTACCGGTAATTTAAGATTTTTTCAACAGGCCTGTTGAAGTGGCAGACTTAGTCCGTGCTTCAACCTACCCCGCAGTGGGATGTTAGGCAAAAATGCTGTTGGTTCGAGTACCACTGTACACATGCCCTTTTCGCTCAATTTTCCTAAAACATCTGCTATATTTCCAAGCCTGCCGCACACTAGCGGAACTATCAAAACTTTCTCTTCATATCTTTCATTCTAGCCAAAAACATTGTTGTTCACTCTTGGTGCCTCATGGTGATGAGCGAACATCTCCTTCTACATCATAATCGTTACTCATCGCACGGAGAATATATAACATAACAATTAATGTAAATAAACAATAAACAATAAACCATAAACAATAATCAATAAACAATAAACAATAATTAAAATATATGCAGAAAACATTAAAGAGTAACAGTAAGCAATACGGAGGAGGTAAGAAGAGGCTCTTGGCAAGTGTGTTCACTTCAATACTGAGATATGATGGACCGGCTTGGGCGTCAGCGCTCAAGACAAATAGAAACCAGACACGGGTGAAGAGCACGGACCGCGTGATGAGCATGAGAGTGGCAAGCGCTTGCCGAACCATATCGCAGCAAACGGTTGGCGTCATCGCCGTTAATGATTCCAAACGGAATAGTAGAGGGTGTCCACAGTTAAATTGCATCACTTTCAACAAGCTGTAACATTTCACCCTTTGGGTTGACTTTGGGTGAAATGACCTCACTGTTTACATTGTTTACATTTACATTTACATTGTTTACACTGTGTGAGTTGTCAAATGTGTGAATTTGTGTGAATAAAAATCTGTGTAGTTGGAAATTTATTGTTGATGTTGAAGACAAAGAAAACATAGCTCTGTTGATTTGATTGGATTAATCCTTTGCAAATTAATGAACTTGTTTACAAAATTCATCAAATACTTTGAAAGTTTTAAAAAAGACCGTTGTTTAACTTTAAAGGGTTCATTCAGAATAGCAAACGTCTTCACAGGCTTATATAAGCAAGCGATCAACAAGTTAGATTTCATATAAAAGTTAAATTAAGTAGTCATATAAATCATATAAATGTTAAATTGAGAGTAATAGTTAAAAATTCAATTGAACGTTGCATATGAGCCTGAGTCAAGGGATACTTATCCTCGTGAACTTAATTTTATGGCCTTGAATTAATTTATTTTATTGATAAGCAAGGCTCGTGTTGACGGTACTCGCCTTGCCGTACTAGAAGGACTTTCTTCGCTAGTTAACTCCTAGCCCCGAGAATTAGCACTCTTACTAAATTGCACTGGATTGCACTGAGGGACTAAAACAGCACTTGTACCACACTAAAGTCATCGACCGACCAGCGACAGGGAGGAGAAATGAAAACGACCGCACTGTGTTGTTTAACGTGTATTTTTGGACTGATGTACTGCTTCTAAATCACTTACTGCGATAGTGACCGTTGGCTATCTTTCGGTCAGTATCGTGCATAATTTTATCTCACACTCTCTCTCTGCTCACAGTGTCGATTGTAGTTCGTTTCATTTGGATTGGGCATACTACATTACTTCGTTTATACATTTATCACCTCGACTATTTTAAAACAAAAACTCTAAGCTTCTGCTGCTGATAGTTGGTATTAAATCGAATAAAATAATTAAGGCTTGATTACATCTTCCATAAAATTCACAAAACAAATTTTTTGGGTCAGTTTTTTCTGTTAAAATAATATGCACTGCTTAAAAAGTTTCTTATGGTTATTTTACTGATTGACATGTTTGGGGTGTCATCAACTGTTTGCGGAACAGTTGTACACCGTGTCCAATATATTCTCATACAAAATAAAACTCTATTTATTTCAAATCGATAATCCAGATTTTATTGATAACTTTACCCATTATATTGCAATATAATACTGATCAACTACGTTATTTCCAAAACTATGTTTTGGAATAACACCACCTTTAACCTTCTTGACCAGCTCCAGACATTTTTTGAAACCGTCACGGGCGGCACGCACTACTTCCATCGGTATTTCGTCCCAAATTCGTTTGAATACGGTTTTAAATTGGTTCATATTAGACGCCCTGTGGCCATTTACCTTCGCCAGCTTGTATGATCATACGAAATAATCCAAGAGATTCAGATCTGGTGAACTGGGAGGCCATTCATTCTTGTCCAAAAAGTCGGTCAAATTGTCTCGGCACCAGCCATGAACGAGATTTGCAGTATGCGATGGCGCTCCGTCCTGCTGAAGAACATAGTGATCATCTCCAAACACCTCTTGTACATATGGCTTGACAACTTTCTCCAAAACTTCCGTTTTATAATATAAGGCATTCACTTCAACGCCTTTTTCGATAAAAACCAGGGGTAATTTGCCTAGCTTTGCAAATTCCTCCCCAAACCATCACTGACGCAGCATTTCGGAACCATGGAATATTCCTATCACTCTCTGCAACAGTTCTCGAAGAGAGAGCCCACAATCTATCGTTCTGGGCATTGTAGGATTGTTGCAAGACGAATAACTTTTCGTCGGAAAAGATAAACACCGAATGAAAACAATCGGACATAACCAAAAAGCGTTTGTATAAACATAGTGCAAAACTACACCAACACATACGTGAAGCATGTTGAATAGTTGCACGACACCAATGCAAGAAAAAAAGTGTATGAGAATATATTGGACACAGTGTAAGTTCTTGTGGAATTGCTTTTGCAGTTTATTATGAAACAAATAAACTACGCATAAGTATCTACAGGCCGATTACTATAATTATACATATCCTAGTGTCTTATCGAAAAAGTCTGGTATAAATAAAGCCAATTAAAATACATATGGAATACTAAAATTTGATCACACCCACCTATAATAAAACTGCAAATCTATTATTCACAGATATTTTTCACAGTATCTTAGAAAATCACGTTCATTTATTTTCCACATTTTATCACTGCCAGGTGATCTGTTTTTATTTTGTGTAAGAGTGGAATTCTTCGAAAATCTCGCTCCATTGCGTCTCTCCATCGTATTCGTTGGCTTGTGGCAAGAGAAAGAAAAAAAAAAAAGAACTAAAGATGCTGTTATTTATAGATAAGATTATTGCACACAGATAGTGAAATGTTAATTTACATAGACACGCGGTCGCCGGCCGGTTTGCTTTTGGCCAGTCATCACAAGTTATGAACTGATGGGAAGCGATTGGACAAAAGTGACAAATTTTTATCGGGATGCTTATCGTTGCGGCAGGTTAGAATTTGAATTAGCTTTTCTTAACGAGGCAATTATTTTGAAGCGTTGTTTGGTTCTTTTTCTGTTGGTATTTTCCCACACTTCTATTTCGTATGGCTTCTATTATAAAAATGCTCTTCATAACAGGCCCTCAAAATAATCGATTCGGATGATGGGTAACACGATTTGTGGCTACCGAATTTAGGAAACGGACCGAAAAAAAAAACGCTCTGATAATTATAGATGAAGTAAAAGAGCAGTAGGTGAAAAAATCTGTCCGCAGTATTCTAGTTTTCCAGAAAGACGAAGAAGTATGATATAGGTCCGTGAGGAGGTTTTTAAACCGTTGGCGGTCAACATTTCAAAAAAAGAAAAAAAAAAAGTAAAAAACTTTGCTTTTCCTAGATGCTGGTGGTTTTGTTCGTCCGGAACATAATGCATATGCTCTCTTTGTGGCTTCCTTCATTGGCCCTCATATAGAAAGGTTGATGAAGATATGATGAGAAGACATACACGTCAATGCGGTTGCAATGATTGACGGGTAGGCTGCCTGTCGGTTAATTGAGGTTTGGACGTGTTCCCATTTGGGTTTTCAACGCCGATTTCCGACTGCAAACAAACATAATTGAACGCAAAATTTCATGCTAATTTAGTGCAGTCAACTTTGGTGAATAGAAGCCATTAGAATTCTAATTGTAAGTCCGTGAAATCGTAAAACATCAAAATAAACGTACCCGTCACAAATGAAAATCGTTCCAAACAAGGCATTATGGGAAGCATAAATGCCGAAAGTTTAACGCAGGCAAATCTCAGGCCAGACAATTTTAATTCTTACGTTTTAGTTTTGCCTTCGAGAATATTTGAAACCCAAAAAGGAAACCCTTTGTGCGCCCTTGACTCTTCGTAGAGGCGGCTTACGGAGACTGAGCCGAGAGCAAGCCGTTCCAGTAGTTCTTTGAGCCAAGCGGATTATGTGTAATGTTTTCCGACAAACCACAAAAAAGATCCGCTCGGCCGTATCGGCTTGTTGCAGTCTGGGTTGCAGGTTCGGTTTGATGTCTGGGTCTAAGTTGGCGTAGTGAAGTGGTTTGGAGATTCGAGGGTAAACATAATGGAAAAAAATAAGCTTTTTGTTGTTTTTTGAAGCATGCCGGTGGCTTAATCTGGAACATATTTGATGAATTTGAGGCAACATCGTCGGAAAATGGCACGATTGAAAACTTGATTTGTGGTTCTTCATTAGGAATTTGTATAATGAGTAGTGCTCAAAAATAGCTTTCAACATTTTAGAGGATCAGCCGTGTTTGTTTCCAATGGATTATCTTGAATATTTTCTCTCAGTTGACCTTTAATAACATTTACCTACAAAGCTTTAATTATTAAAATACAAATTAATAATTTCTGAAACGCAAAATCTGGCATATTTTCTATGAAAAAGAAGCAAAACCGTTTATGTGGATAGGTTCGATATGCAGAGTACATGTCGGGTCCCTGGCGTGACGAAGCAGCTCAAGCATAAATGTAGGAGGTAATTTGAGTCTGTTTGTATCACTTACTATCATACGCCATTAGAATATATTTCTAATCAGTGTAGATGAATTTTATTTGTTTTTAAAAACTCAGATTTCAAAATCAAGGGCAATGATTAAATCAAATCATTATGCGTCTATAACAACTCAGTTTTTTGATATATACTTATAAAAGTTTGAGTTTCCGGCGCAGCTCTGTTAAAATCGCAAAAGATCATCATTAAACATTAGAATGTCCATTTTCAATTCAACCAAAATGAATATTGTGTCAATCACAGAGTCTTACTGCCCTCTATTATCATAATTAAAACTTGTAGTTATTTTAACCTATCGATCTGAGTCTAAAAAATTACACATCATGTTCTACACCAAAGAAACCAATGTTGTTCCTTCACTTGATACTCAAAATCATCTCCACCTATATGAAATTGAATATTGATATTAACAACAGCACAGGCGATAATGAACATCAATCGACGAACGAAGAAACAAAATATTGAATTCGAAATTTACCGGTTGCTCTGATCAAGAGAATACTGTCATTTCAAAATAAAAATTCACGAAGATAGTTGATCTGTCTGTTATGGTTGTCTTCATTTTCAGCTCATTTGAGAGCAGATTCACAGGCACTGATTGATAGATTCTCATCGACTTTGCATCCCTACTACCATATGAGAACATTTTCAGCAACATATGCATAATTCGATAAACAAAAACACTATTGATTAGCTTATTTATGAAAAAAAAAAATCAAATCGAAATCGTAGATAATCGTCAGTGTTACATGCATTGTTTGCCTTGCATTTATATTGGTAATACGCGTCATTTTCTAGGTATTTTACAACTCAGTTAGTAATGGTTCAGCCGCTTGTGCAAATATAATATAATGTTGACTTTGTTCCTGATTCGATTTGAGAAATTTTCAGGCAGAAATTTTTTTTTAACTTCTCAGTGATGTTGTAATGAAACCGGCAGTGCTCTACAGCAGTAAACAAGAAGCATTACATATCAAGAAGTTGGTAAAGAGACGTAAGTCTTTCCTTCAAAAACAGGGTGCTCCTGTTTTGCGAATCGATTGCTTCATCTCAACAGTTCTTATTAAATCCATGGACGTTATATCCTTGTCCTCATCCGGTATTTTGGAATGTTCCGAAAAATCCATGTCGACATGATTCCGGTTGACAACACTCCCCGCGTAATAACTGTTGCAATTTTTTTCTTCATCCTGCTGTTACTTTTCAAATGTTCGGATTTGTCAATTGCCTTGTTGTTCCTTTTCTGTTCCTCCGAATTAAGATAGTAACTCTTTCGAAGCCCGATTATAATGTAAAAATGTCTTTATTCCTATTCTTTCCTTTTTCATCTAATTCATTTATGTCTCAATCGCGTTAGCTTTACGGAGCTGATAATTTATTGTTGGTTTTTTTGACAGCATGAGTGATTTAATACGACTGTCCACGCCACCGGGCATCGACTGTTCGACGAAAGCGAACTGTCAATGCGCAAGCAGAGTAAAGAAAATTAAAAAAGAAAAAAAAAAGAAATCCAAAAAAAGATTATTCCATTGGTGTAGAAAGTGAGTTTTTTTTATTGAAAATCCTAGTTTCGGTTTAGTAGTTAATAGTTTAGTTTCGGTCCTAGTTAATATTTAATATTTAATATAACTGAAAGGTTTTTGAAGAAGCGAAGGACTATTTTTCGAGGCGTAGCTGTAAGTAGAAGAAGAAATGTGAATTTACTAATGTAAATATTGTAGTAATGTGAAATAATACTTACTAGCTTAATAATCATTACGACCGAGGAGAGCCGGGTCAGAAATCTAACATGAGGTAGGATCGCGAGAAGATCTTCAAGCGGCAAATGATGTAATTCGAGGAAAAGCCTAAGAAGAAGATTCAGAAATCAGGATCACAGGACGTCCAACTTATGACATCGAAGCAGTCTCCAAATGAACAAGAACCTGGCAAGCTGACGAAGGAAAATCTAGATCGCCCCGGTAAGAATAACGGCGACGAAGAAGATGAAGAAGACTGGAGCTCCGATTCCAGTGGCGTTGGGGAAACGGTCTATGAAGAAGACGACGATATGAAAAGACAGATCAGCTCCCAAAATCGACAGGGGCACCAGCGTGCCGGCCCGAGTAAAGCTTTGTTAAGCGTCAGAAATGGGCTCACGAGGAAACTTCCCACCTTTACTGGAAAACCCGAAGAGTGGCCTTTGTTCTTTGGAGCCTACCAAGCGTCTAATGAAACATGTGGCTACTCGGACGTAGAGAGCTTGGTGAGACTTCAAGAAAGCTTGAAGGGTGCTGCGCTCGAATCTGTTCGTGGACAACTTCTCCTTCCCAAATCGGTTCCCAAGATAATAAAGAAGCTCCGACAGCTTTATGGCCGCCCTGAGCAACAAAAACAGCAGCTGGGGCAAACGGAAAAGCCAAGCAGAAGGAGAAAGCAACTCTATACAGCCACAGTGAGGCGAGCGTATCCAACGGACGGAACGAACGGAAAAAACAGAAGCCGTGTAGAGTGTGTCAACGAGACGACCATAGGTAGGATTCTGCCAAGACTTCAAAAACTTGGCTTTTGCGGATCGAATGAAGATCGTCACCAAATGGAGACTGTGCAAAGTCTGCCTGAACGAGTATAGTGTTGTTTTAAAATTCGATGCGACATAGATGATTGCGGAGAATCTCAAAATCCGCTGAACGGCCACAACAGCGGTTGCCATGCATGCACACATCAAGCCCAGCGGTACAATGATGTTCAGGATGGTTCCAGTTATGATTCACTGCGGAGAAAGATCGCTTGCTGTACTTGCTTTCCTTGACGAAGGAGCTTCTGTCACGTTGATAGAGACCGAGTTGGCTGATCGTCTTAAATCCTAGAGGGTTTGAGCTGTTTAGTGGAATACCTGTAACTAGAAATTAGAAGAAAAATTAGTAACTTCCATTTAATTCCAACTACCTTTGCTTATCTTCGACAGATACGCGTATTTCGTCTACAATGTACAGACTTCTTCAGTGTCTCGTACTAATAACTCGACTTAGTACTAATAAGATCGTCTTAGTCTAGGTGGAGTGAAAGAAAAACTAGTTCTCAACTGGACGGTGGATGGTTATCGAGTGTAGAAGAATTCCAGGTGGATGAATTTGTGGACTTCCGCTGTTAATAGGGAGAACCCGGAGAAGACTTTGCTGCGTTCGGTGTATACGGTCAACAAGCTAAGACTACCGCACCAGACGCTCAAGGCTGATGAAATATCGACGCAGTACATCCACATGCGTGAATTGCCGATCAGTTCGTATGAAGGCCGACCAAGAATTTCAATAGGGCTAAGCCACATCCACGCCTTTGCTCCCCTGGAAGCGAAGATTGGCTGGACAGTGTACGGGCCACGACGAGCATCTTCTGAATCACAGGGCAACTATCTTGGTTACCGCCAGAAGGTCTTCAACGAAGATCTTCACGATCTGCTCAAGAACCATTATGTACTCGAAGTGTCTGTTGTACGGGTACACCAGAAATCGGGCTGAAGACAAGAAGGCTCGGATGATACTGGAGCAGACCAGTAAACGTATAGGGAACCAATTCGAGACGGGACTATTCTGGACCAAGGACGGTGTAAGATTCCCGGTCAGCTACCCTATGGGGCTGAAGAGGCTAAAGCAGTTGGAGAGAAAATTGGAAATGTCGCCGGAGCTGTATCAAAACATTCGGAACCAGATTGAAGAATACCAAACTAACGAATACGCCCATAAAGTCACTTGAGAAGAGCTGTTCACTGCGGTTCCAAAAAAGGTAATGTATCACCTGTTGAATGTGGTCGTGAATCCGAAGAAACCGGAAAAGATCCGACTCATCTGGGACGCAGCGGCGCTGGAGTTTCCCTCAACTCGATGCTACTAAAGGGGCCAGACCTACTAGTACCGCTGGTGTCGGTGCTTCTCATTTTCCGGGAGCGGGAGATTTTCTTCGGTGGGGACATTCGCGAGATGTACCATCAAATAAAGAACAGCACGGCACAACAGCGCAGAAAAGCCGAAAGTGTATGTGATGGATCAGCACAGTACGTCAAGAACCGGAATGCGGAGGAGCATGCTGGGCAGTTCCCGGAAGCAACGGTGGCCATCATCAAAAGACACTATGTTGATGACTACTTTGACAGTGCCGACACGGTTGAAGAAGCGGTAGAACGAGCAAAACAAGTGAGGTTTATCCATAAGCAAGGGGAGTTTGACATTTGAAACTAGGTGTCGAATTCGCCGGAAGTTCTAAGTGTGTTAGGAGACACCAAACCTGAAGGACCAGTCATCTTCAACCAAGATAAGCAGAATACCAACGAACGGGTCCTTGAGGTAAAGTGGGAGCAAGAAGTAGATGCCTCTTCCTGCTCTGCAACACCCCGGACGGAAATGCAAGCCTATTTGTGCGGTGAAAAACGCCCCGAAAAGTCTTTAGCTGTGTTATGGGTTTTTTCGACCCGCTGGGGCTGTTGTCCCCATTTCAGTACAACATGGATCGTTTACTCGTGGTTCACCCGAGGCTAAAAGAGGTGGCATTTTGGGATGGATTGAATAAAGAAACATAAGAATGGAATTCTGAAGTCTCATCATTAAGTTGTCGCTAGCAGCAGATTGTTGTGCGTATGTTTTTAGGTATTTTACAACCCAGGTTTATCGTTTAAAATCCAGAGTTGCGGCCAACACGAAACTTTCGAAATGAATATTTAACGGTGCAAATCGTTTTAATCCACGTGGATGGCCCACAATCGATACGTAGGCGATGCGTTTGCGTGGATTTCACTGTTTTCCTAAAGGATTTTTGTCAAATTTACGTCAACGGAACGCAAACGTATCTATTGCTGGCGAGCCTATATTCAACATGATACCACGTTAACGACAATCAGCTGTCAAAACAAAACTAAGGGCAGTATCGCACTAAAATTTGGCGTGTATGAACGGACTACAAGCAACAATCAATATGCAATTAGCGATTTGAAATTGGTTCACTGTTGTAGAACCCCTTGGTCCGAATTACACCTTGAAGCCAGCACCTCGTTATACATATTTGCGCCTTTGTTTTGATTTGCTGTGTTATTTTGACAGAATATTTGAGAGTGTGTTCGTGTGAGGTCATTATTAGGGGCGCATTTTTAAGCTTGGGACCGATGTTCTAGTACTGACTGAGCCAAAAAAAAAACCTTTTTTTATGGGACCTACTGGTCTTAGAGTTAGTCTATGCTACAAGGCACTACATTTATCCTTTTTTGTAGCAGCGTCGCATTTTGACGGTCAAGGAGGTTACTTTACACCCCACCACAAGACAAAAAAAGAAAAACTCGAAATAAATGTGCATTTAAGTATGAGGATATTTTTTTTCTCACAATTAATTTTAACAAGCGCGTAAAATTTACCCTCGTTTAATTCCAAGCCAAAGGAGGCGTAAACAACGCAATTGGTTGTATTTTTTGATGCGCCATACAACAATGTTTGAAATCTTGCATACAACAGGCTTGATTCAGACGATGTCTGGCTTAAATTTACATAAAATATCCCATTATTTTCTGCCGAATCTAGCCGAATCCCTTTATGTGCATTAGATATTGAAGAAAATTCAATGTTTCTTTTTATATGTGCACTTGAAAAAATAAACCACGTGGTTATTTATTGGTAGGTGGGTTCCCAAGTAACATTGCCGAAACCATCCAGCTTTATTAAGTTTTATTAATATTTGATGAGAGTCAAAAGAAACCAATTATTATGGCAGCAAGAGGTGCCAATAAGTTTAAAATTTTAGTCAGGATCATGAGAACCTACACAGATTCTTTACAACAATCTTAAAACCTAGCCTTCTAAAGTTCCCTTTAGTCCTATCAAAGGTTTTATTGTGACTTTATGAACTAGTAATACGCTGTTTTGAAATATCGTTATAGGCTCTTTCATATTATCTTATTATGGTCAGTTGAAAAAGCATTTTAAAACCATGACCACCTCCATTAAATGCATTTAACGGCAAATTGGCATTGACGGAAATCACCATATGACCAAATAGATTTATAGTAGCCATTGGGAAGATAAGTTGGCTTTTTGGCAAAACTGTTATTTCTTCCAATCCAAAATAATATTGAAATATAAGAAATCATAGAAATGCGGAAATTCACCAAGTTTTAAATGGAATGCAAATGAATTGTAGATCAGAGACCATTTTTTTTATTAACCTAATTGAATTCCATAAACTTTCATGAAATTAATGATTAATTTATCCAATATATTTGTTTCAATTTTGGTTTTGTTATTGTAAACTCGCATAATTTCCGAGGCGCATTTATTTCTACTCTTATCGTGCCACTATTTACAATAAAATTAAATGCGTATACGATTTGGTGCACGATACGCTATAAAATAATTAAATTGTTTTAGTTATTTTGCTATCAAACATAATAACATGCAACACTAGAACTTCTTTCTAACACTCTTAAAAATTATGAATCTTACACGTGAAGACTCAATGTGAAATAGGCCTCAATTTTATGTCAATTCTTATGAAATCAGAGCAATTAATGTGTAACATTCAATTATATAGACTGTTCCAGAAAGTATAAGCACACTTTCAAAATAACGAAAAAATGTCATGTTTTTTTTTAGTTTAATAATGTTATTTGGCAAATCATATTTGTATTTGTGTTTTATTTGATATTTTACTCTCGTTTAATCAAAATATTTAATCATAGCCAAGACTCCTAACTTTTCCTTGAACATGACCTGCAGCTTCTGCACAGTGGTACTTGACCACTTTTGGCCAATCCTTTTTTAAATTTTTGGATGTCGTCCGCTGGTTTTATGAACTTTCGACGCTTTGCTTTGGTTAAAGCCCAAAAAGTCTCGATTGGCCGTGCCTCCGGGCAGTTCGGCGGATTCATGTCTTTCGGCACGAAATATACATTTTGACTTTTGTACCATTCTATAGTGTCCTTTGCGTAATGACATGACGCCAAATCAGGCCAAACCACTACTTGACCTTCGTGCTGCCTGATCATCGTATTTCTGAGTGTTCATCGTCTTCCTTGTGATGTACGGACTAGATGTTTTACCACACTCGCATATTGCCTGCCAAACCATAACCTTCTTACCGAATTTTTCGGTGCCAAAAATGCCTTCTCCATTTCGGGGATGTCTTTGTTTTCGCTTACAGTATAGAATTGTAGTCCGGGAAGCGTTTTGTAATCTAGTTTTACATACGTTTCATCGTCCATTATTATACACCCAGAATTTCTACACAATAAAGAATCGTAGAGTTTGTGGGCCCGTGGTTTCATGGACGCGGCCTGTTTTGGGTTCCTTATGGGTTTTTTCTGCTTTCGGTATGTTTTTAGCCCAAGTCTTTCTTTGGCACGCATGACGTCACTCGACGAGGTCCCTAGTTTTATCACATCATCCCGAACGGAAGTCACTGGTTTTCGCTTGTAGGCATCCTTGATCTTTTTATCGATATGCGGACTAACAGGACCGGATTTCCGACCACTCTTCAGCGCCACTTCAAACGTTTTCTATATTTTCGAATCGCAAAACGTACCGCTCCGACGCTTACACCCTCTTCCTTGGCCAATTTTCTCAAGGAAAGTCCGCACACAGTGCACCATTTGTGCACGATATTTTTTCGTTGTTCCGGAGTAAAACCGCGCATTTTGATAGGTAACACAAAACTGAGAACTTTTTTGATGCTATGTCATTCAGAAATGTGCAAACAAAAGGCCGCCAAAACATGTTGAAATATTTCATTATATTCAAAGTGATCGTTAAAATATGGTGTGCTTATACTTTCTGGAACAGTCGTTAGTGTTATGAAAATAAAACACGGAATACCACATTTCACAACCTACTTTTAAAACAACTCTTGAATATGCGACTCAAATATAAAATTGTGTGTTCCATTTCATGTGTTGTTAAATCCTTATTTGAACCTCAAAATAATAAATACTGACACACTCAAAGTTACGATTCGGATGCTACATTTACAACAGGCCATAAGGACAACTCAAATCTAAGTTTGTAAGGCTTTAAAAAATAGCCGCTTGAATAAATTCTGGGATTTGTGAGCCTTAAATTTCCTTAAATTCTTGTCATTGGCGTTATAACAACATCAGACCTGTTTTTTACGCAGTCGGTTGCACGCGTCACGACACATCACAAGTTCAAAAATCATTTCTCGTAAATGTAATGTGCGATAATAAAACTGCAGTATTGATATAAAGAAAATTTGGGGTAAAGGAAAGGATGTTCTCAAATTGAACTTTTCAAGGGATTCACGAACCCGGTTACAAAGCTGTCCATTTGTTTATACTTTTCATTAATCTGAACATGGTGACAAGTTCAAGCATCTTTAAAATATTATTTGGTGAAGGCCAAAGATTGGGTTTGGCACAATATTATTTTAAATTTTCACAAGCATTTGAAGATTTAGGAATAAATTGAACCCTACAAGACAAGATAGAGCTCATTTCAACCACTACAATCAATGACCTTGAAGAGCCATATCTTTATTTTTTCTGACGTTAACTAGAACTAGATCCTTGAAAAACTGGCATCAACTATACCTCAACTAAGTTTTACGTCGAGTCATTTAAGTTTATATTTCGAGTTTTTATAGTCTTGTAAATTTAAGAATAGACGCAAATTTCGGTCTAACGGTCTGCACCTTTATGTGCATCCAAGTAGACGTAAATTTACAGGATTTTTTCTAAGTGTGCAGATATTATTCACCAACTACGATATCACCGTGAAGTTTGACAGCTGTGGCCATTTGGCCCTATGCTGGTTTTCATGGCAGCCAATAGGTTATATGAAGGTTCTCAAGTGGTCATAACATCTTTCACTAGAATATTTTCAAAATCTTTATGGTCTTATAAAGGTTTTATGAATTTGTTTTCACAACCGTCTATAGAGTGGGCCACTTTGTACAAATTTCGGCTTTGAAGATGCATAAAGGTTGGTGGACAATCAGTTGTGAATGTAGTTTTGTCAACAAAGCCGGGAGGAGTGCTATACGGCTGGAATAAATCTAAAATTGTTACTTGGGTTGGGTATTGTACGAAAAACCACGAGGAAGCACACGGGGCAGTGAAGGTATTGAAAACTGCTCAAATTTGATCACGTGGTTTGTAAATGGCCCCTTATTATGCTTTTTATTTTTAAGATTTTAGTTATATGGGGTTTAGAAAAATGTAATCATAGCCAAGACTCCTAACTTTTCCTTGAACATGACCTGCAGCTTCTGCACAGTGGTACTTGACCACTTTTGGCCAATCCTTTTTTAAATTTTTGGATGTCGTCCGCTGGTTTTATGAACTTTCGACGCTTTGCTTTGGTTAAAGCCCAAAAAGTCTCGATTGGCCGTGCCTCCGGGCAGTTCGGCGGATTCATGTCTTTCGGCACGAAATATACATTTTGACTTTTGTACCATTCTATAGTGTCCTTTGCGTAATGACATGACGCCAAATCAGGCCAAACCACTACTTGACCTTCGTGCTGCCTGATCATCGTATTTCTGAGTGTTCATCGTCTTCCTTGTGATGTACGGACTAGATGTTTTACCACACTCGCATATTGCCTGCCAAACCATAACCTTCTTACCGAATTTTTCGGTAAAAAATGCCTTCTCCATTTCGGGGATGTCTTTGTTTTCGCTTACAGTATAGAATTGTAGTCCGGGAAGCGTTTTGTAATCTAGTTTTACATACGTTTCATCGTCCATTATTATACACCCAGAATTTCTACACAATAAAGAATCGTAGAGTTTGTGGGCCCGTGATTTCATGGACGCGGCCTGTTTTGGGTTCCTTATGGGTTTTTTCTGCTTTCGGTATGTTTTTAGCCCAAGTCTTTCTTTGGCACGCATGACGTCACTCGACGAGGTCCCTAGTTTTATCACATCATCCCGAACGGAAGTCACTGGTTTTCGCTTGTAGGCATCCTTGATCTGTTTATCGATATGCGGACTAACAGGACCGGATTTCCGACCACTCTTCAGCGCCACTTCAAACGTTTTCTATATTTTCGAATCGCAAAACGTACCGCTCCGACGCTTACACCCTCTTCCTTGGCCAATTTTCTCAAGGAAAGTCCGCACACAGTGCACCATTTGTGCACGATATTTTTTCGTTGTTCCGGAGTAAAACCGCGCATTTTGATAGGTAACACAAAACTGAGAACTTTTTTGATGCTATGTCATTCAGAAATGTGCAAACAAAAGGCCGCCAAAACATGTTGAAATATTTCATTATATTCAAAGTGATCGTTAAAATATGGTGTGCTTATACTTTCTGGAACAGTCGTTAGTGTTATGAAAATAAAACACGGAATACCACATTTCACAACCTACTTTTAAAACAACTCTTGAATATGCGACTCAAATATAAAATTGTGTGTTCCATTTCATGTGTTGTTAAATCCTTATTTGAACCTCAAAATAATAAATACTGACACACTCAAAGTTACGATTCGGATGCTACATTTACAACAGGCCATAAGGACAACTCAAATCTAAGTTTGTAAGGCTTTAAAAAATAGCCGCTTGAATAAATTCTGGGATTTGTGAGCCTTAAATTTCCTTAAATTCTTGTCATTGGCGTTATAACAACATCAGACCTGTTTTTTACGCAGTCGGTTGCACGCGTCACGACACATCACAAGTTCAAAAATCATTTCTCGTAAATGTAATGTGCGATAATAAAACTGCAGTATTGATATAAAGAAAATTTGGGGTAAAGGAAAGGATGTTCTCAAATTGAACTTTTTCAAGGGATTCACGAACCCGGTTACAAAGCTGTCCATTTGTTTATACTTTTCATTAATCTGAACATGGTGACAAGTTCAAGCATCTTTAAAATATTATTTGGTGAAGGCCAAAGATTGGGTTTGGCACAATATTATTTTAAATTTTCACAAGCATTTGAAGATTTAGGAATAAATTGAACCCTACAAGACAAGATAGAGCTCATTTCAACCACTACAATCAATGACCTTGAAGAGCCATATCTTTATTTTTTCTGACGTTAACTAGAACTAGATCCTTGAAAAACTGGCATCAACTATACCTCAACTAAGTTTTACGTCGAGTCATTTAAGTTTATATTTCGAGTTTTTATAGTCTTGTAAATTTAAGAATAGACGCAAATTTCGGTCTAACGGTCTGCACCTTTTATGTGCATCCAAGTAGACGTAAATTTACAGGATTTTTTCTAAGTGTGCAGATATTATTCACCAACTACGATATCACCGTGAAGTTTGACAGCTGTGGCCATTTGGCCCTATGCTGGTTTTCATGGCAGCCAATAGGTTATATGAAGGTTCTCAAGTGGTCATAACATCTTTCACTAGAATATTTTCAAAATCTTTATGGTCTTATAAAGGTTTTATGAATTTGTTTTCACAACCGTCTATAGAGTGGGCCACTTTGTACAAATTTCGGCTTTGAAGATGCATAAAGGTTGGTGGACAATCAGTTGTGAATGTAGTTTTGTCAACAAAGCCGGGAGGAGTGCTATACGGCTGGAATAAATCTAAAATTGTTACTTGGGTTGGGTATTGTACGAAAAACCACGAGGAAGCACACGGGGCAGTGAAGGTATTGAAAACTGCTCAAATTTGATCACGTGGTTTGTAAATGGCCCCTTATTATGCTTTTTATTTTTAAGATTTTAGTTATATGGGGTTTAGAAAAATATACGAAATATTTTAAAAATACGACTTTTAAACTTCATTTTGACAGAAATGGAGGAATGTACACAAACATTTCCTTTATAATTATATTAAAAAAACCGAAACATACACAAACCGACTAAAGGTATGTTGATCCTGAACCACTGACAACGTATGAACTCTTTGCTATGTGAAAAACAAAATCCTGTAAAGCCATTATTCTCATTTAGGCGTAAATGGATTAACCATACAAGTGCAAACCGCCCGCGCTGAGGGTCTTTTCTCACTGCCGTACATCAGTTTGATCGTTTCGTCTCGATTTGATCGTACCTTCCGGGCACGGCCCCCGGTCTGGCCAGCATGCAACATTTTATATCAAGGCAGGTTCTACGCTCGGTTTGAAACTACGGGGACAGGTTCAACCTTTGACTGACGGGTTCGGCTGCTTTTGTGCTGCTTCTTTCGGTTTTCAATATTGAAGAACACACAAGCCCGGTTGGTTAAAAGAAACCCACAGCAGCATATGAGTGATGTGGGAGAAAAGTAAACACCAACTGCAGTAAACGGACTGGTTATGTTGGTAGATCGGTACATGGAAGCATTCGGTGTGCAGTAAAGTGTAAAGGTAGGAGGGCTCAAATCGAAGAACGCATCCGTCTGTCGTTGGGAATCGGAAAGGTTGTAAGGATTCATGTGCTGTTTGTTTGAGCAGACAGAAATTAAACAGGAAATCAATTTCTGAAGAACGAACAGGGGTTTCTTCCTAGAGAAAAAAAATATATATATATGTAGATTCTTCGTCTGAAAATAGAAATATTGGCACAACTTCAATTTCCTTTTACCTATGTTAATTAGTAAATTATATTTTTTTGCTTCATCATCATCACCATCACATAATCTGCGAAGTTAATCAAAAACCAACCTACTAATAATAAGGTGTAAACATATCGTTGCAGTATCTTATCTAATGAATCAGGAAACCCGGTCGCACGATATAATCCGTCTGTTGTCAATCTATGATCGCCCTCGAAAATGTCTCGTTGCCGGTGGTCCCACTCTAAACGGCACTGCCAGATTAAAAAATCAACACTTTCTTGCGCGTTGCCCTCGAACATATCAATCGATTGTCATCCAAAACCAGCGTGTCCACCGTCCGATTGATGGATGAGGGAATACGCAAAGCCACATCAAATCCGATACATGTTTTTATTGGATTTGAATTAAGTTTGGTTATAGCATCTGTCTTTTTTTAGTTGGTATCCCCGATACAGGTATTGACGTTCCAGAACCCAGATCCTGATCCCGAAAGTGTACCCTCAAAGCTGTAACGAAGCAAAACGATCGATAAATATTTAAATTTATTATTGAATTTATTTTATGGGATGTCTCATTATCGAATTAGATTGATGAGTCATAAGAAGAACCAGTGGAGAAGAACGCCCATCGAGATGATTGGAAGAACATTCGAAACAAGAAAATCTGTCTCCGACGAAATCCAGTGATCTGTGAGAAAGTTTCACACATTATATTTTAACGGTCCAGTCCGATTCGCTGGCGCTGGGAGGTAGTCCTACGCGTTTTAACTCGCTCCGCATGACCATTTCTACGGTTTGGTGACCACAGGTTTCCAAGAATCAATTAATCCCGATGACAAATGTGATACGAGATAAAATCGTCAAAAACGCGTTCCATGATTTGTGCACAATTTTTTTTTGTTCAACATCGTCGTCGTTGCCGGTTGAGACCGGTCCTGCTGGCGAAGGTGGTAGTGTTTGTTGGTGACCGTCTGCGTACCAGTTGCGTTCGTTGGAGCTTCGGTTGTGGATATGGTTATCGATCAAGGGAGCCGTTTGCAAGGAAATAAATCATCAAACCTCGCGAGCGCAGATTCTTCCACGAAAATGAACCGAAATCCATCAAACGTTGCCAGCCGGGTGTGCTGCGTCCATCGTTTCTCGGGAAGAGGCACAGCGACCGCCAGGGTAATTTTTACGAACGAACCAAGTGGGTCCAACCAATTAATTCACACATCATTGGTTTAATGTCAGCTCGAATCAACAACAACGCAACGACATGGACGGAGGAAAACGTTTGCACTTTTCCACTATCAACCATAACCAAATGTCTATTGACCATTCCGGGAATTTGTCGGTCTTCGATTGTAGTTTTTAGTGGTCACATGATTAATAAAACCGGATTAACGTGATGTTAATATTTTTTTCTCTTTAAATTAACAATTGGTGTTGCATTGGCGTTATCTGAATGTTCATTTTGGCTGGTCTTCAGGTATTTCTTACTAGAAGTAGCGGATTACAGTGCCTATGCTAGGCCTATTGTGCTTTGTTTATTCGAGTTGTTTGTCGGCACTTAACGTATTGCCCTATTGTGATGTTATGGGGGTTGCTGATACGATGTAGTATCATTTTCTATAATTAAGGACTGTATTTGATGAAATTTGGACACACGCAATTGTTCGTAACTTTTTAGCGCAATTGTTCGTAACTTTATTGAAATTTTAACTGAATGTATTTCATTGTGTTGTGTCAATTGTGTAATGAGTTTCGTGAAAATCGGTCGAGTGGTTTCAGTGATAGCTTCGAACGAAGAAATAGTGCGCCAACAAATTTTGGGCACTCACTTCGAAAACTCAAACGCTTCTCATCGATGGATCGGAAACCAGCTCGGAATCGCACATTTAACCGTATCTCATGTGATCAAAACGTTGAAGGACCGTAAGACAACCAAGCGGAAAAATGGTAGTGGCAAAAAACGTGGCACATCAAATCCGGAGAAGGCCAGGATGGTATTGAAACAATTTAAGCGTTATCCCAACATTTCGATCAGGGATGTTGCGAAAAAGTTGAAAGTTTCAGTTTGTTTTGTGCAGAAAACAATGAAACGTTCCGGATTACATGTGTACAAGGTGTGTACAAGAAAACTGTACAAGGAGTGGCTCACAAAACCGTTCTGCATTGTGATGGACGATGAGACCTAAAGGGCGATACGGTCAAAATTTGGTCAATATCAACTTGACGTATTTCTTTCAATTTTGCATTTAAAAAACCTGAACACCCCTCATTTTGAAGGTTTGTGTGTGTAGAATGTTGCTCCTATTTTGATTTTGGAATTCACTCTTCAGTTGTCAAAATGCCGTCCAAGCAAGAAGAGCAGCGTATCAAAATTTTGCTCGCGCATCGCGAAAATCCGAGCTACTCGTACGCAAAGTTGGCAAAATCGCTAAAAGTTGCCAAATCAACCGTTACAAATGTAATTAAAGTGTTTGGGGAACGTTTGTCGACAGCCAGGAAGTCTGGATCGGGGGGAAATCGAAAACCGGAAGCCGCTGAGACGACAAAGAGAGTTGCCGGTAGTTTCAAGCGAAACCCTAACCTATCTCTCCGAGATGCCGCAAATAAGCTGGGTGTATCGTCTACAACTGTGCATCGAGCCAAAAAACGAGCCGGACTATCGACTTACAAGAAGGTAGTGACTCCAAATCGCGATGATAAACAAAATACGACGGCCAAAGCGCGATCCCGGAGGCTGTACACGACGATGCTGACGAAGTTTGACTGCGTGGTAATGGACGACGAAACCTACGTCAAAGCCGACTACAAGCAGCTTCCGGGACAGGAGTTTTATACGGCAAAAGCAAGGGGAAAGGTAGCAGATATTTTCAAGCACACGAGACTGTCAAAGTTCGCAAAGAAATATCTGGTTTGGCAAGCCATCTGTACCTGTGGCTTGAAAAGCAGCATTTTCATAGCTTCCGGGACTGTCAACCAAGAAATTTACATGAAAGAGTGTTTGAATAAACGTCTGCTGCCTTTCCTGAAGAAACACGGTTGTTCCGTACTTTTTTGGCCGGATTTGGCATCTTGCCATTACGGTAAAAAGGCCATGGAGTGGTACGCCGCCAACAACGTGTGGGTGGTTCCCAAGGACAAGAACCCTCCCAACACGCCAGAGCTCCGCCCAATTGAGAAATACTGGGCTATTGTCAAGCGGAACCTAAAGAAGACCAAAAAAACTGCTAAGGACGAGCAGCAGTTCAAGGCAAACTGGCTTTCTGCGGCGAAGAAGGTGGACAAGGTGGCTGTACAAAATCTGATGGCAGGGGTCAAGCGTAAGGCCCGGCAATTCAGATTTGGAAAAGCGGAAGCCTAACTGAATATTTTTCCTGAATTTTATACTAATTGAACTTGAAAAAGAAATTTAATTTGATTTTTTAAATAAACGATTTCACCGATTTACACGCGTTTTCCCTTGACCAAATTTTGACCGTATCACCCTTTACATTAAAGCTGACGCCAAACAAATGCCAGGACAGGAACACTACGTCGCCACCTCTAAGTTGGCCGTTCCGGAGAGTGTACGGAAGAAGAAACTGTCGAAATTCGCCAAAAAATTCCTTGTTTGGCAAGCGATCTGCGGATGAGGCAAAATTAGTCAGCCCTTCATCAGCTCTGGGACCGTCAACGGACAAATCTACAAGGACGAATGCCTCCAAAAACGGTTTCTGCCCTTCTTGAGATCTCACGATGGCCCGACACTGTTTTGGCCGGATTTGGCATTTTGCCACTATGCCCGGCCCGTCTTAGACTGGTACAAAGATAATAATGTAGTTTTTGTACCAAAAGACGTCAATCCTCCAAACTGTCCAGAACTTCGCCCAATTGAAATTTTGGGCAATCATGAAGGCAAAGCTCGTTAAAACTCCAAAACTGATAGAAAATGAACTTGAACTAAAGAAAGTGTGGTTAAAAGTAAGTAAGCAAGTCGGTCCTATCATTGCCCAAAATTTGATGAAAGGGGTTAAGGCAAAGGTGCGGGCATTTGGGTTGGGAGAAGAGGTTCAATAAACCAATGATGTCAAAACTTATCCATTTAGTAGTACTTTATTTCCAGAAAGTTTGAAAAGAATCGGGCTCAAGGAAAATTTTTGGTGACCTATTTTGTGTGTCCAAATTTCATCGAATACACTCTTTAGAAGTCGGAACTGAATTGTGGAATATATGGGCTTTGATGCTTATTGCAACGAGCTTTCGCCTGTAATCAACTTAGCATTTTAAAGCGTGTCCGGAAATATTGTTTGTAATTTTGTCACGTCAGTCGTCTGAGTCAATGTAAGTATTTCTTTCTGTGTATGGTTTAGCTGTCAGTGGAACCTTCCACCTTCGTGTCGACGCTTACATGGTTAAATTGATGTTTTGAGAATGACATCTGGGCAACAGGAGCTGCAAAATCTTATTTTGGACTAGGATTTAGAAAATCCTAATCGTTCACAGAAATCAATCGCGAATTTGGTCGGAGTGACGCAAGAAGCGATGTTTAATGTCATCAGTAAGTTTCTAAAAACCAAAACGGTTCAGAGGAAGCAAACCAAGTAGTCGGAAAGGGGAACACGCAACAATCAAGATGAGAAACTAGTGGTGAAAGTATACAAGAGGAAGCCCAACATGTCGGTCAAAGATGTTGCCAAAAAAGGGGATGCAGCTAAGTCAACTGTGCGGGATATTAAAGTGAGATTTGGGCTGCAGTTATTCAAAGCCCAGAAGAAACATCGCCGAGATGACAAAGGGCTTGAAAAGGCGAAAAGTACAGGAAGATGAAACATACGTGAATGTCATTGTGGTACCTTGTGACATTAATCCAGTTAACTATCCAGAGCTCTACCGATCGAGAAATTTTGGGCAATAATGAAGGCTGATTATCGGCAAATAGGAGGTGAGTCAAAATCTGACAAAACCAGATGAGAGAAGCTTGTTCAAACCTTGATGGCAGAAGTCAAGTCAAGGATCAGAAAGTTTGGGCGTAAGGGTGAAATTTAAATCTATTATTGCAAAAGTGTAAAGGAACATACTTAAAGAAGATAAAAGTTGAGAAAAGGATTTGTTTGGATTTCGGATTGTGATGATTATTTCCAGACATGCTTTAGAAGCACTTGAACTTCAAAAAGTGTATGTAAACATTACCATTTGCTAGTTAAAATCTACTATGAATTAGTTTATTGCTTTAGCTTTACTTCTGCACAATGCATTTAAAAAAACCATTCACTGTCTAGCGTGAATGTACGTGTGAACGTGAAAGCGGTATACTCAAAAGTCGGCCAGGATTTTAAAAGGCTTCGGAAATTCGTTTCAACTTTTCGGATTTACCCGTTGTTTCCTCTACTCTTTCCCGATTCGGCAAATTCTCGTCGTTTTTCCTTTGTGGCGATCCGGTTATGGTGTGCTCTTGAAAACATCAAACTAAAGCTTATGCTTCTGGTTGCGTATGTTGATGGGTTTACTTTTCAATTTTTCAGTTTAGGTTATGTCGATCGTTACATCCACTCTATTTTACTGTTCTTCGAGCTGTTTGGAAAACAACAAAGCAAGTGTTTTGAAGCCTGTATAGTCCTTTTTTTATTTAATACTTATACTCATACTGTAACGATAGACTAACGTACAAGTGGGTGTTTTGGTTGCTCAGAAAATATTTGTTTTAATCTACTAAGAGCGTATAACCTCACTTCATCAGACTGAGATTTTGTTTGCTGTCTCTTATTGATATAATCAAGTTTGCTCCAGTTTGGCTCTACGCTTCACTTATCCTGGGATAATTCACCCTGGCTGATCCTCCTTCCGAGAAATGGAAACAAGGCATGACGGGATCGAAAATGAGCTATTTCATCGTTTCTTTCCCGGCACAACCGGTAGCCATGTCGCCTGCGGATGCCATAATCAATTTAGAACTTTTAATCTCTAAAGATTGCCCAACACCACATTGAAGAACAGGATAAATGCCTGAGTAGATTAAAAGTGAGCTACAATTCACCTCTGCAGTTGTGACTGTGAGCAATGGGTCGGTATTGTCCGTCCTTCGTGTTTCTAGGAACCATTTGTCAAACCTTCGGCCGGAGATGTTTCTTTAAGCATTATTTCCACACCCACATGCTTCGTTCGCATGTTGTCACAACTTTTCACCCAAATCGGAATTTCGCTTTATTATAATTTTCTACACCCTCTTCTGTGCAATGTGCAATCCATTGTACCTCCGACACGAAATCCATCATTATGTCCCATTCATCGACTCTTGACGAGTCCAAAATGAGATTTTTCCCACTCTGCTTCAGTAAGGATGGGAAGGACTCAAAAGCAGTGCTGTTCACTTTTTATTATAGAAATGAAGCACTCATTGACACTCCATTTGAAGTGTAAACAAATTGCTCTTATGTGAACATCGCGCGTCGGGATGTCACCCTCCTCCTGCTCGTGAGGAAAAAGGGCTCTATTGATCGGATGGGAGAACACCCGGGTCTACCTGGATTCTGGCTTCCTGCATTCAGGAGTGACACGTTTTTAATGACATTCTTGCTGCTACTGCTACTGCCGCTCGGTATACCTTCAAGGATTTGTGCGTAGTTCCAACGGGACGAATGGGAAGATCAAGGGAAAATCCACGGTACAAAGGGGATGTTGAAGAGCTTCAAGTGGCTGTGTAATCGCATTGTGTCTGTAGGTAAGTGTGTTCGGCATTTTGGAATGGCAGCAAATTGAAGTGGTCGTAAATGAGGCTCATTGGGTTCGGATTTATTACTCTCTGTTGGACGATTAAATCTAGAGTGTTTGAATTTGTTCATTTAACTGTGCTATTGATTTTTTTTGAGTGATATGTCTAAGTATGTGAGGTAGGTTATAGACGGTACTGTGGGGTAGGTAATATGATTTAGACCCGAAGACTAAACCTATAGTTTGGTCAAGATCTTCATAAGATGACTAACGCTGGGTTGGTTCTCCGAACGCACATTCTTTCTTTATACTACATCACATCACTACATGGGCTGGTGAAAACGGCTTATGTCAAGGAACATCGCAAAACCATCCAGCTTCATTAAGTTTTATGAAAGCATCTAGAAATCAATTTGTTTTTATTATGCCACCAAGAGGGGCCAATAGGTTTCATATTTTAGTCAGGTTTTGGAGAGCCTACACAGCTTGTTTACAACGATCTTAAAACCTGTTTTTTTTTCAAGTTTCTTTTACTCCTATCAAAGGTTATTAAATTATTCCGACATTATTTGTAGCCATGATACGTTGTAAGTACGCAATTTGTTTTGGATATTTTGCTATCAAACTAAATTTTATGATTTACTGCTTCCATAGAACTTTTTGCTTAGATATTATTCACTGTTAAGTTAGTCAGAGGGGCAGAGAATTGAACAAAACAGAACAACAAAAACCAACCGCGATATCATAGTGAAGTTTGACAGCTGTGGCAGTTTGGCCGTATGCTAGTTTTCATGCTAGCCAATAGGTTTTATGAAGGTTCTCAAGTGGTCATAACATCTTTCTTCAGAACATTTTCAAAATCTTTATGGTCTTATAAAGGCTTTATTAACTTGTTTTCACAACTGTCTATAGAGTGGGCCATTTTGTACAAATTTCGACGTTGAAGAAGCATAAAGGAGGTGTTGGTAGACAAAACAGTTTTGAACGTATTTTATCAACAAAGCCAGGAAGATTACTATTTATTTATTTATTTATTTATTTATTTATTTATTTATTTTATTTATTTATTTATTTATTGATATAATTCCAACTGACTTAACATCTTATTGGAATGGGGAAAAGCCATGTGACGGAAGGTCTCAGCGTAACAGTTGAAGTCAAACAGAGCGTAGAGTTCGTTGAAGCGCGATGACATGAATCGAACTGGATCGTGCTGGCCGTAGTTTGCACCACGAGTTTCGAGCTGCAGAAAATTTCTTGTTCGCAGAACTCCTTCAGGAGCGTAGATGAGAGTTCGGCCAGAATTCCTGGAGAGCCGGTTTCATTTAGTAGCACTTTTGCTGCGAACACTGCTTGCATGACTATACGCCTATGCTCCAATGTTTCAATTCCCAAGAGTGAGCAACGATACTGGTACGCTGGAAGGTTGACAGGATCATTCCACGGCAGATTACGGAGCATAACGAACCAATTTACTTTGGACTGCTTCAAACCTCGCAATCAAGATTCTTATACGGTCACCACACAGAGGCTCCAAATTCCAGAATAGAACGCGCGAGAGAGCAGTACAATGCTTTCAGACAGGTAGGATCACGAAACTCGTCGGAGATCTTAAACGTGAAACCGAGCTGTCTGTTGGCATTGGTAATCAAATCCGAGTAGTGTTGTCTAAATGTCAAACTGGAGGTGGCGGATTCGTCTGTGCCTCGACCTACCCCGCAGTGGGATGTTAGGCAAAGGGTGACGTTCTTGTTTCAAGTACTACTTTACCCATGCCCTTTTGCTTAATTTTCAATACATCTGTTCTCTTTCCAACCTACTGTACACCGACGGAACTTTCAACACTTGCTCTTCTTATCTTACATTCTAGCAAACATTTACTGTCTACTCTTGGTGCCTCATGGTAAGCGATCATCTCCTTCTACATCACTTACAAACATTGTTTTAATGTGAAATTGCAACGTTGAGACGAAGTTGCATCCACAATGAGTCTATTTAGATGAGAATAGACCGAATTTCACTTCACATAATTGGAAAGTTTTCTATGTTACTCATGTTTGTTTGGGTCTTCAGTCAGTAAAGGTGCAGCTGCAAAGCAACACCATGATGTAGGTGGCTTTTCAACAATTTTAAACTATTCGAAATTTTATCAAATGATTATGATTAAATATATTAATGAAACATATAATTTTTACTATTTTTCTTCGTTTACTTCAAAGCCCATACTATTTGTTGCTTTAAGCAGACTTTTGCTTTTGATTGCTACATGTATTTAGAGGGAATTAAAATAAAACAGCTAAAAACATATCAATTTTTGAAATTTTTAACTTGACTTTGGCATGTTCATGATGCCGTATGTCTGCAAGAATTGATGTCGAAGAGTAACAAATAAATGAAAAAGTAATATTGTTTTACATATACATTAAACTTGACGCATTTCCTTTTATCGTGCATTAAGCAATTTTGCACACTCCTTATTTTGAAGATGTGTACGTGCCATCATTCCTCTATTTTGATAGCACTTCAGTTATCAAAACGTCGTCGAAGGAAGAGAAGCAACGCATCAACATTTTGCACGTACATGGCGATAATCCAAACTACTCTCAAGTTGCCGAAATGGTTGAATGTGGCTAAATCAAATGTTACTAACGTATTAAAAGTGTTCGCTAAACGTTTGTCGACAACCAGGAAAGCTGGATTGGAGGGAAATCGAAAGCCGTAGGCCACAGCGACGACAAAAACAGTCGCCCGCTGTTTCGAGCGGAACTCCAACCTCTCCATCCGAAATGTCGCAAAGAAGCTAGGACTGGCGCCTTCAACCATGGATAGAGCTAAAAACGAGATTATACACGACGATGCTGACGAAGTTTGATTGCGTGGTACAGGACGTTGAAACTTACGTCAAGGCAGACTTAAAACAGCTTCCTGGACAGGATTTTTATACGGCAACCGGACGGGGAAAGGTGGCAGATATTTTCAACCACATTAAACTGTCAAAGTTCGCGAAGAAATATCTGGTTTGGCAGGCCATCTGTACCTGTGACTTGAAAAGTAACGTTTACATTGCGACCGGAATCGTCAACCAGGAAATTTATCTAAGTGAGTGCCTACAAAAACGTTTACTGCCTTTCCTGAGGCGACACAATTGTTCCGTTCTATTGTGGCCAGATCTGGCATCTTGCCATTACGGAAAAAGGCCATGGAGTGGTATGCGGCCAACAACGTTCAAGTGGTGCCCAAGGACAAGAACCCTCCCAACACGTCAGAGCTCCGCCCAATCGAACAATATTGGGCCATTGTCAAGCGGAGCCTTAAGAAGACTCAAAAAGCTGTTGTGAGTGAGAAACAGTTCAAGGCAAACTGGCGTTCTGCGGTGAACAAAGTGGACAAGGAGACTGTACAAAATCTTGTGGCAGGTGTTAAACGAAAGACCCGGCAATTCGCATTCGGTAAAGAAGAAGCTTAGCTGTATATTTCTCCTGTATTCTGTATTAACTGAACTTGAAAAAGAAAAAGAATTTGACTTAATAATAAAAAAAACTTTGATCGACTCACACACATTACTGTTTGACCTAATTTTGATGGGAACATCGTTTAATACAATCAAATATCAAAGTAGGAGTTTGATCCTCGCTTCTGCTACAATTTTTTTGTTTCAGCAAAACAAAAAGCTGGCACTGAACTATGAACGATAATGTACATTTTTTGCCCTAAGGGGGATGAGGTTTGAAGATTTACAAAAAGGTAAATATAGGAAAACGAGATGAAAATGGGAGGAGCGGATATATAGATTTTACGCAATGTTGCGGGACATAGTTTGTGAATCTTAAAGTGCTGAGCGTTGTGTTGAGGCCTCTGTTATTTTGCTTTCTTAATCAACCCTTTATTTGCTAATGTGCTACTGTGAAGCACTTTTTCATAAGAGAAGCAATTTTTTGTTGGTAACGGTTTAATAAAACCCTCAGATATATGGATGAAAACTCCCAATAAGGCAATGAACTTTATTCGTTTTATAATACCTTACTGGAATAATGCCTATAATCAGCGAGTGAAAATCACTTAATATAGTAGTGGTATGACACACTGAGATGGGACGAAAATGAAATAGGGGTTCGCCACAATAGATCAAAAAAACTAGTCGCTATGGGGAATGGGGAAAACGAAAAAAATTGGCAAAAAATGTTCGTTAAATTCCCTTTTTGCTCCATGTTGACTTTTCTGAAACTTTTCTCATCATCTTCCTAATATCGAACTGGAGTAACTGAAGTAACTGGAGCATAAGTCTTGCTGAAAAGTTTATAATAAATCGAGTTACTCGTTTATCTTTCGTCACTCTAGAATGACGTCAATCTTTAGATATTCCGGATGTTCCGGATGATCCGGAGAACTATGCAGTGGTCAGTAAATATCACAAATGGGTTACTACAGTGAAAACGTTCTCACACTACATGTCAATTTATTTGAAAATACACACCTAACTCTATCCACCTATCATGGGATCAAATCAATTTTACACTACCCTGGTAGTACTACGAATACAAACCCGGATGTGGTCTCCAGGATATATTTGATATCATTACAATTGCACTTATTTTCTAGTTCTCATGTAATTTGATGTGCCGCATGATGGGTTTTGATCCAAATCCGATTCTGGCCACTTTCCGAGTTTTAACCGGAACATCGACCCGGATGTGTCCAATGTGATTCTAGAGTTTTTATATCATCACTATTGGCTTATTTTTGAATTCTCATGTTTTTAATGCGGCCCATGATGGGTTTTGATCTAAGTCCTAAAATGGCCACTTCCCCGGGAGTATTCCCGGAACCAGTGAAGCAATTGAAAAAAAAATCAAAAGCAACGTATGGGACCACAGTTACTTTCACTTGGCGGTTGTTTTATTCAAATCGGTTTAGTAGTTGCTTGGGAAACTGAGTTAGTAATTTCCTTGGACAGCCTATTCAGATAATTGCGCTGAGCTCGTTGTATATAACACTCAGTCCTTGGACCAAAAGTCGGGTTGTCAAGATATATAAATATAATACTTTGTAACCTTGCGCTGAACTGGTCGGCTTGACGTGCCGCAAGGGCTTAGTAGGGATTGTCTGTCAAGACCCGAAGCTAAGAGTCAGTTCCTTTGTGGTTATATCACACTAATTATTTTTTATACAGTAGTTTTCTTCACATTTTTCGGCATTTCGGCATGGAGAAGCTGGTTGGCGTTGTCAACTTGGCAATAGGAAAATGAGTGGCTGTGACTGAATATCGTGTTCAAGAAGGGTGTATTCTCTTTTAATTAATAATTTCAGCACGCTTTGCGACATCTCTGCATTTCAAATTTCTTTTGCATTTCAGGGCACAGAGCAGCATGACAATGTAATGCTTGTTATACTCAATTTGTTTTTCAGCATTTCAGCATAACTTTTTCATTCAAATTCTATTTTTAACTACAATTATATATGAGTTTAGGGATATTACAATAACATATTATATTTATTTCAGAAATCATCGAATCGGGCTATTCGATCACTAAAACTGCTTTCTTCGACCTATAGAATGGTGTGTTGATTCTCTGAAATAATAAAACAAATCAAATATCTTTTCATTGAAATTTTATTTTTGTTGAAAGGACTGATTTACTTTGCTTTTTAGCTTTTCAGGGCTATTCAGATATTAACACATATCCAAATTTTATTTTGCAGTAACAATCCAGTGGCTTTCAGTTACATTTTGTAAATACATATATCATATTCTATTACGTACATTATATACATATATTCCAAAGGGTAAGGGGGAAATACAGGGTGCCAGGGATGAGGGATTCGGGCTTATCTGGCCCAAATCATGGATGACAATTATGCCTTCCTTGATGGAAATCATCAGACCGAGATCAGCGAAGGTCTAATTATCTTCCGACAGCCTACAGTGAGTTTGCTAACCCTATTCTTAACAAACCACCAGACGGAAATCCTAATGTGTATTGCTTACTCTTCATTTCCTGTAATAAGAGCGTTTCGTTGGAAGGAGATTCTCTATCCTTTCCGTGGGTTTCGTGTAAGTGCTTCTGCTTACGGGTCCACACCCCCGTTTTTGGCTCTTCATGCAGCAGAATAGTGAGGATTACAGGAATGTACAGTTTGATCTTGCCATTAGGAGGAACTGTACGCCATGGCAAGTCCTGCACTGGTGGTGGCTTCCTATCACATCACATCACATCACATCACATCACATATATAAATATAATACTTAGCTTAGCTTAGCTTGACTGACTGCACGTATCAATGGTTGCTACTCCGTGATTGATCAGAATCAGTGAAATTGCACAATGAATCAACTGAATGGGGCTGGGAGTAACCGACCATTCTCACTGTACATGTTTCAGTGACTCGATGTCTTCAATAATCAATAACGGCGCCGGCCACGTCCTTGCAATCATTTGGGAATAGGGAAGGAAAGTTAGCGTGACCTTTGCTGATTAGGGACCGTGTTTACCTCTGCATCCCCACAAAGGTCACAGGAAGGATTTTTCTATGTTAGTAGTTTAGGGCTCGATGGATCAGGATTCACCTTGATAAGTGATGTGATTATATAATATAGTTCATTTTATTCAGGCAACAAAAAGGCCAATTACCTGTTTCGCTCCGCGTTTTTGAGAGCACATACCAACTCGCAATTGGCTGAAAATCCCTTGCGAGGTCCAGCTGGTTAGCGTTCTGTTTTTCCCGCGGTACTTAAATGATGCCTATCCAAAACGACCACGCTTGCCCCATATGGCATTGCAGGTGAACGAAAGTAGCATCGTATCTCGAACTTAACTCCTCCAACTGTGGAACTGTATCCACAGCAATGCCATTTCGGTAATAAAACTGGTCCGTGGTGGAACTGGTTTACAAAGAGAAGTTTGAAGAACATCGGTGTTTGTAGGATACCGGGTGTTCGGAGTTGCTGGTTGAGCCAAGAATGGCTACGGTGGCGATACAGTTAAGGGTCAAACATGAATTACTCCGATGATAATTGTGTTATAATACCGGAAAACACAACGGAAGAAAATTCACGTCAAACTTGCTAACCTATTATGGTAATCTGAATAACCAAAAAAGTTCGAATCAAAAGATGTATCGGAATAAGGTGACGCCAAGCGTATAGTTGCTTCATGACTGAAAAACAGCCTTCCTCTTTCCATCCACGAAATCGTTAACACACCTCTTATGATCAACGTGTACCAA
The DNA here is from genome assembly GCA_034211315.2 of Aedes japonicus. NCBI lineage: Eukaryota > Metazoa > Arthropoda > Insecta > Diptera > Culicidae > Aedes > Aedes japonicus. Next base: position 288,557 of record JASCZW010000633.1, read on the forward strand.
TCGGTTCGTTTTCGAAATCCATTTACACCGGATTTTAGATCTATTCAACACACAAGTGATGTTTAGGTATGACCCTAGTCATAAACACAGCATCCACTATCACATGCGACGATTATAATTGAGTTTCTAATAAGGATTAATTTCATCACACAAAAAATACTGAAAAAACCTGACAGCTCACCGACAGACCAACCGTTCGTGGTCCTTCACATATATAAATATAATACTTTGTAAAAAGGGTAAAATCGTGGTAATCTAGTACGAGATTTATGTATTTACCAATTTTACGGCCTTCCCACACATTCCAAGACTCTGGCCTCCCGGAACCGTAATTGTACAAGTTTGCGCAAGATGAAATCTATGTTTTTAGAAAGTTGTCAAACATATGTTCAAAATAAGGCTATTGTGGTATATGTTCGCGAGTGGGCTCATATTTGAAAACATTCTTGAAGTTTTTTTTTCCGATTTTTCATACATTTTATATGGGAGTAAAAATCACGACCTTGTAAGACCCATATTTGAAAAATAGTAGAGAGCACAATTTTCGTCCAATCTTATCAAAATTTGGGAAAAAGATATTTCAAACAGTGTAAAAAATTTCAAAATTATGTTTACTGTAAAATGAGGAAGTTGATTTTCGACTTTTTTCCGCATTGCAATCATTGTGCGCCGCTTGGTCGTCTGGGTTTTCTAGAATGGCTTTACCACCCGGACACCGTAAAATGGTGGAATCTCAGTTTTTTTTCCGATCATGTGTGGGGCGCAGTTTGGATGATCTACACTTGTTTTGATGCCATTCCGATAATCACTTGACAGATTATAATGCAATTTTGCCACGTAAACATTATCTAGTTTCAGTTCAAATTTCATAATGTTTTACCCACACGCTAAAAAGTAGCAAGCTTATAATTGTGGCTCATTTTTTTCAAGTACAGTCTTTTAGTTGAAGTAGAACAGGAAAATTGCTTTATGATTGATGAAGACTCTGCTTGGAAAAATAATTATGTCTTTTCGAGCACAGCACTCGGTTGCTCTTGATATTATAATAGATAACATCTAGAGGTGATGAAATCTCCCTCATACATGTCAATTCATCCAAAAGTACTTAAAAACGCCATTGATTTGTCAGACATGGCTAAACATAATTCAACTGATAATAAGTATCATTATAGTTCCGAAGAATTCAGTAAGCCAATTGGGATTTTTTGTATGAAATTGTTAAGCATTTCTTGTGATTCTGAGCTGATTCTGTGGTAGCTAGTTCATTGCGTAAAACAAAATTGTATACACATTATTCCTCTTTTTTTTCCTGATTTTGAAGCCGTTTTCGACCCAACACACTTCTACAAAATTTGTTCCTGTGTTAGATTCTCGAAATATCCCACATCAACTATTAACTCGTGCGCACATGATGGTTTCCATTTAAATCTGCAGCAAGGATATCATATTTAACAAACTAAGTATGAAAACCAACAAATACATCGCACATGGAGTAGTCAGCTGCGGCATTGTTTGGAAACCGACGACAGGCTCCGTTTTGATGGTTTCCAATCTGACGGATGCTGTTATTGCTGTGAACTGTGCATTGATGATGTTGATAACAGTAATGGCGTGAGGGGTTGTTTCTGTTGGCTTTCCAGACACGTTTGCCCGCCGCGTTTGAAAGGTGCTTGGCGTTGATGAAGCTACTGTCGCTATACTGCACGAGAGTCTAGGTAAACAAAGAATCATCACAATGCAACTCTGCATTTTTCAGGGAAGAGAGCACCACCTATCTGTATTATTGTACACCCAGTGGCATTGTTTTTAGACTGAGGGAAAGCCGAAAATAATTGACAGATAATGGCACAGGAAATAATCGATTTTGGAAAGATGATACTATTCAAACTTGAGGCGAGTAGGGTTCTGAAATGTGTTTATTGTGCTAGCAGATGAGGACCGAAAAGCTTCCGAGATTGTTTGGTTTAAAGAGAAAGGTTCTTTAAAATTTCAATTGTCAAGAGGGATACTTTCAGCTGAAACAACTTCAGTCTGTAAATGGCTGTTCCCTTTCGTGTTTGAAATAATGAGTCCCGTTGGAGGCATTATTCATTTTTCCCAACCTAATTTAGTTCTTAATAACCCTGATCAGCGTGCTAAAACATATCCTCGCGCAAAAAGAAACAAGTGTATGGTACACATTCATCATCTGATCAAGTTTCCACTATTACAACTTGTTGCTAGCTGACGTGCTGCGTCGCACGGCGGTGGGGATCCAACATAACCGGTCCCTTATGTCCCATATTTGAAGCTGTTCGGTGGTGTTAATTTGATACCGGATCGGATGAATAAAATATGCATTCACTTATATCATGTGCTTCTACGCGCGTACCCCTGCAGCGTGCTAATTTAGTCCCTGGGGATTGCTCTCTTATCAAAAACCCCTAAATGAATGACCAAAAAGAAAAAAAAAACAACGAAAGTTGTTCTGATGCTTCGTTATCTTCTATCATGCTATATTATGAATATCCTTTTCAATTTTACACCCTCTTCATATTTTGGGATTCGTTACCCCGACAAGTGTAGGCTTTGTGGCGGCGAGGGTGGTGATGTTATTTATGAGATCAGGAAGATGGCCATCAAGGACGACAAAATGATGTTATTAAATTAATTTTTATCGCCTTAATCTCATCAAGTGTTATCTGATCTTCAGGGCAAGATAGAAAAAAAACATATAACCATCTACTGTGCGTTTCTGTTGATGGCATGGACGTATAGACGCTTTTATTTTCACGCGAATCAGTATGTTTAGTTTGTGAGTATTGATGAGCTTTTTGTTTTCAAAATAATCAATCTACTAGCGTTATAAAACCCGAATTTTTACTCCATCGGTGACATGAACGTTCAGGTAGGGCTGGAGGCAATGTATCAGGCAAAACAGCCTGCATGCCGAATTGAACGCCGACAGTCAGAGATTTGTTGACATTGTGGGCTTTCGCGGTTTGCAAGTGCGGAGTACCTTCTTTACCCACAAGGTGAACTCTTCTTAGAAATTATAGACGTACGTAGTCATCGCTTGCTTGGATTTGGACCGCTAGCTCTTTGCATTATATACGCGCTCAAAGTTATTCGGAATTCGCGAGCTTCTACGAGAAATCAGAGTTGTTCAGAAAAACGTATATCAGCTGCAAAAGAGAGTTGAGAAATTTAACAGCTCGCGCAATGGTAAAGATAAGTGCTGCGACCGATTACCCTAAAACACAGCCCCAACACTCCTAAAGACATGTCAGCTTTCTTTTCCACTTATTTTGGTGGCTCTGAAAAGGGCCGTGTTGGGTTCTTCAGAGAAACAACTACCGCCGCCACCTCACTCCATAATGAAGCGGCTTGAACTTCCCGCGACGTGAGTTGTCCGCTGATTCATTTAATCCGCTCGAAAATGTGTTGACGAAGCTGTTCACAATGCTTATCGTTTAGAAGGTAACGCCAGTATCTGGATGAATCTGCTTCAGCACCCGGTCGATGTGCTGCTGGCTGCTGTACGTTTTCTTCTACCGAACCTTTTCGACCTTGTTCAGCGGTGCTCCCAAGTAACAATTTCAGTTCAATTCCAGCCATATGGCACTCCTCCCGGCTTTGTTGATGAAACTACATTCAAAACTGTTTTGTCCACCAACACCTCCTATATGCATCTTTAAAGCCGAAATGTGTACAAAGTGGCCCACTCTATAGACGGTTGTGAAAAAAAAATTAATAAAACCTTTCCAAGACCATAAAGATTTTGAAAACGTTCTAGTGAAAGATGTTATCACCACTTGAGAACCATCATAAAACCTATTGGCCGCCATCAAAACTAATATAGGGCCGAATGGCCACAGCTGTCATATTTCATGGCGATATTGTGGTTGTTTATTTTCTGCTTTGTTCGATTCTCTGCTCTTCTGATTCATTCAACAGTAAATAATGGCTAAGTCAAAAGCTCAAGTGTTGCGGGAAATTATGTTTAATAGCAAAATATATGAAACAAATTGAGTTTTTTAATAGCGTATCATGCTCCAAATCATATGCACATTTAATTTTATGGTGAATATTGGCACGATAAGAGCTGAAAATTAATGCGCCTTGGAAATTATGCGAGTTTACAACAACAAATACAAAATTGAAAGAAATATATTCGATAAATTAATCAAGAAACTTCTGAAAATTGATGGAATTCAAAAAGTTACCTGAACGAATACCGAAATTTGTCTTAGATCTACAGTTCAATTGTATTACATTTAAAATTTGGTGTATTTATTTTTCCAAATTTCAATTATTTCATGTATTTCAATATGGCGATGGCAAGAAATCACAGTTTTGCCAAAAAGCCAATATATCTTAGCAATGGCTACTATAAAACAATCTGGTCGCCTGGTAGCTTTCCTCAATGCCAATTAGTCGTTTAATGCATTTACTGGAGGCAAAATGGTTTTAAAATGCTTTTTCAACTGACCATAATGAGATAACATGAATAAGTCCTAAAACGGCATTTCAAAACAGCATTTTATGAGTTTACAAACTTAAAATAAAACCTTTGATAGGATTAAAAGTAATTTAGAAGTCAAGGTTTTGAGATCGTTGTAAAGAATCTGTGTAGGTTCTTATAAACCTGACTAAAATTTGAAACCTATTGGCATCTCTTGCTGCCATAATAAAACCGAATTGATTTCTAGTGGCTTTCATAAAACTTTAGTAAAACTTAATAGAGCTGGATGGTTTTGGCAATGTTACTTGGGCTGGCACTGCTTGCCTTCTTGCAGGTCGAGACGCTACGGATACGAATTGGGCTAAAATATGTTTTCTTCTTTGTGAGCTAGCAACGAATAAACTACCAAATGCGGCCATCCGGAACGCAAACAGCTCAGTAAGTATGTGTGATGATCTCCCAGGATGGCGTTCCGCCGAAAATTCAGGCAGTGCTCTCACCGAAGAAACCCCAGAAGAACCTGAATGAGCAGCAGTAGCAGAAAGGTAAGAAACTCGAAGAAGACCCAACCCAAATCAACCTTCCTTTTCAGGACGGTGTCCCACATGGAATTGCATCCCGGCAAGACACCATAGACAATTACGCGTTTCGTATTTTCTCGTAAAAATGGGTAGAAGTATTTTAGAGTGTTTTAAAATTGGACTGTTTAAAATTGAAAAAAAAGGAGTCCCCCGAAAAGCAACGAAGCGAATCAAATTTGCGCAAGCACCTGCAAAATCTTCAACTCTCTCATCGGGACATCGAAAAACAACACGGAATCGTGCAGTAAACGGTGAGTCGTGTGATTAAAGGTTACTACGAAGCTCTAAGCATCGAACGGAAGGAAAAATGTGGTCACAAAGCATTTAAGCAGATTCCGAATGCTTTCGAATGGCCAAAAAGTTGAATCTGTGCAAGTCTTTCGTTCAGAGAGCCAAGGACCGGGAGGGACTCCATACGTACAAAGGGCAGAAGGTTCAAAACCGTGACGAACGGCAAAATACGATGGGGAAGTTATGGGCGCGGAAAATGTACACCCAGATGCTGACGAAGCTTCATTGTCTCATCATAGATGATGAGGTTTACGTCAAGGCGGACTTTCGGCAGCTTCCGGGGCTACCGTTCTTCACCGTCCAGCAATAGCAAGTTTGATGTGCCGGAGGAAGTTAGGAAGCAGAAGCTTTCAAAGTTCGCGAAGAATTACATGATTTGGCAAGCGATCATCTCATATGCCAAACGGAGAGCGCCGTTCGTGACTGCCGGGACTGTAAACGGGGAGATCTACTATAAGGAGTATCTACAGAAACGTCTGCTTCCTCTGTTCAAGCAACACGAGGACCCTACGATCTAAGTTACACATGTTTATAGAACACTGACAGGAACTACCACTCATCCTGTAAATGATGGACACATCTTCTCCTAGACTCTGGTTGACTTTTAAATCCATTGTCCAATTGAAACTTCAATGATATCCGGATGCTCCGTGCCATCTTAGTATTGAAATGTTTAAAATCAATGAATTATAATTAGTTTCAAGCACTATTCGTCCAGATATGGAGGTTAGATGCGAATAAAATAAGCATACCGGACAGGCCGGGGTGGCTTAGCAGTTGCTGGACTATGGTGAGTTTCATCCAAAATCCCACAAATTTTCAAAAGCAGCCCTGTCAAGTCATCCCGCTATAAGGGTTAATGTCCAGGCTTTCACAAACATGTGTGTCTGTTCTCCATGTCAGGGGTGGCTCAAAACGGCGTCTGGTCTTCATGTTAGAGACGGCCGATCATCGTCCTCATGCAAGCGTGGGACTCTAAACAGAACTGTGCACGATGGTCCTCCGGTGATACAGAGGGTTGGTGCAGGCCCTTCAAGCCAGCCGTAAAAAACGTAGCGCTGCAGGAGGTTTCCTGGGAAGAAATATATAGAATTTATAAAGGAAATAAGTATACATAGATTGTATGTATCGTATGCGTGATAATATTTGCACCATAATGTAATTTTTTTTTAAAATGTCAAAATTTTCACTCTCGCTTTTATTTTGATATATTTAAGAGGGTGATGATTAACTTGAGTCTAAAACTATGTTAATCATCGATCGAGTTTCCGTTAAGTTCAATTACAGCCTTCCTCACGCTTCCGGAACTTACAACTGGTAATAGTATAACTGTATCCATGTATCTTCAGGTATAAATATTTGTCTGAGGCTTTGGGTTTCATGACGCGCCATACTGAGTAATTCAAGGGTTTAGGATCGGGATTGGATTTGGGGCCGTACTGCTCTTTGATCCACGGAAGAACATACCTACTTAAAATTCCAGTGTATTACTTTGTCGCCGGGTTCATTTTTGCTATCGAAATCTACCAATCCAAACACCACAACGCTTGGTCAGATACACGTTAGTATGCTCGCCGGCCACGTCTTTTACCAGAAGAGAACTAATATAGAGATCGGTTCTGGAATTTGAGACGAGATCGACGGTAAACATGCTCTCGTCGGTGAACAGGATTACCAGTTTTTTTTTCGCTTGATGAAGCTTCAAGATTTTCTTACATCGCGTAGCTCACGAATGCGGTTGGTAATCATTTGAGTTTTTTTCGTGACTTCGTTTTCGCCCTACAATCTTCTTTTACGATCTTCCGTGCTGTAAAGCCGTTGAAACTACTGGATTCGAATCTTCCTTTTGATGGCAGTGATAATCCTAGGAATTCGAGCTGACCTCGAACGACCTGTGGCCATCTTCGCGGATAGTTGTCCTTTCTTTTTCGGTCTAACACCCTTTTTTACGGTCCACGAAGCCACTCCCATGTTTGATGATTGAAATGTATTTTTGCGAAATTTGCGCGTGGGACACATTAAGAATGCGCTGCCACTTGATCGTGATGCACTTCTCACTTTGATGAAATCGGCTTGTTTTATTCGCAGCCTACTATGATATGAATTATAGCTTACGTGCATGCACAAAACACCAAGGCATTGTATGCACAGGTGAAACAGAAACCTTATTTGTACGATTGTGCAAACATTATCAAGCATACGGTAATTTTATACATATTTTATTAATAGCTAGCTTGAACTGGATTTTTTTTTCGAAATTGCACACCATGCATGTCGAAATTTCCAAAATAGTGATTTCTTTCCAGCTGGTTCTATAGCAATAACATGTGCCAGTTGATTTCAGAACCTTTTAACATAATACAAACAGATGCCCTCTCTATTAGCATTAAATATAAAACTGCAGGTCAATAGTTGTGAAAACTATTAATTTCAACTATCGAACCTATAGAAGAATACTATATTGTTATGTTTGTATTCTCCGTACGTGGAGTAACGATTATGTTGTAAAAGGAAATGTTCGCTCATCACCAAGAGTGGACAGTAATGTTTGCTAGAATGAAAGATATGAAGAGAAAGTGTTGATAGTTCCGTCAGTGTACGGCAGGTTGTGAAAATTGAATGGAAGTATTGAAAATTGAGTAAAGGGCTTGGATATAGTAGTACTCGAACCAAGGACGCATTCCCTTGCCTCACATCCCCAATGCGGGGTAGGTCAAAGCACGTACGAATCTACCACATTGATAGGCAAAAGAATGCGTGCCTGATCGTGCTCATGTACTACAATGGCTTGTGATGGTTGTTTGTACACACTCTGTTTTGTTATCTACATGGGAAAGAAACTCTATACTTTTCGGTTTTATTTTTTTACACAACGTCTGGTTTTTACTCAATTTTCCTCTCGTCATCTCTGACTTTAAGACATCGGAGAGAAAGACCGTTAAGTGTCGTGATACTGGTCCCCACCAGTATGTATTAATGGTTTCCACCATTTTGGGATTTACATTAATTATTTTTTCTGGTTGTGTTCTCCGTACGTGGAGTAACGTTTATGAAGAAGAAAGAAATGTTCACTCATTACCATGAGGCTCCAATTCTCAATACTTTTATTAAATTTTCACTACCTGTCGTCAAGCATGGGAAAAATCGGTTCACTTAGCGCTAATTTTCACTCACACGCAGAAACATTCAGAAGTGAGCGCTACCACGTTAAAATTATTCCGATTCTGTTCATTAGTATTCTACTTTCATTCTATTCGTAAAAAACAGAATTCTAGGGTTTTGTTTCATTAGGGTGAATCTGCAATTGAGAGACTCTCTTTGATTACTTTCTCTTTCATTCATATTCCATTCAGCGTTACGTTTTTCATTCAACTATTTATAGAGTATGGTAGCCAACACTGTTGTGTTTTTATCTGTACTAAAGAAACCCTCAAAAGATTTATAATGGCGCTGTAATAAATGAAAGAGAGCGAAAGAGGAGAGAGCCTCTCATTGTTAGATTGAGCCCTATTGAAAAAAAATCTTAGAATTGAGCAAAACTGGCAGTTGGATTCAGCTGAGCGAGATTGATTGAATCACACTCATTTCTTCAAATCATACCTTAAACATCATTTAACATTTCAAATAATGATCTATCATGATGTTCAGCAATCTAATGCAACAGAAAAAACATAAAGCGTAATTTTGAACCGTATCTCTGCTCTTTTCTTTCCAGCTGATTTCATTTACTGAGTCAAAATATACTCATTCGGTGTATTCAAATCGGTTGCGTTTAGTGGCAACGCATTCATTCAATATAACGTCTAGCTGAATTTTTTTTTCGCATGATTCTGTTTTGCTCGTTTATACTTTCTACCATGTTCGTTTTCGAGAATTCGTGTAGAATCGTTTGATAGGAAACGTCACACTCGTTCAGTATTCTGTTAGCAACCGAGGGTTGCTATTTTAAATCGATGGTGCTCATGTGAGTGAATGAGTTTTCCCATGCTTGCCTGCCGTACACTGACGGAACTTTCAACACTTTTTCTTCATATCTTGCATTCTAGCAAACATTACTAGTAACTCTTAGGGTTTCATGGTGATGAGTGAACATTTCATTCTACATCTCTGTATAAGAATAATAAACCGACAAGGAAACCTAAACAGATTTTTATTAATAAGTACGAATGTCTGCCGCAGATTTCAGAGTACTATATACGTAGAAATAAAAAAAGGAAGGAGACGGGAATACAGGAATATTTTACGTACCCAATAATATGTAATAGTATAAATTAACTTTGAAAAACAATTAATAAAGCAATATTAATATAAATAATAACAAAATTAATGATGAAGTAATATTGAAGATAAAACCGTTAAATCAGTAGCTAATTTAATGGCACAATGCGCTGCACAAGTAGAAAATTGAGGAAGAAAAGCAGTTTGAAGCAGTTCAAGGCACTAGTTACTTCTGATTCATAAGAGGAAGAAGAATAGATTATTTTGATCATAAGACATAAAAGACTTAATAATTGAGAGTTTATGTCATCTATGAAGGAAACATAGTCCAAGTTATAATAAAAAAGCCAATGATAATGACAAAAATGTAAAATCAATATGCAATGCCATGTACAGGGGATGATTAAAAAGGAGAAGACTAGCAAAATTTTGTCCAGATTCAAAGTGATACAGTTCGGTGAATAAACCGTTTTTGATGAAACTAGAAGCGTTCGACGGGAAATTTATTCTAGTTTCAGCATGTTTAATCAAAATTTGATTTGACTTCCGGGCACCGGAGATAGCACGGATACTTTGTGGTTATGTCAAATGTGCTAATTTTCTGCAGCTCGTTATTTTTGATGTTACTTGAAAATTGGAAATATTATATTTTTTTTAGAAACTAGAATTTATATCAAGTCTGTCAGTGGTTAAAGATCGTGAATCGGCTTATAAACAACTGAGATATGGCAATTTCCGTAAAATGTAGTTTTTTACCCTATTGCCTGACACTTCTTATGTTGAAAAACTCCTTTTTAATTTATCTGTAACTCTGCGTACCCTTAACCAAATTAGATGCAACTTTTTCCATATGATTACAAATTTATTCTAGTTTTTGGAAGAGTAGCGGACATTTCGTTATTTTCCGTAGTTCCGGATTCATTATCGGGAATCGTGAAGGAAGTACCCTACCAGTGTAATGGCCAGAGTTAGAACTGTATCAAACATGGCTTGCGACATATCAAACTTTATGATTTTACAAACCAATACCACTGGTAGTCAACCTGAGAGTATTCTTTCACATTGACCATACCTGGTGACGTTCCGGATTCCGGGTTCCCCCAGGGAAGTGGCCAGATTTCGAATGATGTCAAACCCTGGCTTGCGACACATCAAACTTCATGATTTTACAAAACAATACCTAAACTAAAAATAACTCAAAATTAATTGAAAAATACTGACAGATACTTGACGTTGCACAAAGTAAGATCAAAGCCATGTGCAGAAAGCAATGGAACAACCAATTTTCTCCAGTTTAGCAAGCAGTAAGTCATGGTTAACTTTATCGAAGGCATATTTGAGATCGGTATAAACAGCATCGACTTGGAGTTTTTTTTTACATACATTCTCCATGCAAAACGACGTAAAGCTGACAAGATTCGTTGGAACAGAGCGGCCGGGATAAAAACCATGTTGATAGGGGCTGATGTAATTCTTGCAGGCAGCAAACAATTTGTCGTTGATCAGCGACTCAAATTCTTTTGATTCCACACCGAGTGAAGTAATGCCACGGTAGTTTCTTATGTTACTTTTGTCGCCTTTCTTGAAAACTGGAAACATAGAGCACTTCCACTGCATTGGAAATTTTGATTGCTGGAGTGATAAGTTGAAAAGCAGAGAAAGTGGAGTAGCTAAAATGTCGGAGCATTTTTTCAACACAGCAGAAGGAATCACGCTAGGTTCAGGATTGAAGGACGATTTGGTCTTGTGTATCACCACCTGAACGTCGACAGCAAAGACATCCATGTTAATCACATCGCTGGGTACTTCCTGCACAGCACTTTCAATAGCAACTTGAGATGGTGAATACACTCAAAAAGCGTCTTGCAAAAAGACTGCATTTCTCCTCGTTAGTCCGTGCAAGGTTTCTATCGAGAAACACACATGACGGTAGTCCAGTTTCCTTCCTCTTAGAGTTCACGAACGACCAAAATTTCTTCGGATGGTGTCGAAGATTTTCTTGTGTGCGATGTACATAATATTTGTAGCGGAGTTTGTTATAGCGCCGATATTCACTGCTGGCGCGATTAAAATACAATTTGGTAGAGGCACATCTTCGAATGGCAAAAGCGCGAAGAGCCTTAGCGCGCACTCGTTTCATGTTGCGTAGAAGAGCATTAGTCCACGGAGGTTTTTTTCGGAGTTTGGCACTTCGGTACAGCTGCCAAAACACTCTCACGCAGCAAACAGTTGAAGCGGTCAACAGCTCATTCAATATCAAGGTCACTCAAAACATTCCAGTCGATACGGGATAAGCAGTGTCGAAGCAGTTGAAAATCAGTTTTTTGGAAATTGAGTCGATCGGTGCTTACAGGTTCATCAAAATAGAGATTGGGTTCGTATGCTATTGATATATCCAGAGCGGGATGGTAGTTATCAAGTGGCACAATGGTATCCGGAGCTTCAACGACAGTACATTTGCGCATTGAGTTCTTGCAGATAAACACCAAGTCGAGGAAGTTTGATTGGACGTTGGAAACTGAATTAATCTGGCTCAGTCCTAGAATACCAGTTCCATCGATATGTAGGCGACTAGCAGGAGTAGAGGTTGAAGCAACCGGATCAGGAAACGAATACCCGTAACCGGAGGACAACCAATTGAGCCCTGGTTGATTGAAATCTCCGAGCAGAAAAAGCATATCCGTCAAAGTAGTCAACTCAGAGGCAAATTCTGTAGCATTCAGGTGAAGTTGCATAATGCTGCAATCACGTCGTCGGTCAGGAGGAAGATATGTGAAATGCAGCCATTTTCAAGATATTTGAAAATCCTATTCGGTAATTTTATTGATTGTACCTGACAAAAACGCTGCAACAAAACAATTTCCGAAATCAAAATACTGTTCTTCACAACTTTCACATTACTTCTTCACATGATTGGATCAAAGCTTGGGGATTTACACTTGAACTTATCTCTCCATTATTGTGCGGCTTTGTCATTGCTATAATTTTTTAGAATTATTTTTTTCTCATGTCCATCTTCCTTGTTTTTTGTATTATTACTCAAAACTTTCGTTTTTTTTGCAGAATGCATTGCCACGGACAACAAAACTATGTTCCCAAATACAGGTTTATTGGATGACGAGAAGTAGTCTTAACCTTACTTTGATATGTGTGATGTTTTTTTTTTATAAAATATTCATACATTAAACTTCATAAAGCTCAATTTGTATGTTCTTAAATAAAAATGTTGGTGCTTAGTGATGTTAAGAGGAATTGCTGTAAACATTTTGATCATCATATTTGAAATAAATAGTTGCATATACCTAAAATGAAACCAAAACTGGTTGAGAAATATTGAAATTAGAGTAGAAATATACATGTCACTTGTTATGTATTTTATGCATTGAATATCCCTTTATCTTCTAACAATCTTTGGTTTAAAGTTGCGAAGCCTCATTTCATTCTGTTTTTGAAAAATACTTTTTTTTTATTTCGTTTCACAGTGTAAGTATCAAAAAATGTTGTATGGAATATCATAAATTTTTCGGTTCTTATTTATGAGCTAGCTGTTTTATGATCATGCCATTGTTTGATTATATTAAAAATAATTTATAAATGTTTAAAAATAATAGCTAGTAGGTTTTTTATATAATATAATTACTGAAGATAAATGTTGAATATCCGTCCAGAATCCAAGAAATTTCCGGATTGCGAAAAGTTCTACCGGCCGGAGCAGGAAGCATCCAGGAACCATCACTATAAGGCAGTCACAATACGTGACACTGACTATTAAGCGGCTTACCATCTCGACCCACTCGTTTGAAAAGATTTTTATAAAATAAAATTCGCGGCAATTTAATTAGAATAATTCACGATTATTGTTTTATTTTAGCACCTAAATTTTGGAATACCCTCAATTTGAATAAATTTAAAAATATATGTATTTGTCATTTTATTTAACATTTTCATAGTTTAAATATACGTGCAATAAAACGATAACTAATATAACTGAAAGAGTTTGCGAACCCCTATCACTTCATCCAGTCACTTCGAATGGTTCAGTCAACTTCGCAAAACTCACCTAATTGCGGCTGAATGTTTCTCACAACACGTTAATTAATTCCCATCGTCAGAACACGTGCTTAACATGCTGCCACGTCAGCAAGACTTCACATCACCAAAGGTAAGAAGCCATGACAACATCATCCTCCCCCATAATGCCAATCGCACCGACATCCAGCAGTGGCAAGTCAACTCACCGGGCACTGAACACTGAGTGGGTGCGAACGTATGCTACTGCTTGTTAAAAATAATAGAATTTATCTGTCATCACTCATTTGATAATAAAGGCATAAAACAGTATTAGACAGACAACATCGGTCTGTTGGTTCGGTAGGTTTATGATGTTTGCCCTACTGAAGCTCGAAAACCATACCGTTCGTGTATCGCATCTGACAGAGTGTAGTATCGTCTCTGGGAAATGGTCCCTCGCTTCCAGCCGCTGCCAGCTTTCCTGAACAAACTAGAACGGATTTTATCACCCCTCGTCTTGCCCCTCCTTGTGTGTATCGTTTCGAGAAAACGAGATAAAAAACCCAAAGCATATTACGCACCACTCTCGTTAAACCCCATACCACCCACCCGTCGCATCGCCCGCAACGAAGCATAGTGTATCTCTTCAGTTTTGGCATACGGCGAGAAAAACGAAACCAAATTAAAAGCAGAAGGCACAAGTTAAGTTGTTATAGAAACGCCCCTACAATTTCGTTTGCGCTCGCTCTTTTCGGGATGCTCTGCGGACGTCGTTTGCTTGTTGAAAGGCTCCAGGCACCGACGCGGTGGTAATGCCCGTTATATTTTCTAGAGAGATGGAAAACCCAGGGAAAAACTTCAGCTTCTTCGAGTCGGGGATTGTTAATCCGTTGTTATTGTATATAATTAAATTTGCAATATAAGGAAATTGAAAAGGGAAAAATCCTGGCGTACGAATTGCGGAGGATTTTCTGGTCGGCATCATTAGTGTGGCAGCAATTATGTTTATATCTAATTTCTACTGCTATTGTTTTTATTTCGAGATAATTGTTAATTGTTCAAATGTTCAAACAAAAACGGGCTTTACTGATACTTATTATTTTTGAATTGGTTCTGGGAAATAGCATAATCATAGCATTCAAAATGTGACTTACCCAAGTCTCTTTAAGAACAAGTTATAGCCCTGTCTGTGAAGATTAAAAAAGATACAATGAGAAAAATATTCTTCTCGTAAAAAAATTACACATAAACTCTACGTTTTGAATATTTTTAAAACCATTTTTTCTCCTTGTTTTTTTTTCAACCATTAAAATGTTAAAAATAGATTTTAGTAATACTTAACTGTTAGAAAAAAAATCCAAGAAGGTCAACTTTTAGTATATTTTTCACATGTCAGATATTTGCATGAATAAACGCGCTTGAGTTATGTTAGATAATTTCAATAATAATTATACATTTTTTTAAAATCATTTCAAATTTTAAAGGTTCTGGAGATTAACTTCCTAAAAACATCAGTTTTCAAGATATATATTAGGATTTTTCAAGATAATTATTAAGTTCGTTTGTGAATATTTCCGAAAACAATTTTTTTTTTCATAAATGATGCACTGTACACAACAACAATAGACTGTTTCAACTGTTAAAATTATTCCCCATATCTCATTTTTTGAAAACTAGATTTCAAATGAACAATTGAACAGTTGAACAAAGAGAAAACTTCCAACAACATTTCTTATATTTCCGTTTTATTTACATTTTTTTCTTCTTCTTGTCTTAATTATAATGCTCATATGAATTTTGTATGTGTATGAGTTTATAGTAATATGTTTCCTGGTTTAAAGTTTTTTCTTCTACATTTTGAAGACTTGGTAAAAACTATTTTTTTTTTGTTTTTGTCTTGATTATCGAGATTTTCAGCCTCGGGCTGGTTCATCTCCCGTCGTTGTCAGTCAAACACTACTTTTGGGCATTTTCGTAACTTCTCCGGAGGTGAGATTCGAACTCGTGACTTAGGCGTGAGAGGTATGGATGTTAAACAACACGCCGGGGTCGCCCCCGGTAAAAACTATTTATATATTGGTTTATATTTATTTATAAATTGGGTTAACATATTTATATTATTCATTATTTCACCCATCGTACAGAAAAAAAAACAGCTATCTTACTCTATACTGAGCGAACAAATCGAGAGGAATTCATAGAATATCGTATGGAAATTTGCCAGAAGATATGATTGCAAATTTCGTACGATTCTCTAATGGAAAGCAGTTCATGGGACGATCGTATGAAAATTTTCCTTACAGAAAAAAAAAGTTGCAATCGGGATTCGAACCATGAACCTCGGGATCCAGAGACGAGTCACAATCCCGCGAGGCTATATACGCTTATATAAGTGCTCTCAATTGAAAGTGTGTAAGAGGCATGTTTTTCTCGCCCAACGCAACAGTAAATCATTTAATACGATTTCGTATGGAATGAGAGTTGGACCCTTGCTTTATGGTTAATAGTTCCGATCGTATGAAAATTAAGTCATTAGGTCAAATGCCATTAGTGGGCACTCCATTGAAACGAATGGGACAGATTGATTTTTTTGTGGGGGGATGTAAACTGTCCATTATTTAGAACTATTGTAGTATATCTTTTTTGCTGTACGTATTATGCAAGCCGACCGCTATAGGCTGAGCGTACAGTTGATTGCATTGATACGTTCCCGTTCTGGTATAATGTTTTTTATGAAACCAAGCACCTCTCCAGGATTTACAGACCAAATCTCTCTGGGTTGTAGGCAGTAAATACCAAGAAATTTTGTTCTACGCCTGTATAGTGAACTACATCTACAAAGCAGATAATCCGAGGTTTCGTTTTCCATACTACAGAAGCGACAAATATCATTCTGAACTCTACAAAGCCTACAACTTCGATGGTATTTCATGGAATCATTAAGACATGATACTATCATGGGAGATTTCTATTTCCTTCAA
The DNA here is from genome assembly GCA_034211315.2 of Aedes japonicus. Classification (NCBI taxonomy): domain Eukaryota; kingdom Metazoa; phylum Arthropoda; class Insecta; order Diptera; family Culicidae; genus Aedes; species Aedes japonicus. The sequence continues at coordinate 305,083 of JASCZW010000633.1, forward strand.
TCATGCGCAGTTCTGTTTATGTTATGTTGAGCATTTTTCTTTTTTTGAAATAGGCACAGAGTGTAAAACCAAGTAAGAATAATAAAACTACTGAACTATCTTTCACTTGTTGTTACATAAATTTTCAATTGTAAATGTATAACGTATTTTTTCTTTTCAATAATCCTCATGATTTAGCCCTTATTTTGCTCCGAACTTATTTTTTTTAACTATTATTAAAGTTTATCTTGATCAGATATAATTAACACTTCTATGTGCCATGCATTGTAAAGAACGTGAATTAGTTTTGCGGCAACTATAAACATGAAAATGATCGAAGCATATCCCATCGATGCGACTTGGAACACATGGTAGAAACACGAACTATTATTATATACTTATTTGGTTAACATCTATAAAAATAACACCGAATCAACAATTCCACGCCAAACACGTGGCTGCATCTCTCAATTCTCGGCTGGGCCTCACACTTGCCAGATCGTTGAGTACCTGGACTGCTCTTTGAAGGTTTGTTATCTGGCTTTCTCGCAACCTTATCTACCCAGTGTATCCTTCCTTATCCTACCCTTGCAGAATACTTCGTTTGTATAGATTCGTTTGTATGGACGCCCTGCTTGAGAGCTTTTTGACCCATCACAATGAATGACAGACTGAAGAATCTCAGAAAACACAAACATTCGAAATTTCATGTTGTTTTTAGTTATTAGTGTTTTTCTTAATTTTAAATTGTTTGATGATAAACATATGTCATATATATAATCAGGATATTCTGTTGAATTTATTTAAGAACATTTAGCAAAATAGTTAATATAACAATGAAATTATAAAAACAAAACAAACAAAAATATACCATTTACATCTCTTATACAACCGAAACTGTTACAAAAATTTCCTAATTAAAAAACATACTACCCTTGTCATAACAGCTCACCAAAAATAGATCTGTTCTTGACGTCTACCAAGAAAATTTCCTAGACCAGACCAAAAATCAAGCCCAATCACATGCATGCTCAATTACCTACACAAGTAATATTGCCAAAACCATTCTGCTTTGATGATGTTGTTTGAGAAGGAAATAATTTCTCATCACCATGAGGCTCTAGGAGCAGACAGCACTTTTTTTGCTGGAACAAAGTTGTTAAGAGAAAGTATTGATAGTTCCGTTAGCGCAAGGCAGGCTGTGAAAATTGAATAGAAGTAGTTTTTGAAATTGAGCGGAGGGCATTGTGAGGTAGTATTTCGAAACAAGCACACAATCTTTTGCCAAGCATCCCCATGTGGAGTAGGTCAAGGCAGGAACGAATGCACCACCTTGGCTGGCCAGTCATTGCTCATTGTTCACTTTGAGTGTGGCTCCAATAGCATCCTTACTATAGGTTTACATCGGTTCGAAACGGATTTCCAGCATTTTAAGTAAAATCACATTGTTTTGCCAATGAAAAACATCCATCACACTATGTGAATAACCTCAACAGCATCCTTACTGTTGGTATGAATCGGGTTAGTTCGGAAGGGAATTTGCCATGATCTCTTTTGTAAACGATATTGTATCACATCGCATTTCCTCCCCTAACTTATTATGTAGTCTAAATTTCTACACTCGCGGCATTTGAGGAATCTGAACTTATTTGTGTTAAATATCAATCGGACAAACTATGTGAAATTCGGACCAATTAACCGAATGATGTCTCTCTATAATCTGCATCGTGAATCAATTGACCTAACATAGTCACGTAGTAATTTAAGACATTATTTTGTTTCTAGCCGATCTTTAAGAAGATAGAATTAAGTGTAAATATGTAGTCTACGACCGATTGACGAAATAAATAAATTAAATGCGTTAGTTCGGATATCGGTACTAATATAAGAATATTGTACTAGAATCCATGTGAATTCAGCTTACCGTTTACCACGACGAACCCTGGTGCCTCCTTATCCTGTTATCCAACATCCCAGTGGTTTTTCGTGGGAATGCAGAGATGGCTTTCAATATAGCAAATATCACGTAAACATATTCCTACCTTTTCCTTTTTTGACCTGGATTTGGTCGTGGATCTTCAACGTTAACGCATTGAAGATATCTGTAATAACAGCTGATCTAATCACAACGGAGCAGCAACCTCGGGCGGTCAATCATACTCAATAATCTGGAAATAAAAATAAACTAGAATTCAGCGTTTCGAATCCTTCTGCCAAGCCTATCCTTTAACCCAAATACCAAACGGAGAAATCTTGGAAATGCAGTGGATTGCTTGTCTCCCAATATAACCAGTATCAGATTAACACTACCCTTTCTACACTTTCCATATTTGACCTGAATTCGGGGGAAGTTGCTTTAGTTTGGGATCACAAATTTTTGGTCTTATACGAAAGATAATAGTAGTTATACTCCAACAAAATCTGTTTCTGTGCAATTACAACCGATCCGGCAATAACTGAGAAGTAACCCTGGGCGGTTATTCAGGCTTATACTTATGTATTTGTATTGTTTACATCGAATTACAAGCTATATAATATCATCCTTACTGTTGGTTTGAATGGGATCAAATCAGCTCTCAAGCGTTGCTTTACATGAACCTTGTTTTCCCAATGAAAAATCACCATCACACTTTTCAAAGGTTGGCTTCTTAATGAGACGTTTAAATCAGTCAATATTGACTCTTAAGCCTTACCTTAATTTCACCTTGTTTTCCATCTTCACACTTTGAGAGCAGCTCTTACAGCTTCCTTACAGTTGATATAAATCGATACTTATATTTGAATATTCTCAGTATACATGTCCTTAATTCAAAAGTCAAAAATTATAAAAACTCACTTATGAACTGGAAAACATGAACAATTTGAAATACCCAAGCAACATTGTCAAAACCGTCCAGCCTTATTAAGTTTTAAGAAAGCCACAAGAAATCTATTGAAGAAATCAAAAAAACCTCAAAATGACCAAATTGTTTTATAGTAGCCGTTGCGATAAATTGGCGTTTTGGCAAAACTGTGTTTTCTTCCAATCACCATATTGAAATGTATGAAATAATGGAAATGTGGAAAAATAAATTCACCAAATTTTAAATGTAGTACAAATGAAATATAGATCAGAGATCTAACCTTATTAATTCCATAAATTTTCAGGAAATTCATGATTAATTAATCGAATATATTTATTTCAATTTTGTTTTTGTTGATGTTAACTCCCATAATCTCCTAGGCGCATTTATTTTCGGCTCTTATCGTGCCAATATTCACAATAAAATTAAATGCACATATGATTTGGAGCATGATTAGCTGTAAAACTCAATTTGTTTTGAATATTTCGCTATCAAACAAAATTTCCCGTAACTCGAGAACTTTTTTCTGAGATATTTGCCGTTAAATAAATCGAAAGAGCAGAGAATCAAACAAAGCAGAATAACTAAAACCAACCACGATGTCACAGTAAACTATGACAGCTGTGGCAACTTGGCCCTATGCTGGTTTTGATGGCAGCCAATAGGTTTTATGAAGGTTTTCAAGTGGTCATAACATCTTTAATTTGTGTTTTTTTACTTTATAGATGCCAGGTTCCATGGGTGGGAACACTTATAATTAATACATGGGTTCCTACTATAAGGTAGTTTGTCGGTTTTGTTATCTTAAAAACTATAAATTCCTACTTTATAGGTAGTAAATTGTTGTTGTATCTTGTAATGCGTTTTATCGGGTGACGTTGTTTTCTATTGTTTTTTTTTATACCTGTCACAAGCACTCGTCACTAAAGAAGTCTAAAACTTGAAAGTCAAAGGATAAAGACGTTTACTAGTGATAGTTTGATAAAGCTTTTTTTTTTTTTTTTTTTTTTTTCTAAAATTACATTTCTTGATAAAGTTGCTGTGTTTTCTTGACATGTGCTCTTAAAGTGATCAGGTTGCCAGAGCCAATAGTGCAGTGGTAAGCATAACTGCTACATGCATCTGATCAATGGATCTGGGCTCTATTCCCGTCGAGGTAGGTGGGAAATTTCTGGTCACGTCTTTATTTAGAATGAAAGAAAAGCCATTGGCCCCTGCACCCTGAAGCTGAAAGCCACACAAATACAGAAAATGAAAAAGAGTACCGTGGTCAAGTAGCACATTAAAATTAACTGCATCCTGTTTCAACGTTTTATTTTAACAACCCAGGTCTGATGTTACTTCCGAAAAGAAATTACGATACAAGGATTAATATGTTGTAATATAATTGATTTGTTTTCATGTGGTTGAAGGTGTTGGTAAGGTCTTGATGGTTTAATCCACCAGACCATTTGTTAGTTTTTGCCTCACGATGCCTTATTGTAATCGCGCTTTTACGTTCAATACGGATCATTGCTTGCAGATAAACACTACTCAATGTTTTCTTAGACACCCACGCGAACATAAACATATGCACAAGTATACATAAAAACTAAAATAATTATCTATTCTCAGACGAGTAGTTTCTTACACTCACTCAAGCGTGCCTTGGAAGTAAAAACGGCTAAAGCCCAATGATATGTATACCCTTCACCGTAAAAAGGTAAAACCCCAATTTGACAGAATCCGGCGTACATCAAACAAACATTCAGACAAAGAAAAAACAAAACCAGAAGCGAGTTTTTTTATCTCGCCATGTTGCAGGTTGAAACAAATTTCTTGAAAATAATCAAGATTCATTCGATGGCAATACCCACCCGGTAGCAGTGTAGCAAGTCAAAAAAATGTACGCTATTTGAAAATTATCAACTGTCAAACGCTTGACAGCCTCTGAATGTACGAGGAGAAACGTGTGGTGTGCTCTGCTTCCTTCCATGGTATTAATTATGATGTGTGGTAGAGCAACATCATAAAAGTGATATAAAGAAGACGGATCTCATTCTACTACAACTGCGGACTTCTTCGGAATGGAAACACGTTATGTCTTAACGAAGACATCAAGGGCTTCAAACAATCTGGCGCATCCGAACGACCTGCCTGCGGGGGCACCACTACGCACCATGCTACGGCTCGTTACTGACATGAGTTCAAGACCGCGATGATACACAGTAGCTGTCGCGAAGGCATTGATCTGAGGCGGACTCGGCACGCACATGCACAGTTGGAGTCCATCAAACTGGTCGGATGTGCTTGGATCGTAAGTTCAGTGCTTCAGATCAAGATTCAACCACGATTAGTTTGGGAGGAAGCCAGGTTGATTGCAATGGCTACCGGTCGATATGTGATCAACATTATCAAAATTAAGAATAGCCTTTGAACGATTGTGGGTGCACTGAAAAGTGCAGCTTCTATCTTGGTGATATTTGATACGGAAACCAACTGAAACACCAAATGATCAATATCGTACAGTTTCAGCACTGCTGGAGGTCATACCATTTTGAAAATCAATCAACCGCAAACTGGTGGGAAATAGGCTAAGAATAATTATATCTAAAAAATAAAACCGTCAAGCATGAACCGATTGAAATCGATATTTTATTTTAGCATTATTGTAAGCCATACAGGCACACTACTAGCCAGAAAATTGAACACAAGCTCTCGTCAAACATATGTTCACAAATAATTGGTAGTGATGAGCAAATTCTACGTTGCATTGAATGTCTCTCCTTGATGTCAATGAGAGAAAACTGGTTAAAAGTACACAAAATCCAAATTCAGTAGAGCCTTCCAAAATATGTACATCCCTAGGATTCTTAACGTAGGCGCCTTCTACCATAGGGAACATTCAAGCGAAACGATATCTAATCATCAATACATGTAATCAGTTGACCATGCCATCAGGTTGGAATCCCATCAGCATCGTCATATCATGATCCGTGTTGTGGCGTTCGCTTTTTCCAGTCCCAAAAAAGGGATCTGCGCTTTGTTCGGTAGCAAATCAGTGGACCATTTTTTTTTCGTTTGCTGTTCACCTCAACCGGTATTCCATGCACCGGTCCAACCGATATCGCTCACCACTATATATGCTGTTTATGAGAGCATAACAGCAACAGTCACATCTTTGCTTGATTTTCTGTTTAACTGGCACTGTTGTGCGTTTATGGGGAAGCCTTAAGCCATCGCATTGCCGGCAGTTGATATAGCGAAATAAGTGCAAAACCCGAGCATCATCCATGCAGAAGACGGGCAAATCAATAAAAAAATATCAAATAACCAATTTCATTAATGGCTTTGAACTCCGCAGTGCAAAGGTTCGATAATTAAAAGGTCAGGCTTCTCTTGCTCGTGCACATTTTCTAATTCAGGGCCGAGGGTCGTTAAAAAAATGTTTTTTTTTTTGGAAAAAAGGTCACCCCTTTTCCAAAATATCTCCGCTATAAGTTGATTGATTAGGAAAGGGTCAGACGTGTTTATCCAAAATTTCCAACCCTGCCAAAGATGAGTGTGGGAAAGGCGAATCTCGGGGTCTTTATGGACGGCAGCGTCTTAAAGGGTTGGTTGATTGAATAATACAATTTTTGGAATTGGAACGCAACCTTAGCAGTTTTCAAAACGCGTAACTCTTTCACTGCTGGTCGCGATTGTATATTGATTAGGATTTATTGAATTTTTGCCGGAAAAAAAATCTCACGGGCATAATTTTCAAAGCTATTCAATTTTGTGACTTAATGCGCAGGGTTGATTTGGCTGCAAGGTTTGTACAGTTATCGGTGTGCTGAAGGAAATTGGATTTCTTTGTGTAAAGGAACATACCGTATCAATAGTATCTTAAAATTATATTGAAATTTAATTCAAACCATTTTAATCCTGCAGTAAATCTACCCTGGGAACATATTCAGCACAACATCTTCTGTGCGTTCCATTGTATTATACATACCAAGCAAGCCAGTTTGACGAGATCTTAAATTTTTTCTGAGTAATTTCTTTATATATCCGGTATTTCAAGTTTTCTGCTTATCACAGAATGCGAATTGGCTGTTTTATTTTTTTAAATTTAGTGTTCTTCTGTGCAGTTCCACAATCATTAATTGAAAACTTTCGATGCCTGTATTTGTATTATGTAGTATGATTGTGTGATAAGTACAATCATATCCTATGCCAGAAAGTCGAGAAATTTTCTGTATGAATGTGTGTACTATATGTTCAATCCAACGGCCATCGTTCCGCAGTGTTCGTATGAAAAAAAGCTTGCAGTTAGTCGAACTACTGTCTGATACTAAACACATTTTTAGCCCCAGAGTTGGAAGGGTATAGCTCTGTCGGGTTCCAGTGACCAATTTCAGAATTCCTGGTTACTCAGAATGCCTGGTCCATTCAGAGGTTACTTTGACTTGCATTCAGATAGATCTCAACGAAAATGGTTGGTGATCAAATGTTTATATCTTCATTTGATATGGCAAACCGTCTCTTAGTGGGCAAGAACTGATAAAAACTAAGGAAAACATTTGTAACTTTTGTCGCTTTTAAGCGCGGCTTGTAAACAAGGCCATTTCCGCTTGGAAGTTGTCTGGGCAATCGAATGGAACTAGTTTCAATCACCGCACGGATATTGTTGTGGAGTTAAAGAGCTTACTTTACCCCACTTCTCCTTATATTCATGAATAATTTATAGACAACTTTGCACGGAGAGGCTCAAGATCAACAAAATAGTGCTAATTCCTTGTGAAATTTCCTGGAGAATCGAATAGAAGCACTATTTTGTTGATCTTGAGCCTCTCCGTGCAAAGATATCTATAAACTATTCAAGAATACAAGGGGAAGTGGGGTAAAACCAGTCATAACAGAGCCGTGCGGTAGTTGAAACAGCTTTTATACGATTATTCAAGAAATTTCACATAGGACTAGCACTATTTCGTTGATCTTGAGGTTCTCCGTGCAAAGATATCTATAAATTATTCAAAAATATTAGGGGAATTGGGGTAAAATAAGCGCTATAACTCCACAACCATAACCGTGCGGTGATTGAAACTAGTTCCATTCGATTTCCCAGACAATTTGCAAGCGGAAATGGCGTTGTTTCCAAGCCGAGCTTAAAAGCGACAAAAGTTACAGATTTTTTACTTAGTTTCCATCAGTTCTTGCCAGCTGTGCGTCTCCTGCGATGCTAAACATGCGTTCCTAGACCATACCTAGGAAAGTTCCTAGACCATACCGAGTATTTTTGGACAAAAAAGGCGTCTGAATTCCCCGAAAAGCATTTGGCCTGCCAAAAGTAGTTGTGGTTGAAAATCCAAAACTTTCGTCTCTATCGGCACTATCAACAAGGATGTGTACGAGAAGGTATGTCTGCAAAAGCGGTTGCTACAATTTATAAGAAACCACGACACTCCAGTTCTGTTTTGATCTGATTTGGCCTCTTGTTACTATGCAAAAATCGTCCTGGAATGGTATAAGGCACAAGAGGTCAAATATGTGCCAATAATAGCCAATCCGCCTAACAGTACAGAACTTCGCTCGATAGAAAAATACTGGGCTCTGGTTAAGCGGAAACTCTTTAACGCTAAGAAAAAAGCAAATGGGATGGACGATTTCAAGAAAAGATGAAGAACCACTAGCGTTTCCGAGGATACTGTACGGAATCTCATGGTGAGTGTACCACAGAAAGTTCGAGAATTTTACAGAAAGAAGGATTAACACCTGAACCAATTGTTTATACTGTATATATAACTCTATGATACCGAAATAAACAATCAGCCTTGTTGAATTATGTCTGGATTTTTTTTGCTGAATTTTTCTTGGTGTCTAAAATTTAACGTGGACAGGCCTTAGTATAATTGTATTTAGTATAAATTTAAAAGAAGCGAGAGATTTTCTAAGCACAATAAATTTTAGATAGTCGCATCTAGCGTCGTTTCTGTTTAGAGCTGAACCGGCTGTGTTAAGTTTCTGACCTCAAATTCGTTTTCACGTTCTCACTTTAAGTATGATACCCATTGTAGCACAGAAACTGAGTCCGACAGCAATGGGCTCTCCTCTCTGTAAGACTTGATCAAGCTTTAATTACCACTGATTATCCTAATCATGCCATTGTATGGAGGCCCAAAAACGGGTTGGGTGGATCGATATGCAACATTACTAATACGTTTCCACAAGAATATAAAGAATCTCCTTCCAATAATAAGATTGAACAAGTCATAAGAGCGAGCTATCTAACATGAGGATGCCCCAATGGGCGGGAAGAAGAACCCACCCTCTATTCACAAACTGTTAGCGATGGGAAGTTGGCATTCCCACTCTCCCCATCCAGAGTGCTTCAATCGGGTGCCCTGATGGTCCCTCCCATTGTAAATGAAGAATACTACAAGTATTCGTATCTATTATACATGATCGTCATTCGGTTGATCCTGAAATGCAAAAAAAAGGTTGCAAAGTGTTAAAGTGTAGAGTTCTGTGATTCCGCGCTTATGCAGGGTTTCGTTCGTTCTCAGCAATAGCAGCAATTTACCAAAGTGTTGCTCTAAAAGCACTCGTTTGTGTATCTTCAGAATCCACTATTGTTCTTGGATATATACTAATTTTTTTGTGTTTGCATCTCTTTTGTTGTTTTGACTACTTTAGGATGCTTCCCTTGTTTTTTGAAAAATACTTGTTTCAAACACTTCTACGACTTGTCGAGCACTGAAAAAGCCTGTAAATTGCAGTCAAAATAGGCATACTTGTTTAAGGATAAGTTTTTATTAGTGGAATTTGAAGGAATTCGCTCACTAGTGTTAGTTTAAAAAAAATGTTTCAGTTTGTAATTATTTTTTTTAAGTGGTCAAGTTAAGAGGTAATTTGATTTTCCTAGTTTTTCAATGCTTCAAGATGATAACAATGATTCTGATTCACAGTGGCACTGTTATTTTGGTTGAGGGCTTAATATTTTTAGGTACGAAATTAACATTATTTGTTTACTCCAGTATATCATTTGTGCAATAGTATGAAGCCAAATCCGGTCAAATAATTGTATGACTTCTGAAATGAAAATGTTTACTGTTGGAGACATTCTTCCAAATACAAATATCTAATCGTGAAATTTGTTGCCTCGAAAGGTTAGGGTGGGCCTTATTTTTTTTTTAAATTTCAGCGGGAACACGGTTTACACGATTTAAGTGGAAAATAATTAATGGAATTTAATTCAGAACTAATCGGAAAACTAGCTTATTTTCGTCAAAGTTCAGAGGGTGTGAAGAGGCTAGTCACAAATGATAAACTGTGTTTTTTTTTAAATGAAACATTTGCATTTAAAGAGAACGAGTGAATCCTAGAGGGTTATTAGAGAACGAGTGGTTTAGTGATCGTTAAGGTTGAATATTTCATCCAGCTATTCAGATATTCAGCTAAACTATGAAAGCGCATATGAACTTAACTGTACATAATGGTCCACCACAATGTTGCACTGAATGCAGTGTGTAAATGACAATAGGAGTTCAAGAGAGGGAATACGAAGTATTAAAAGAGAGGAAATGAGAAATAGAGTGAGAGAGAGAGAGAAAGAGAGAGAGCGAACCCTCGCTACGGGAAACCCGCTTTAGATGGATCTTCGTGACAGATGGAATATCGAGTTGCAGTTATTTTTTCGATGAATTTGTATGGCAAATGGAAAAAAATATTGTCTAGGTAAAATAAAAAGTTGACAGTTGCGAAATGCAACGCCAGCATCACGAACAGTTATCAATAGCCATTTTTAGTATGTATGTGTATCAGCTTCATTTCATGATGGTTGTGTCAATCATGCTCGTGCTCATGCTCAATCAGCTTCATTTCATGATGATTGATCGTCAAATGCCAGCAAATGTATCTTTATTTTATAATAACAGTTTATTATGAATAATAACAATAATAATTGTAACAAAAATCGATATTTTTACTGAAAATCGCACCTGAACTGTCTTTTTAGTTCTTTAATTATATTTTGAAATCTGTGATCTGGAAGATACACGCAAAAAAAAAGGATGACACTGCATAACTGTTTGAATGCATAGTCAAAATGATTACATTTGGTTAGAGTCACCCTCTGAAATTTCTGCACTGTTTTTTTCCAAAAAAAACATGTATTAGGTGATTAGATTTGGAGGTCTCTATACATTCAAGATTGTATGTTTTCTACGGTAATTTAGGGTAATTTTTAGTTATACGTAATGTATTTAATTAAACCAAAATATACACATCCATACACCAGAATTTGCTTCGAATATTTTACACTTTTAACTTTGGATATGTATTTAGGACAACTTATTGAAGGCTGGGAAAACATTCAGATAAAACTATAGTTCAGAGAAATTTTGAATACCTTAACACTTGAATGTTTCCTAAATACTTTGTGTCTATAGCTGCTTTCTTTATGCTTGTTGATGATTATTTATTTAGATTAGTATCATTTTTATCACCAAACTAAATTCACAACACCAAAGGTTATAACATAGGTAAGCATAATAAAAATCAAGTCTAATGAACAAAACGATGAACAAAGGTTTTTGTTTTTTTTAAAGAAGCATACATTGATAAGGTTTCGAAATTTAATTTGGTATACATTTAATTCTCATTTTTTGAGTTTGCAAGTGAACATTGCCATGAATCCCAAATATATATTGTATATTCCATATAGTAAAAAATAGAAGTCTTAAAACTGCAAAGGAAATAGTCCTATCTGTCAAAGGATAAGCTTTCTCAGTGTAATTTAAAGGAATTTGCTCGCGTTCAATAGTGATAGTTCGAAAATGTGTTTCATATTTTTATTTTTTATTTTTCAATGAATGATTAAGTGAAGTGTTAATTTAAATTTTCTAGATTTCCAATCATTGTATGCCGAAATGTTGGCTGTCATGAAGATCCGTATTTTGTGGTTTTCCCGTACAGTGCAACAAATTTAACTCAGTGCGAAAGTTTATTCTTGTTGAATTGGAACTACGACTCAGTTTTGTAACAAGTGGAGTTTTTAAGTCGCTGAGTGATTCCGCCTTTTACAATACTGAGCCGTAGTTTCAATGCAACTGAGTAAACTCTCACACAGATTTAAATTTGTGCACGGTCAAAAATAAAACTCAGAGGAAAGGGGTCTCTGAAATTGAGTTCAAGTTGTGGTCGTTTGGTTCATTCTCTTTTTCGTTCTGTTATTTCCACTCTTTCATTACCTTTTAATCTCTCTTTGAGTTATTGACATTCAGATACCACCGTAGTTATTGTAACTAACGATTATGTAAAGTTAAATCCAAATGCACTGTGGTCGTTATGAGCATGAGTATGATTGACCACCCGAGGTTGCTTCTTCGCAATTACAAGATCAGCTGTTATTACACACAGAACCAACAGATGATGTTTGGGACTAACACACATCCCGAATAAAAAATTCTCATAGATTTACAATTGAATATATTGTAATCATACAACAGTATCTATAGTATGTACAATTAATAGTGTTGTTCACAACGATAAGATGACAATAGAAGTTATTGTTACCACAATAGAATCTGATGTAAATCGAGATATCGACAATAGAGAGGGGTTGTTATGTATCTTAACTGTAGAAAAAATCATTATTTTCCGAACAAATTTGAGTCAATTAGTATTAATTGTATTGTTTCTCAATTGTTGAAAATCCTAGAACATAGAGTGAATTGTATTTTTTTTATTTATGGGTCATTCCATATCAAGTGACCGGAGAAATGCATCGACCCTCTTCGATTCGAACCAAAATTGGCTGAAATACTTGTTCTAGGCTATTAATCAAAAATCCAAAGTTTTAGACCAATCGGTGAACCCCTCGGCCCATGGGCTGCCCCCATTTTTTTGAGGTTTTTAAAAAGTCAATATATTATTTATTAAATATCTCAATGAATAAAAGAGCTACAAACAATGTTAAATACTTTTCTTAAAGGAAATTAAATTTGCTATCAGATATTTTTTAAAATTTTTATAGTGTTGCCAACTTTGTTATTTTTGTGGTTGAAACATTAAATTGCGTTTTTCTCAAAATGGGGGCTCCAATGTGTTTAGCAGACTTTGTTACATAAGAAACACTTATCGAGTCAAAACAATTTGCTCCGTCATGGAGATATTGATTTTTAAACATTTCATGTCTTAAATTTTTTTTTATTCTACCACTCTTATATTATCTGTTATATTTCATCAAGGCGGATCTAACAAAAAAGCACCGCTTAAATTAAAAAAAAAGCAGTTTTACATGGTCTACTAATTTCGGTAGCCTACTAGAAGAATTTCGGTGCTCTGAGAGGTTAGTGCGAACCATGAAAAAGTGCATTAAAAAGAAAGGAATTATCTGTTCCTCTAACCCCAAGAAAGGCCATCGTGTTTCATAAGACATAGTGCAGAAAGTAAAAGCGTTTTACCGTGAGGCCGGGTTATTGCTAGACTTTTTATCGGCAAAAAGACAAAAAGAGAAACCCTGCATAATGCCAGACTTTTTGAAATTAGAACAGATTAAAAAAAAGCGTCATTCAATCCTACTCAACTAAAGTGATCTGCGTGACTGCAGTCCTCGTCCACTGGAAATGATTCATAGCAATATTGTACGAATGGGTAGTCCGTCAAATATTTGGCATTGTGTAATTCCACGCTTGACTGTTACTAAAGAATGCGAGTATACACAGAAACAAAAGCGTTCACGAAAATGAAAACAGACCGTGAACTAGTTCACGTTTTCAGGATTTTTACCTAAAAACGTGATTTAGTTCATGATTACGTGATTCAGCTCACGGTGTATTTTTGCTTGTTCTCGAATTCATGACTGCAGTTCACGGATCCGGGCACGGATTTTTTTCCGTGTACGAGTCAAAAAATGACTCATTTTGGGACATCATTTGTAAAGGGCGTATCGACATTTGTAAAACCTCTTTGACCCTTTTCAATTGCTAGTTCAAATTTTTACATTTCCGTGTATTGCCAGATTGTGCCAGATTTTCAATTTGTGACATGCTAGATATTTTTCAAAATCTAATGGTAACCCTGCGTGAGGCAGACGTGAGTAAAGAACTGGCTGGTAAGAAGGAGTGTAAAAGTGTTCTGGAGGGAACATCTCGTATCCTCAAGCAGAAGCGATTAGTGCTGGCGAACCTTAGCGAAACACTCTGCGCCCACCAGAGTGAAGAAGCCGTATTTGTTAGGAAGCATGACTATATTGTAGTGAAACAGGGAGAGTTTTACCAGTTCACTCGGGACAACTTGACCGACGGAGAAGTTCTGGTTGTGGCCGACTTTTTGGAAAACTTTTCATTTGTTTTTCAGGTATTAAATGAACATTTCCTCCTCCTCTACTGTAACGATAGATGTGACTAAGGATAGTGACAATCATGCTTGCAAACTTGAAAAAATGTTCTCTCCCAGCAGTAGATCTAAAGAAGTCTGATTAAGATTTTCAAAATAAAGTGATTAACATTAATATCAAATCTACAAAGAGTATTTTATTAACGCTAACACTAACGCAAACATTTCATTTGCTTTTCGGGATAGTGTACAAGGGGTCCACTACAACAATTCTCAAGCAACCGTTCACCCATTTGCTGCCTATTTCTCGGAGCAAGGAAAGATTGTTTCATTGAATTGTGTTATCATTTCGGATACCTTGGATCACAACACAGCAAACTTTTACGCTTTCCAGAAGAAATTCATAGAATTCCTTAAATTTCAGCTGACTATGCTGACAAAAATTTATTAATTCTCTGACGGTGCGGGTTCACAGTACAAAAACAGGTTGAACATCTTGAATTTACTGTACCATCGAGAACACTTTGGCGTTCCAGCTGAATGGCACTTTTTTGCAACGGCATACGGTAAAGGTCCAAGCAATGGATTAGGTGGAACTCTAAAGCGATTGGCGACGAGAGCTAATCTTCAAGGAACTACCATACAAACTCCAAATGATGATGATTGGGCACGCTGTAATTGCAACTTGAATGTGAAGTTTGTGGCATCACGGCAGTGCAAGAAGCAAAAAAAAACATTTGGCAGTCAGATTTGCTAATGCTCGATTCCACTATTCTTATGAAGAGTATTTCGAGCTCAGAAACGGGTACCATTTTTGATCTGATTTTGAAAAAACCTTAAAAACACGTACTGCAAAGGCAAAATGCAGAATGAAATAAATTTTATTTGTATTTTATTTTAAGTGGAATTTGTTAATTAGATGTAAAATATAAAATTGCATTTTTATTTGTAACTAGCTAACCCGGCAAACTGATTGATTGATTTATCTTTATTAAAGAGCCTTTCAGCCACAGCTGGTTCGGCTCCAAAAACCCGGCAAACTTCGTACCGTAAGTTCGTACGTTTTTTTTAACCCGATGCAGCCAAAGAAGGACAGATTAAAAAAAATAGGAAATCTGTAAACCTATTCTTGAGTTAAATCGTGACATACCGTTCCATGTCATTCTTATTTTTTTTGGAAGATAGATAGATAGCTTGATGATTCGATTGACAAAAACATGAATCCTAGCATGAATATCTGTTTTGAAAAATAATCACAAATAAAACGTAAGATGGCAACACTGCAGATTTTTCTCGAATTGGAATCTGGCAATAAATAATTGCTAGCACAATCACCTATTGTGATTGTTATTAGACCCATTTTCAGAAAACACTTTGAATAGGTTAACACTATTTTTGAATTTTAATGCATTGAATATAAAACATGAAATGTTTAAAAATCAATATCTCCATGACGGAGCAAATTGTTTTGACTCGATAAGTGTTTCTTATGTAAAAAGTCTGCTGAACACATTGGAGCTATGAAAATTGAAAAAAATGCCCCCATTTTGAGAAAAACGCAATTTAATGTTTCAACCACAAAAATAACAAAGTTGGCAACACTGTAAAAAATATAAAAAAATATTTATTTGATAGAAAATTTAATTTCCTTTAAGAAAAGTATTTAACATTGTTTGTAGCTCTTTTATTCATCGAGATAATCAATATACAATATATTGACTTTTTAAAAATCTCAAAAAAATAGGGGAAGCACATGGGCCGAGGGGTTCACCAATTAGTCTAAAACTTTGGATTTTTGATTAATAGCCTAGAACAAGTATTTCAGCCAATTTTGGTTCGAATCGAAGAGGGTCGATGCATTTCTCCGGTCACTTGATATGGAATGACCCATATCTGATTAATGAACGATAAGATTCATGGTCGGAGATAGATTCTAATTTTATTTTCTATTATTGTATCGTAATTGTATGGTTATTTTTACCGGGACCCTCAATATGTAAAAAATGGTGATCTCGTTGCTGGTCCCGCCCGAATGCAGGTCAAATAAGAAAAGGATAGAAATATGTTGACGCGATACTCGCTTTATTGGAAGCTGAGAACACTTCTGCACGAGAAATCACTGGGATATTGGATACCAAGGTTGGGAGGCAGCAGGGTTCGTTTTGGTAAAGGATAAGCTGTTTAGTGAAACATTTAAATTTTAGTACCGATTTCTGATTTGAACCGGTTTATACCAACAGTAAGGTTGCTTGGGGCCACTCACAAAGTATGGTGGTGGTTTTTCATTGGCAAAAGAAATAAATTAGTACTAACGGTAGAGAATCAGGATCTATTTATACCAACAGTGGTTTACTTATTTGCTTGAAATGAATTATATGGATAACAATTATTAATGACCCACACCTTCGGCCCACCACACCAGACGGAACACCACATCTCACTGGGTAGTAGCTTTAGCTTATCGCGCCACCGAACAATAGATAACGTGATATGCCTGATAACAAAATAGTGCGCAACAAAGCATCGACACAATCGTTCACATTCAATGCTCAAATCAGACTCTTTTCGTAAACTTGCAATTTGTTCAACTACATTTACAAACTATTCCAAGCGCGATATCACAATTGTTGTACTACTTCGTAATGATTTCGTACAGTACACGAATTCCCATTCGATGAATTTATAACAAAATGCAGTTTTTGTACGATTTTTTTTTTCTAATTTTATGAATTAAGGCATTGCTAGCTGTATTTGATTTACTTAACACAACATTTCACAAAGCAAACTAAAGTAAAACTACCTCGAAACACTTAAGTGATGTTAATATTTGATGCATCAGCCATTCAATAATGAAAACATCCTAATTCACTATACAATGATTTTGTTCCTTCGGTTTGTGTTAATATGAGCCACTTAAATAAAAACAACCGCAAAAGCATGCATTTCCACATAAAATTTTACCAATAACAACGTTTTTACTACGTTATTGATACAACCATAGTGGAGAACATACAAAAAATATGTCCCCAACATAGGGTCTACGATTTTCTTGTAAAATCATTGTTATTTTAGCTATGTGAGCAGTAAGTTTGTAACGTGTAATTATACTTTCAGCACGTCCAAACTGCATTACTTGCTTTATGGATTCAATTAAGCCAAATTTAGATCACTTGAAGATCGTGTAGATCATCTGTTCTGCTTAACCAGCGAAATCATGATGCCCCAAAAGTTCAAGAAATCGAAAATTTCGCGGAAGTGAACAACTATAAGTTGATTAATCTTGTCTCAATTGCTACGGATTACATTGGTCATTCTAATAGCAACATGATTTTCTTGATTATCGCTAAATTAATGACACAGCTAGGCTTACATTACATCCCTTTAGCCTACATATGTGGGTGCAACAAATCATCGTGTCTCATATCTTTCTAATTAAACTGCTTTTATTTGGTATTTTAAATAAGTTTGAGATCTTACAAAATCAGTTCACACGATTTGAAGTCAATTATAATAACAACTCAAATCAATTCAAACAACACACAGACACACGATTCTCATTTGAATTTATCAGTCTCATTTTGAGTTTCAAACAAAGCTCAATCATCAATTTGAAAGAAAATTAAAAAAAAAACAATCATGAACGAAACGCGTTTGAGCAAACAGAAACAAAAGTTTTTATTTGCCTTCAATAAACATCACCAAATCCAGCAGCCGTCGCACGATTCAACTTCCGGCGCCATCGCAACACGACTCTCTGTTTGGCTATAGGTCGAGGGGACAGACAGAGCGTAGCATTCCCAAATATGAACAACCGAACATAAAATAAAGATCTTCTTCATGCGCCGCCACAAGTCTCCTTGCAGTATCATCGTCAGCAGCCAAATACAAATAAGAGCATCACGATTAATCATCTTCAGCAGATCGCATCTCACACGCTTCAAACGTCGCTGTCTCACAACTACTGGGGAAGGCACGCCGCGTCGGTGTTAGACCACCTCCCATTTATGTTCGAAATTGCCGCTTCGCACAGTACCGGCCGGCATTCGAGATGCGTTACCTGCTGATGTTTTTTGCTTCACTGGCTTTGTGTGAGTTGGTATGATTTTATTATCCATCAGTGGAAAGTGGAAAACTTGTTTCACGAACCCTCTCCATGAGCAGCAGTCTGTGATGGAGGGCGTGGCTTACAGAAAGGCATTGGTATTCGTGATCTATTCACATCACTCACACTTCTGTCAGTTCCTTTGTTGAGCGTGGATAAATTTGGCTGAGAAAAATTAACAGTGTAGGGAGACGGAGATTCTAGCTGAGCGAGGGTTTATTTTGCCTCGAGCCATCCGTACATTGGTAAATATAGGCAATGTTCCGTTTCTGTCGGTCGGAAGGTTGGTTGGTTGGTTATTTGGGACGTATAAAAATGCAAAGCTCTGAGCCGAGAGGTGTGAAGAAAAATAAATTGAATTTCGTAAGTCGGCTCTTTTCGGTGGGGGAGGATTACGAGAATAATAATGGTGCCTATTGCTCTGCTGCCGCCGTAACGAATCGGGTGTTGGTTTGAACTACTCCGTGTCTGTGGAAGGAGTGCCCCAAGTGAGTCTCGCTGTTAAGAACGATACAAAGTATTTGGTCGGGGCCGGTGATGATGTTGGATGTGTTAGGATGCCTGTCAACTGGTGGATGCGAATCTAATAGATTACGATAGAAATGAATCAAATTAAATTTGCGTGATGAAGAGGTGTTAATCTTATTATGCGATGGAGTTGGAGAAGGTACCATTGGCAATGGACTTTGTTGATGGTAAGCCGATTTCTGCTAGTGGGAGTTTGGAAGTCATTTGGGGATGAACAATGTAATGAACAGGATTTGAATTTCAATGAATGTTTCCTATAGTTAGTTGGCATACATTGATGGGACATCCCTTCAATTGAACTTGCATTTCATAGGTTTAACAATGGTAAGCTATAGACTGTTGCCATAATGAACATAGTTTTGCGTAATATATGCACGAGTAGTTTGAATATTTTAGCTAGCAACAATATGAATCTTTTCTACTTCCATGGTATTAATGGGTTACGGGATGTAATGTTAGCCTTATCCCTTCTATCAGCCAACCATGAAATAGATTCAGCGGTTATCGACACATCCACGATGTCATCATAGCAAGCAACTTGTTCTTAAGCGATTGAGAACTTTTTTGTCGTTTAATTGTTATGTAGTTGGTCGAAATTTACGATTATCATAACTTTATAACCACCATGATTTCCCTGGTTAAGCTGACAGATGTTCGTAATGATCATCAAAAGTCCGAAATTTGACTAAATTCGATCGACGCCGACCGTAGATTTGGACCAAAAATTCAGAAGCTCTTGTAAAGAAAACTTTAACACTTTAATTGAGAAAACTTTGATATATCCTTAACTACCGCCAGTTTATAATTTTATATATCATCGGATAGTTAAATGTTCCAATATGTGAATATGCAATTGGATTGTATAAATAGGCTTGTATATTTTGCGAAAAGAATATCCAAATGAATGTCTAAGCAAAAAACCATTGTGTAAATGTGTGTTTTGACTGTTGTGCGGATGATAGAACATGTTTAAAAAATCATTTCACTGTTTTAATGTAGTTTTCGAATAAGATTTGCAAAATTTTTATGTTCAGTGAAGGGAATAATGCCAATAATGAAATGTCCTAATAATAATAGAAGTCAACATCCCGAAAATTGTTTTGTTTTCACCAAAGAACACAAATATTCAGTAGACTTGTAGGTGATTTAGTTGTAGGTGATTTGGACATCGCGTTCTCTACAAACTTTACTCCGTTTTCACGATACCTGTCCATTTGTTCAAAACAGTGTCTGAAATTCGAGTTTTCAAATATTTTTCGGAATGTCCAACTTGCTTTATGAAGATATTAGATAGAGTTGTAGAAAAATATGTAGAAAGTAGTTGTACAAATTGAAAGTTATTTGTTAAATAAAAAGGGGGTGGCTCCTACAGCATCCTTAATGTTGGTTCAAATCGATCCAAAACAGCTCTTAAGCGTTACTTAAAATTTACTTTGTATTCCTTATCAAAAACCACCATCACTTTTTGATGACTAGCCCCAGCAACATCCTAACCGTTGGTTTAAATTTGTACCCATATTTAAATTTGTTATTTTTGCACCTCCATTAAATCTTATAAATGTAAAATATTATAAAAAATACGGAATCCAATAAGGCCAAAGTAGAACTTACAGCATCTTTATTCAATAGCAATCGTTCTAACATTTCGAACGTGGAGTTCTATCTCGTCAAAACATTCTACTTTAGCTTAGGAGAATTTTTTCTTCAGAATGATTGAAAATCAATGTTGAGCGAGAGCGTGAGTGAAAAACTTCCATCTGCTTGCGAGTAATAATTCCACTCTCGCTAATTTCATGGCAGTTTCGAACGTTCCTATGGTTAAGGAGAAAATTTAATCAGATTATGGGCCTTTCCATCTCGTTCCCGCTCTCGCTCACTCAGTACAACTAGCTTTAGCAGTCGATCAGTAGCTCGGGAGTCCCATATCAATAGGCGCTCTTGCGGAGTTAAATAACTCTAGCTTCCCTATCACATGGTACAGCTCGTGAGCTATATTGGATAGGTGCTGCCATTCGCACTCTCGCTCGATTGTCATATTGCAAACAGAAACAGTTCCCGTTCACGCTCCCACTCACTTATTAGTTTTCTTTTGGAAGTGAGCGGGTGAGCTACCGCTCTATTAAAAGGAGCGTTGGGTCACTCGTTCATCTTGGTGAACTACTCGAGTAACACATTTGTTGCAAATAAGTCAAAGTAACTGCAATGTGACTCAATTAAGTCACAATCAAGTTTCTGCAACCAATTATGCCAGAGATGTGTTGCTTGGGTAGTTCTTTAGCTCAGTTCATGAGCGCACTGCCCACCTCTAGTCAGGTCAGCTTTCCCGGAAATGGGAAATGGGATCGTTCATGGACGAGAACGATCTTCCATAGCTCTTTTCGGTTTACTATATCTTATGCAGCAATAAAGTCGATGAATAGATGATGCGTAGGTAGGGACTGTATATTCACGGCACTTTTGAAAGATCTGTTGCAAAGTGACACGTTGGTCAGTTGTAGTATATTTAATTTCCTGAGGGTAGTATGTAGGCCCTTTAATAGGAATAAGTTTCAAACTAACATTCCTCCCCTTACCTAATTTATCTAACCGTGAGAACACTAGGAGTTGCACATTGAGAATGATTCAATGAATGAATGAATCCCAAGTGACGTTTTGATGGTTCTCTGTGCAATTTCAGCTAACCTTGATGAATCACGGAGCAGCAAACTACGGGTGGCCATTAGGTCATGCAGCATCCTCACTGTTGGTTTAGATCGATTCAAAAGCCTTGTTAAAAATTCCCTTGTTTTTCTAATGAAAGAATACCACCACCCTCTGTTAGTGGCCCCAACAGCATCCTTGAAATCAATCCACATCAGCATTCAAACTGTACTGAAATTAGTAAAGTTCTATCAATAAAAACATCATCAGACTCTGTGAGTGGCCTCAACAGCATCTTTACTGTTGGTTTAAATTGGTTTATAGGGGTTATTTGTATTTTTGATTCAAAATGGTCCAAATCGGATATCGGTCAAATGTATAGATAATTGACAAGACGTCTCGTAAATTTAGCGTATCTTTTACAAAATCAAACTCGGCTGCCAAACTAACCCCTTTATCTAGCATTCCAGTGATTTCTAGTGGAAGTGCATTTAGTGCAAGATATTCTCGGCTTCCAAACATCGAATATCATACCAACATATTCCTACTCTTTCCTTATTTGACCTGCCTTCGGCTGGAGTGAGCGTCGGTATTCAATTAATGGAGAGTTAAGCTTATGACAAAAAATTATTTCAATAGGTTTTCGGTCCACTAAGGCAATTTGGCTAGTAAAACTCATAAGTTAAACTTATGCTTAGACCATATACCGCATGCTTAGACATAGACTACATATATTTTTGAAATCTTTCGAAATTTTTAAGAAGCGTTTGACTGTCAAACGGAAGAAAGGCAGTAATGGCAGAAGTGAGCCAGTTGATTCCAAGTTGGCCAACAAAAAGTTTGAAGCCAAATTTAAGCGAATTTATCATATCCGGGATGTCGCTAAAAAATCAAAGACATCGATCTGTCTTGTCCAGAAAATCATCTAACGGTCTGGACTACATACCTACAGAGTGCAGAAGGCCCCAAACAGGAATGAGAAATGAAGTATCGTTGTTAACATCTGTACTTGGAACCTCTATACGTATTTGCCAATCCGCATTGCATCGTGAAGGCCGACGCAACCTACGTTAAGGCCAATTACCCGGGCAGGAATATCTCGCTGCCACAGCCTAGTTTGACATACCATAGGAAGTTCGGAAGAAGCAAATTGTAAAATTTGTCAGAAACTTCCTAATCTGGCAGGAAAGTTGCGATTGGTTCGAAATGAGCGCTCCCTTGACTTCAACTTCAATTTTCATAAACGACTGACATGCGTTTATAAGCCTTATATTTCAGATAGCTCTTCGATCACTCATACTGTTACCCTTGAAATGTAACGAGAAGAGTACAATAATTTTGTTTTAAACATTCTGAAAGACTCCTGTGAGTCATGTAATAAGAGCGCTTTGTTGGATGAAGATTCTCTACCCATTCCGTGAGTTTCGTGTGAGTGCGTCTGGTTACGGGTTCACACCCTCGTTTTTGGCCCTCCAATAAACGACTATGAGGACTACAGGTATGTACAGTTCGGAGGAACCGTACGGCATGGCAAGTCCTGCACTGGTGGTGGCTTTTTATTGCATCAAATCGCATCACAAGCTAACGTTTTATTCACTATTCACAGAAATAGATACACCCCCTTTCAAAATACACTACTACCTTCACGAAGATTAATAACAACTATCATTTATCTATCATTAAATATACAACGAATAAACCCACATAAGATACCTTCTTGATATCTGCTAATTTCAATATCTAAAAAAGCAAATCGCCACAGACTATGGTCTCCAGCTTATCGCAAATGTTTCCTTTTGCATCACCTTCCGGTAGCACTTTCTCACACTAATCATAAAACCATCAAAGCCATAAGCCAAGCATAAATTCCAAAACAATTCCTTGTTTTGTCTTCCTTGGCTTATACAAAAACCCCGGATAAAGTTGTCATCCGTGTCCGACAGCCATATAGCCGTAGGACTTCAACCAACAAGACCAACAACGATGCTCGGCGATCGTGCTTTCATTCATGCCTCATCAATCAATCGCTGCGTATCTCCATCAAAACATTCCACTAGCGATATTTACAAAACTTTCATCATAACAGAAGCGGAAAACATTTTTATTAGTTCATTCACGCCTTGCGGCTTGGCACTTGGTTCGATCGGAATCGATTATTTCCGATCATCTGCGATGTGTTGTTGGATCGACTAGCGTTCCACCAACAACCACTTCGAGCAGTTTGTTATTATTCCGACAAAATCAATTGTAAACCATCACGTCGTCGTCCCTTTTTCTTTCTCCGGATGGAAAAAAAATAAAATAATGCAAAGGGAAAATGCACTTCTCACTTCCAGTATGAAACAACTTAATTTTAAACAGTGAGTGTTATGCAAATTAACTCGCACAAGTAAGTACTTTTGTGGTTCTGGGACGGAGTGCTCGGTTGTTGCAACTACACAGTTCAGCGGATTGTGATTTCCGATGGTCGATACATTTGCGAGTGCGAAACTCGGTGACGACGTCTCTGACGATGATGATGATGATGCTGATGCCGCGCCGGGGATACTGTTTCACAACATTGCCACTGCCATCGGTGTGTGGGAGTTACTCTTGGAGGGTGATGGTCCATAAGCTCCAACCAAGAAAGTGCTTACCCTACGTCATCCGGACCATCATACCGTGCATGGAACTGATCGTTGAACGGGTCAGTAGAACCGTGCATTCGCGCGCTGCACTGGTGATATTTTCAAATGAGATTTCAATTATCCCTAATGTAAACAAGCTGTATCACTCGTGGAGCATGGAAAACTGCCAACTGGCAAGTCTCGTGATGGCGATGATCATGATATTCTGCAAGACGTGCTAATCAGTCTGAACTGAAGGGAAAAGTATGTATGCATACTGTGCCGGTTGCTCTGTTATGAGTTTACGCTTAATTTTTATGATCACGTTTAATGCGGCACTTCTTAACGGACTGTTTATGCTTTGCTCAGCCGAAGCATATGAGATTTTCTGCTTTTCGTGTATGGAGTTTGTTATGATTTTAGCGAAAGGATGAAGAGCGATTTTTTTACGATGCCTCCTTTAACGGCTCCCGGTTTGTTTTTTCTCGATTTCAGTTTTTGTTTAGTATTTTGAGTTCCCAGGAACCGAGTATAGGAATGGCACTTCGAGAAAACAAGACAAAGCCAACCGTGAGCGCGTTGGCTTGGATCGTACTGAATTTTGGTTACCATGTAAGTTCTTTGAAATTGCTACTGTTTATTACAGAATGTTCATTTTATCACGGTTACGGAAATCAATTGTTAGTTGGGTAAGCCTTGGTTCTTATGTTGCCTTGATGTTTATCTTCCGTAGAATCTTACATTATTTGACATTTACAGCTTCGACAACGGGTCTACATACCGCTTGTTAATTCAATCGTTGATTCGCCTGAAAGGAGTCCATGCCTATGTTTGTGTATGTGTGTTTATAACCAGTGATAAGTAGAACATGAGAACATCATTAAATAATCAAGTCGGCTTATTATGAATTTTGTATGCACAAATGGTGAAAAACTTACTTCATGAAGATAAAAGTTCTCGAAGGATGTGAACATAATGTCGATCTATGGGCAACATCTTGGGTTTTCTCGTGGATCTCGTGGTCCCATCTCCTTAATTAGTATAAAATTAAGTTTTTTTGTTTTTCTAAAACGTTTCATTCTGAACGATAGTTTCTTCATAAACAAGAAATTTCTCTAATGAAATGAAGAGAAAAAAAAGCGGCAATAATAAAACATAAAAAATCTCAGAAAATAGATCAAACTCTTTCTGTTTTGTTAAGATATGCTCATTAAATAGTAAACATGCATTAGTTTGCATTTCTATTGATTTTTTATACTAGAAGCCAAATTAAACATTATTGTAAACATAGGTTCCTAAAATTTGGCCTATGGTTTTCCTGTAAAATTACTAGGCTGAAAAATGGTTAGTCGACAACTGGGATGGAGCGTGCGTCCTTGCAACATAACTCTGGTCGGTCCTCACAAGCTCCTACCTCATGCTTCCATGGACCAAGAGATGATAAAGACCGCCAGCTAAGGCACGGAAACAAATCCGTTTCTGTTTTCATGAATAAAAAGTCATGAATCGAACTCTCATCTTATTTTGTGAATTCATGACTCTTAATCATGGTTTCATTATTGAAATGGTAGATGCTAGTCATGAACTTAGGAAGTCTTGTTTTGCCTCTAATCAAAAGTTGTGTAACGAGCTTCATTAGTCAAGAATCTTTACAAGAACAACTATAGCGTAGTAAGTACAACCACCAAGTACTATTGTAGCTCCCCACATCTACACTAGGATCGAATCCTAACGGTGGGTTTATTTTTGTGTATACATTCAGAGTCGATAAAGTAGATTTCTAGGGTTTTTTTTTCTTCATTAGGGCGAATCTGCAATTGAGAGATTCTCTTTGATTACTTTCTCTTCCATTTATATTCCCTTCAGCGTTACGTTTTTCATTCAACTATTTGTAGAGTAGCCAGCACTGTTGTGTTTCTATGGCGCTGTAATAAATGAAAGAGAGCGAGAGAGGAGAGAGCCTCTCATTGTAAAATTCGCCCTTTTGAAAAAAAATCCTAGATTTGTCAGATTTATGAACAAAATTTCAAGTATCAGGAATTCAGCTCATGGTTTAGACCCGATTTATTCATGATTTTATTGCGGCGGGAAAACAGTTCATGACATCATGAATATGGTTCATGGTGTATATTCATAACACGAAAACACAACATATTCATGGAATCATGATCTATTTTTCTCGTTTAGAGGAACACATTGTTTCCCGTGGGGTTGCGTACTTAGCTGGTAGTGCAGTCAGTGACTTCAGTTAGATTGAGGAGGTGCGTGACGAGCGTCACCCACCAAGAAGCCTTAATATATTTCTTATGGTTATTTTGCTTAACGACCTATTCGGGTTATCATCTAAACCATATACGGTGTAGTTCAACAATTCGAGTTGTTGTTCGTTTAAAGTAAATTTTTATTAGGGAGGTGCAACTCAAACAGCGTCTGTCCTGGCATCCAGCGGTTGAGTAAGACACGCTGAATCGCGTCAACTATTACTTAGGTGGCAGCCCCACCAACGCGATTTAGTAATCACGACCCCAATAAGGTTGCATGCTGATATTTTACCCTACAACGGAAAATGGAAGTATTTTTTGAACGGCATATGGTTTTAGATCATCCATGGAATTGTATAGTGGCTTAATTTTTTTTTTCAATTGCAGCAGGACCACAATCTGCGAAATGTAGACATTACAAATATAATTGTTATTAACGTTTGCATTAAAAAAATGGACTTTTTTCGGATGGTGATAAAAACAAATGCTAAGACAGATAATTGCTGTGATAAATTTCCCATGGAAGGAATTTTTTAAGCTTACTTGCAAAAAAATTCTACGCCCTTGCAAGCGGCCTTCCGGCAGTTAACCGGAACATTTGCCATGGCGGACGAAAACATGTTTTTGATTTCTTTCTTCGTTTTATTTATCAATTTCTCCTCAGTTTTCGCGACAAAATTGTTAGAGTAGATCTTACGCTTCAGGTTTGCCCAGAAATTCTCGATGGGACGCAGCTGGGGGACGTTGGACGGGTTCGCCGACTTGGGTACCACATCGATATAAAGCCGCTCCATCTCCCCCAACGATCGCTTCGAGTAGTGGGCCGACGCCAGCTCCGGCCAGAACACCGCGTCTTCCCTCTTATGGGTTTTCTTGATGAACGACGCAACTTCCGGCAGGCAGTTCGTACTATAAATTTCCCCGTTCATGGTCAGTCCGGAGCGAAAGAAGAGCGGCTTTGACATCCCCTTCTCGCTGATTGTCAGCCACAGCAGCACCTTCTTGGGAAACTTGGTGTGTGAAATGAACTTCACCTTGGAGCTCACTTCCTTCGTGGCCAGTTGTTGCCATCCAGGGTAAGATAAGTCCATCACCAACGCCACGTCGCGATTTGCCGAGAAAATCAAGTTGACCATCTTATTCAGCCGCTGCCGCTGCGTCATTGCATGCAGCTCCGAAACCAGTGGACGCGACTACCGCTTCCTGACATGTATGTTCATGTTTACTAGGTACTTTCTCACTGTTTAGCCGGTTGAACCGACCTCTCGGCCAAGCGCACGCGGCGATGTAGCCATTTTCCCTCGGTCTTCCTCTTCAGCATCCTTTGAAGCTTCTTGTCACTCAGGGTCGTCGGCCGTCCTGAACCGGGTTTTCTTCCGATGCTCTCATTCTTGTTTAATAGTTCCAAGATGTTGTAGATGCCGCAACGGTCGTATCCGGCGTCCACAAAGTGCCGCACGATGTCCGTTTTCGACGGGGTGCCTTTCTTTGAACGCGCACACTTCTGAACGGAGTTACTTCACTGTTTTTGCAATCACGGTTCGAGATCGACTGATAGAGCTGTCAAATTTTGTCTGCTGACATGGGTTACTATGATTGATGCTGCATGGGTCAGTGCGGTTGAAGGTTAACCCATAAAAAATTAGCAATTTTTGTTCTTTTATTTTAATGCAAACGTTATGACACAGTAATGATAAAAATTGAACTGTAAAATCAAACACTAGCCAAATCAGATCGGCTCAGAATTAGTAAAATGTCTATTCGCACACCGGAATACATTTAGACATAATAAATAAAAGTATATATAACCTTTTAGATAAAAATTATAACATTATTTTAATGTTAACATATAAATCACCGAAATACAAGTAATGATTAAAATGGTAATGATGATGATAAAGATCATTAGTGAGATAAACAATGTCATATAAGATAATATACAGGGTGTTCGGTTCCTTAGGGCAAATAACTTAAGCGGTGATAGAAGATCATATTTGAAGAAAAAATTGTTCTACGCATATGATCAAATCTCAAACCTCCCTGAGATATTTAAGGTTTAAAATAAACCCTATTTAGTGGTCCTTAGCCTCTTGTTCTGTAACTCCTATCTCTACCTCCCCGCGGTGCCGGCTGGGCTGTGAGCAACCTTAGGGAAGATCGGGTAATCAACCCCGGTGGGAACATTGGTCGTAGGCTGACAGGGAAAGGGGGGTTTGCTTCTGCAAACCTGAGCGTCTGTTCTTCAGGAGAAGCGGCTCACAACAGCACCTGTCCCCCATGTTAGGGTCAGCTGATCGACGTCCGAGTGCCAGGAAAGGACTCTAAGCTCAACTGTGCACTATGGTCCTCCGGAAAGTGAGGGGTTGGTGTCCGGCCCTGCGAGCCAGCCGTAAAAAAGAACTGCAACGGAAAATCAGCAACAGAATAATACGAACCGAGACCAACGGCAACGACCCCAGTGAACGAAAAGGACTAACGATTGGAAACTCGTTACGTGGAACTGCCGATCTCTCAACTTTAATGGGAGCACCCGCATACTCACCGACCTACTGAAAGACCGCGGGTTCGGTATCGAAGCGCTGCAGGAGGTGTGTTGGACAGGATCCATGGTGCGAACGTTTAGAGGTAATCAAACTATCTACCAGAGCTGCGGCAACACACGCGAGCTGGGAACAGCTTTTATTGTGATGGGCGATACGCAGACGCACGTAATCAGTTGGTGGCCGATCGACGAAAGAAGGGGCAGGTTGATGATCATGGGCCGATTCTTCAACTTCAGCATAATCAACGTGCACAGCCCTCACTCCGGAAGCACTGATGATGACAAGAACGTATTCTACGCGCAACTCGAACGTGAGTACGACCACTACCCAAGCCATGACGTCAAGATCATCATAGCAGACTTTAACGCTCAGGTAGGCCAGGAGGAGGAATTCAGATCGACGATTGGAAAGTTCAGCGCCCACCAGCTGACTAACGAAAACGGCCTACGACTCATTGATTTTGCCGCCTCCAAGAACATGGCCATTCGTTGCACCTTTTTCCAACACAGCCCCCTTATCGGTACACCTGGAGATAACCACAGTAGACGGAATCGCAAATCGACCACGTTCTGATTGACGGACGGAACTTCTCCGACATTATCAGGACCTATCGTGGCGCTAACATCGACTTCGACCACTACTGTGATGCTCAAACTGCGCCCAAAACTTTCCGTCATCAACAATGTGAGGAACCGGCGACCGCCACGGTACAACCTACAGCAACTGAAGCAACCGAAAGTCGACTCAGCATACGCGCAGAATCTCGAGGCAGCGTTGGCAGACGAGGGCGAGCTCGATGTGGCCCGTCTAGAGGACTGCTGGAGTACAGTCAAAGCAGCCATCAACGACGCAGCCGAGAGTACCATCGGGCACGTGGAACGGAGTTGCCGGAACGAATGTTTCGACGAGGAATGCAGAGCGATTCTGGAGGAGAAGAATGCAGCATGGGCGGTAATGCTGCAGCAAGGAACCTAGCAGAACGTGGAACGTTAATAACAAAAGCGGAAACAGCAGACCCGCGTCTTTCGGGAGAAAAAACGCCGCCTGGAAGAAGCGGAGTGCGAGAAAATGTAACTGTTGCTCCGTTCCCAAGAAACACGGAAGTTCTACTAGAAGCTCAACGCACCCCGCAACGGCTTCGAGCCGCGAGCCAAAATTTGCAGGGATAAAGATGAAGCTTCTGACAGACGGACGTGAGGTAATCGAAAAGTGGAAGCAGCACTTCGATGAGCACCTGAATGGCGTGGAGAATGTAGGAAACGACTACGTCAGAGCAGCAGAGGAAGGAAATGATTCAACTCCCACTCTGAGTGTAGTTAAGGATGCCATCCACCAACTCAAAACCAACAAAGCAGCTGGTAAAGATGGTATCGCAGCTGAACTTATCAAGATGGGCCCAGAAAAGTTGGTCACCTGCTTGCAACGGATGATAGCCAGGATCTGGGAAACCAAACATCTACCGGATGAGTGGAAGGATGGAGATATCTGCCCCATACATAAAAAAGGCGATCATTTGGAATGTGAACTTCAGAGCGATCACAATTCTATAAAGTGCTATCCCAGATAATATTCCGTCGTCTGTCACCTAAAACGAATGAGTTCGTGGGAAGTTATCAAGCCGGCTTCATTGACGGCCGATCGACAACGGACCAAATCTTCACCGTAAGGCAAATCCTCCAGAAATGCCGTGAATACCAGGTCCCAACGCATCACCTGTTCATCGACTTTAAGGCGGCATACGACAGTATCGACCGCACAAAGCTATGGAAAATTATGGACGAAAACGGCTTTCCTGGGAAGCTGACCAGACTCATCAAAGCAACGATGGACGGTGTGCAAAACTGCGTAAGGGTTTCGGGTGAACTTTCCAGTTCATTCGAATCTCATCGGGGACTGCAACAAGGAGACGGACTCTCATGCCTACTATTCAACATCGCTCTGGAAGGTGTAATGCGACGAGCCGGGGTACGATTTTTAGGAAATCTGGTCAATTTGTGTGCTTTGCGGACAGTATGGACATTATCGTAAGAGCATTTGGAACGGTGGCAGAGCTGTACACCCGCCTGAATCGCAAAGCAGCAAAGGTCGGACTGGTGGTGAATGCGTCGAAAACAAAGTACATGCTGGTAGGCGAACCGAACACGACCGGATCCGCCTAGGACGTAATGCCACGATAAACGGGGATACCTTCGAGGTGGTGCAGAAATTTACCTGCCTCGGATCCTTACTGACGGCTGACAACAATACGAATCGTGAAATTCTAAGGCGCATCATCAGTGGAAGTCGTGCCTACTACGGGCTCCAAAAGAAACTGTGGTCTAAAAAGATTCACCCCCGCACCAAATGCACCATCTACAAAACGCTAATAAGACCGGTGGTTCTCTACGGACATGAGACATGGACCATGCTCGAGGAGGACCTGCAAGCACTCGGAGTTTTCGAGCGACGCGTGCTAACGATCTTCGGCGGTGTGCAGGAGAACGGTGTGTGGCGGCGTAGGATGAACCACGAGCTCGCTGCACTCTACGGCGAACCCAGCATCCAGCAGGTGTCCAAAGCCGGAAGGATACGGTGAGCAGGACAGTTGGTGATCGCTACTGATGCGGTGGGCACAAGAAGGCATGGAGCGCAGCGAGCACGATGGGCGGACCAGGTGGAGCGTGATCTTGCAAGCTTTTGGCGTGACCGAGTATTGTGGCGTACTATTGTTGATTATGTCTTATCCTAAATGTGATGTTGAACAAATAAAGGTATGTATGTACGTAATAAAGTTTATTGTTTTGTCTAACCAAAAGATGCCTTTCGAACCGTTCTACAACTCTCTTTTTGACACAAACTTTCTATTTTGTTTAGTTTTGTCGCAATTTCGTACTAAACACATCTGGTTGGGTCGTTAATCAACGGTTGCGTAAAACACGAATTCAAACCCACCGCGCGTTGCTGTTGACATCTGTTTGCTTGGACAAAACAATAAACTTTACTACGTATTTTTTTAAATAATAAGGGAAAATCCGTAGAAAAACACAAGTTTATGACTAGTTTATCCCTAAAATGCAACTTAAAGTAAAAAGGACACTATTAAGAAGGAAATTTACCAAGCTATCCGATGAAGGTAACAGTTTTGTGTTTAATGGCATAGTTTGAGAGTTAGAGCCATGGTAAGCTTAGACCAAAACAGAAAAAGTTTAATATCGCAGTGATTTTTTAGAATGATCAAATATGCGATGCGTATCAAATCAAAATGCGTAGAACAATTTTTTTCTTTAAATTTGATCTTCTCTCACCCCTTAAATTATTTGCACTAAGAACCGAACACCCTGTATATGGTGAAGGGATATTATAAAATGTGTGCCGACTGCTGTTTTGTTGCAACTATAGACAAACTTGCGCATCCATTTTGAACCAGAAAACTTAAACAATGTATGACGGCCATGAGAAAAAAAATGATTTTTTTTTTACGGTGATGACTTGGAAAATCTGAAAGATATAAGAATGGAAAATTATGATATGATTTACAGGACACACCCCCTCACTTCGCTATTGTCAAAATGACAACATTGCCCAGGCTGCGCCAACCAGCGTCTCCATGTTTCAGCTGGGAGTCTTTTGTGATCATATGACTCGTGGAGGCGTGAGGTAGGAACTTGTGAGGACCAGAGGTCGGTCGCACCCTCCTTCGAAGTTGCCAACTCACCATTTGAAGCCCAGCTTGGTTATTTTATAGAAATTGTACAAAACCTCAATGTGCACAGTAAAATTTGGCAAGTGCAACAAGCCATTCATGCACAAATTATTCAATTTATCTAGCTATCCACATCGTCGTATTCCTTGTATTTTAGTCAACGCAGACAAACACATTGCATGAGGCAACTAAAATATTTTCTTCAAAAAGAACCCAGAAAGAACATCGACAATATATTTCCCATTATTCTTTCAATAAAATAGTGCTCTTTAAAATTGCTCTTTTATTAGCACCGCCAAAACGGCCAGCAAAAAATAAAAAATAAAAACAAAACAAAGAAAAACAAAGTGCGCAACAAAACCACCTCACCATCACTATCATCGTGGGCTAATGCTCTGCTTCACTTCATATTTTCTCGATTTACCTACCTCCATCACCATGTCGAAGGGAGAGTTTCCTGGGGTGGTCGAGCAGAGCTAGCGTTCATCGCTGATTTTCCTTGGCACGTTTCGTCACAGCTACCTACCTAGCTGGTTTTGCGCAGATCCATTGTCGTCATCGCCATGGCAGCAGTCATGTATTAGTGCAACTATCAAAACGTATACAACTTCGCGTGAAGAAGAGCATGGAATGAGCAACCACAACACACCACCCCAACAAATGTTGAGCGGAGCTCACTTGTATGTTCGGGGGAAGAAGGAAAATTTAAGCCTGTCCCTTTTCTACAGTAATACTCACACGCACGTTGAGGTCTGTCGCGACGTCGTCTTTGCCGTCGGTCGGGAGGGTTTCCAATACCGGCTGTGGCAGCCGCCTAGCTATCTAACTCGAGAAGGAGTAAATGCAATGCTAACGGAGTTTAGCGAGTGAGCGAGAAGACTGTCCAACATCGAGGCGGGTTCGGATTGAGGAAAAAAATCTTCGACAACAGTTTAGTTGATGTTTGACTCTCTCAAGGAGAGGACCGTCTTTTGTCTGTTTATATTAAGAGAAGGTATATTTTACCGCTCTGCTTTAGTGTTGATCGATATTTTGGTCTACGAGACGGAAGGGCCGCCGTTCTGTGTGCAATCAAGGACTCTCAAGGAGTATGGGCAAATAAAAAAAAAGAGCATCTCTATTTTCTGTTGAAGGCCGGAATTGAAAGAATACAGAAGATTTTCCTTTTTCGCATGAATGCTCGGGGTTGGAAATCGAAGGGACACGTGAGGCGAAGTGCAGTCTAAGAGAAATATTACTAGGACCTCGGAACAAAAAGAACGATTTCAATTCAGCAAAAAGCGAGGAAAAGATTCAAATTTCAAAGTTTTTTTTGTCATGCTGTCGTTGTTGTTGTAAAAAAAAAAGATCAATCCGAAAGCAATGTCAGGGTGGAAGGAAAAGTATTTCATCAATTCAAACAACTTTGTTTGAGCGTAGTTGATGACAAAAAAGGAAATAGGAAAATATTACGCGTTAAAAGAAGCAAACGCCAAGGTGTGGAAAGTGCGGCAAAACTCGCGGATTACGGTGTCAAGTCACTGGTTCGACAAGGCGCCCTGCGGTGCGGAATGTTTTGTGTAACAGGAAGCTTCGAAGTTGGTGTACAAGTGCTTAAAAAATAGAACAAACCGTGGTGGAAAATCTATACTTAGTGAGAAAAAGGTGTGAAAAACCGATTACGGTTGTGAAGCAAAAGCCGATACGCTATAAATAGTTATAAAACATTGAAGTTCAATTGAAACTGAACAACACCGGGAAAACGGAAAGGTCAAAGCAGTTAGTGGTGTTACATACTGTATGCCAGGACACATGAGAACACCGTGTACTAGTGGAAAACGCTTCTCGACTAAGTCGAGCTAAGGCTGTGAGAATAGTGAAACTTTATTGCTTTGAACGCAAGCCTATTGTACGAAGGGCTTCCGAGCAGGTTTGCGCAACTAATTGTTGTTAAGTTGCTTGTGATTATGTGGGATTGAATTGATGCCGACGGAAGCAAGGAAGGAATGGAAAGCAATTGTCCGTGTCACTATAAAGTCGAACAACTGTATTCATGTTGAAGCTGAGTGTGGATAGCTGGGATAACTGCAAGCTGCCGGTATGTTTTGAGATTTAACACAGAGTCGCTGTTACATCATCTAGTTCATACAAAAAGTGCTGACAATTTTGGGGTTGTTATTACGTATTTTCTCAAATGTTTTACATTGATGTTCTAACAAATAGTTTAATTCTTAGACTCAGAAGTTAATGATATAATCCTGTTGTTTTCGCTTCCTTATGCTATGTTTCAATTAGAAGGATTTTCTCTGTTTCTTCTCTGTATTTTTTTTCACTTTTGCGTTAAATTTCACTAGTTGAACTGTACGATATTTTGTATGTCAATAGATTACCGAAGTTTAGAAATCGGAATCTATAGCATGGCACACAAAAGATTGACATCAACTGCCTCAAATTATTCCAAGTATGTATTGAGTATTGAGTATACAAAAATGATTGGAATAATTCTCTTTTTGCAATATTATGGCAACTTTCAACATATTAAGATGATCTGCTGTAGGTAACATGTTTATGACTGGCTGAAATCAATAAATCAATAAAGATGATTGGATTGTATATAGCTTACAAGTTGCATTATATGGACAACTTCTTCGATTAAACTGTGAGATTCGTTAACAACTACAGGAATAGGATTTTTACAACGAGAATAACAGGAAAAGGAGTTTTTTTTGTCCTTTGCATCGATTTTCTGTGTACCTAGGTTATTCAATAGTTAGTTGTTATCGATAGTTTGATGAGTGAGATAAATGTTAAGGAATTTATTTGAGGGATGCAATATGCAATGTTTCAGAAGTTCGTGCAACTTTGTACAATTGATTTAGAGAGGATTCTATAGATGAAAAGCTACTCAAAATTAACTTATGTTTAGCCTGTCCAAAACCTAACAAAATATATTATTTTAATAGTAAAATTATTCCTAATTTTGATTTAAAGTTGTTATTCCAAGTTAGAGGTGATACAATTTTACAAATAATTCTCGAGTACTTTTTCAAAAGGACGTAAATCACAAAATGTAAACAAACGCGTTATTCATGGCATGTTATTACAAAATCATGTACATATGCTCATATTTGATGAAATTTTTGTTGTATGATTCTAAAAAGTTTTAAATAACTTTTAAAAAACGGTAAAGCATTACTTTTGAACTTCTTGGGAATAAAGCAAATACGTCGCTTGTGTTGAAGATCAACTTGCGAAACATTGTTGAATCATTTGAATTCCCTTTAGGACTTTAGTAAATCGAAGTTGTTTGTTCTTACTGTCTGGTGGGAACAATCTGCAACTTACCTTGATGCGAATTGTTGTATATATTTGACCATTGTTTTTAAAAAAATGATTGATCCTAATACTTAGATGAATAGATAAACATATTGGAAGTAGCCTAATAAAATAAACCACCATTCTTAAAATTTATCAAGTAAGATTGATTTCTAAGCAATGGGCATTTTTAAGCCAAAAATATCATGAATATGCCTTTCAAGTAGTATTTTCAAGTAATTCGTTTGAATTTTTCTTTCTCTTGGGAGTATTGAACATAACTTCAAATCGAAAAAAATAATAATTTAATTGCACCTTTTAAATATTACGAACATTAGTTTTCTTTGGGTTACTGTGTGAAATCTAGCTTTTACAACAAGCAAAGTTTTCCGCGAGGAATTTGTATTTTGAGTCGTCTAGAGAAAAATAAACTTTATACAAACACATAGTGAACATAAAAAAGGCTTTAAACATTGCAAGTTTGATAAATAATTTAAAACATACTCGTGTTTCCTACATAAGGCTTGTTTGCAACCAAATCTGGACAGATTAAATTTGACATAAACTAATTTACTGTTAATTTCATCCAAGATGCATGTTTTACTCATTTAATTATGCATTATTAGTCATCTTAAAACTAATTACAGTTACTTTATTAGACTGCCCGAAGAAACTACGAACTTTTGTGTTTACTCTAGCCATTAGGGTCTGTGCAGATTCTTATTTTTTGTCTGTTTTTGTCCAAGATTTTCGAAATTTTTCAATAGTTGTAGCTCTTTGTTTATACTGAGAGAGTTCTCTTTTCACGAGTGCCCAATACCGCTCGATAGGTCGGAACTCCGGGCAGTTAGGTGGATTCGCTTCTTTCAGTATAGCGTGGACTCCATTCGCTTTATACTATTCCAAAACATCTTTGGCGTAGTGACAAGATGCCAAATCAGGCCAGATTAGCGATGGCTGCGTAGGAATGGTAACAATCACTTCTCTAGGCATTCTTCATGGTATATTTCCATGTTTACCGTTCCGGTAGTGATGAAGCTTTGGCTTGCTCGACCATCAAATATTTTTTGGGAAACTTGGCCTTTTTCTTCGTCCTGAAATGCTCCTCTACGCCGTTCCGTTGCATGGCAGTATAATAAGGTGCTTAATGTCTTCCAGCACGTTTTATCGTCCATTATCATACAGGAAAACTTCGTCAAATATTCGCGATACAACATGCGAGCCTGGGTTTCACATTCTGTTTATAGTTACGGTTCGGTACAGTTTTCACCTTGAACGACTTCATATCTTGCCTGTGCTTGGAAGTATGCACGGAGGTTAGGGAATTTTTTATTTTTGTAGCCACAGTACGTCCCGAAAGATCTGGTCTCTTCTGTATTGTTTGCTTCACCTTCGCGTTCTACTGGTGGTTCCTGAGATCCAATTTTGTTCCACTCTCAGCCTTCCTGGCTGTTCTAAAACGTTTATCGAAAGATTTAAGAACGTTATTAATAGCGCTTGCTGAAAAACCAAGGGTTTTTTTAGTAAGTTTTCTTAGTGACAGATCCGGATTTCCGTTGCGACCGCACACAATGCTGTGCGCAATTGCTCGTTTTTCGACGTCATCTTCGATATAAAAGCTTATAGTATTACCAAAAATTGATTTCACACATTGAATAGACATACGTTCACCAGTCTGCGAAATATTTTACGCATTGATGAAGTATTTCCAGAGATATATTTTGGGGTTGTCTAAATTTTGTCGCGAACAAGCCTTAATCTTCATGGATCTCAGCAGACAGTTCATCGATTGAACAAGTCGTCAATTTATTTGGACGATGTTCATATTGTCTTCTTGTCACATTCGTTCAGATAATCTTTTTAAAAGTTTAAATGTTGCAGTATATGATTTTTATTCGAATAAGTGATCAATATTATGTCACTGGAGTTGTCTGGCAAACGTTATGACGTGGATTTTACCATGTTTCACTTTTTAATTTTACCATATACAGTATGTAAAAAAACGTATCTACCCCTACCGACAAATCACAATTTTTGTGTTTTGCGAGCTGTTTATATGAATGTAGTTATATGATTTAATCATATTTTTGCGATTATCATTTTGCCATCGAATTTACATGACATTTTTCTTTCTTTGGAAAACTATGGTGCGATCAATGAAACGATAGAAAAAAATACGCAAGAATAGTTTATCCACCTGAATATAGTTAATAATATTTTAGAGTGTATTACGCGGTACCTGTCACTTTATCGAATTTTAACATTGCAAACAGCGCATACTACGTCATTAAGTGCATTTGTAAATCAAAGTTTAAGTTGTATCGCTTAAAAATACATAAAACCCCACAAATTTCGTTAAGTGTCAGAAAATTGATAATAGAACATCATAAGTCCGATAAAAGATATTGTACAATTGCTGATATTGTACTAGTTTATACAGATCGTAAACAAAATTAAGCAAAATCGAGGCTTATCGGCTCCCAAAGTTTCAAAACAAATTGAAAATGATTTTTAAATTCATGTGACACCTCGAACAGTGCGTCGGCTTCATGAGCATGGTCATAAGAGCAGAGTGGCACTTAAGAAGCCATGGTTATCCGCGAAAAACACTAAAAAACGACTTAAGTGGGCACAAAAGCAGAGTTCATGGGCATGGGATGCCTGAAAAAATATCATATGGTCAGATGAGACTAAAATAATGTTATTTGGGTTTCATGGTCATAAGAAAATGGCGGAAGTTTGTGAACCGGTGACCCGTGAATGCTTGAAATAGGAGTGTTTAAGGCCGAAAGTCAATCATGGTGGATTCTTGCAGGTTAATTCTTGCAACATCATTAATTTTCAAATAACTCAGCCAGATTTTCCGTTGTCTATGCAGGTATGGTCATGATTTGGTTCTCGATGGTATCGTCTGGCGTTGGAGAGCTTTAATTGATGGAGTTGCCAATACATTGACGGAATAATGGTAAAAGAAGTATATCTAGACAATGGCAAAATGACAAGCAATTAAAATTGAATTAATCATATAAACACATTCATACAAAAAACTTACTTTTCAACTGAATAACAGGAAAATTGCGAATTAGAGGTAGGGGTGGATAAATATTTTTTTACATACTTTAATTATTTGCTGCAAAACGTTTTGAGCTTCCGACAGTCTTGCATATGAATGATACAGCACGGCACCATCTTCTTTTTAAAGATTGTTCATAAAGGGCAGTAGGTGTAGTGCATTTAATGATTTTTCAGTGATATTTTACATTATTCTTTATGTGTTTACCATACAAAAAAGCTTACTGGCAAAGAAAAAAAATGTCATGACATTTCTTTTCATTTTTCCTTCTTCGACGAAACATTTTCGCCACCAAAGCCGACAGTTAATGTCTTATGGGAAGGATTTCTGACAGTTACTGTATGAATGTGATGTTCATCGAATAGAATCTTATTTTAGGAATTGATACTAACAACTCGCTAGTGGATTTTTAATCAAGCCATCGAATAAAGTCAAACGCATTCTCTACACGGTTTGAAAATGTCGGCTAAAAGTGACATTATTTCCTTACCTATCATCCGCGTTGGCTTGAATTGTACCTGTATATGAATGCTTGTGTGATATATTTTACATAACGCAGCAGATTATGGTCGAATTTTTGGTAAGAGACCATATGACACTCAAATACTCTAGAATAGACCTCACATATGCAAAGTACAATGTTTTTTTTATCGTATATGGGTCATGAAAGTTTTGACCAAAACCTTTGGTTGTTTTATGGATAATTGTAATATAATTGTCGGTAAAATTAAGCTTAGAATCTGGTTTAACACCTAAATTGCTGACAAAAAATTGTGGTGTATTTTGTTTTCTACTGAGAGTGATTAAGTTACATTCTGTCACGTTTACATTAGGTAAACTTTTTAACACCGTTCGTCGAATAATAGAGGAGAGGCTTGTAAGATGGAACGGAGCCACTTTTGACATTCACAGCGACAACACTGACAGCGCTGACAAGTGTTAACCTCATTTTTTTTACTATTCTTCAATTTTCATTTGCTTTTGGAGTGAATATACTCACTCGATTTAGGTCCTCCAGGTTTCAATGTTAGTGTTGGCATTATTAAAATAGCAATTATTTCTTGTACATAGTAAGTGGAAATTTCCCATCGATATCAAAAAGTTAACATTTGTGTTGGCTATCATTTTTGATGTATTTTTATGATCCAAAGCCATTTCCAAACAAACCGTAAAGTGACACAATTTTTTGATGTTTTGTGTTTATGGTATCATGTTTGTAAGATGGAACACTGTTAGGTTTGTAAGATTGAACTCATTTTTTTTTCGTTTTAAAACATTTGAATGATATTTTTTATGTTTGGAAATGCCATGGAATCAACAATAAATTGGAATATAACAATACATTTTTTGAAATTGTAATTTTCGATACATTTCGAAAAAAGGCCAATTTTTTTTTGATGACTATAAATAATTATTAGTACGAGACACTGAAGAAGTCTACACATACAAATACGCGTATCTGTCGAAGATAAGCAAAGGTAGTTGGAATTAAATGGAAAATACTAATTTTTCTTCTAATTTCTAGTTACAGGTATTCCACTAAACAGCTCAAACCCTTTAGGATTCATAAATAATTAGTTTTGTGAGCAAACTTGGAGCCTTTTAAATCCTCTTTCGAAAGATGCTCGAAAAAATAAAAATTATACATGTTACGAGCAAAAAACGGATCGTGTTCCATCTTATAAGCCTTTCCTATAATATTTAGTTTTCCTAAGGTACATGATCTTGGTCATTCTAAATTTCCATAAATATTATCATGTCGTCTCCAAAGATGAGAAATCTAACCTGTTGAAGAATGTAAGAAATATTATTGACGAACAAAATATACAGTAGATGTCCTAGATGTGAGCTTGGGGAACTCCAGATAATACATGAACATGGTGTGACTTTTTCTAATTAAAACTGACTACATGTTGCCGAGTTTTTAAATACGATTGCATCCATTTAAAAAAAACCTATCCTCTAATCCTAGTTTTTCTAACTAGGAAAGTAACAGAGGAATGCAAATATGCTTGAAAGCCTTGCTGAACATGACATGACATAATTGACGTTGGCCGTTGCGTTCAATGTACAGTACATGAATTATTAAAAGTTTGTGGAAGTTGAACCCAAAAAAAATCCATGCTGTGAATTTGTTATAACATTTTCTACTTCACAGGTAGAAAGAAACATTGAATTTTCTGCGTTATCTTATGCACATAAAGAGAATGCTAGATTTGGCAGAAAATAATGGGATATTTCTGTAAATTAAGGTCAGATAACGCCTTAATCTAGTCTGTTATAAGAAAGATTTCAAACATTGTTGTTTGGCTCATGACAGATTGCAAACAATTTCGTTGTTTACGCCTCCTTTGGCTTGGAATTAAACGAGGGGAAATTTTACGCGCTTGATAAATTTTTTTTTTCTGTGTTGGCTAAACAGTTTTGTATTGACTATAGCTACAAAAAGCTTTGGGATGGTAGACATATGGCAATTACTAATTAATTACTAAATTAATTAATGCAATTGCGTTAACTTACTTATGTCAAAATAGCAGAGACCGAAATTTTCGCCTACTTGAGAAGAGAAACGGCCTTTTTCACCCGCTTGGAGAAACAAATCAGAATGTGAGAAGCGAGAGACTATTATACGCTCACAGCAGTTTTCGCGAGAAAAGCAACGGCGATTTATAATTTTCGGAGAGCATGAGTAGCTGATATATTGTTTCTTTTTCAGTGAATCCTAGATGCCGATAATTATCTTTCACTTACTTTTTGACACCTGAAAATTCACCATCCTTTATGCTTGTTTTATCCTGACATTATAATTCTGTAATGATGGTCCATGGCGGTACCAGTGTGTACCTACTTGGCCTTATTTTCGGTTTATGCTCCTCGTTTAGGATCTAAGCATGTTTTCAGTGAAAAAATGTGACATGAGAAAATATATTCGTTGAATTTTGGAGAGAGATATTTTTGCATATGCAAGAGAGAGGATAATGAATTATCGGCGAAAAAGGAAAGATGAAAATGTGAACGGTTCGCTACTCATCGACAACCTGCTTGAAAGAGAGCATGATTTTCACCCAGCTGAGTGAGAATTTCGATCTCTGCGAAATAGCAATTCCATGATAATTGTGAGTATCGGTTTTTTTTCTTGATACATAAATAGGTATTAGATCAAGTGACAAATTGGAGAAGCAGAACACTAATTTCATTTAAAAATGCAGGAAAGAATGAAAAACAATCCAGATCGCGATCATCATCTGAAAATGTCGTGTTAATTTTTTGGGAAAACTTTTCAAACAAGTTACAAATCTCCCCAGAGTTTTCACCGTTTTTGTCATCTAGATGTAAATTTTTGAAAGGAAGTTGTTTGATTTTGATTTAGTTTTGACATATTTCAAAAAGTTTTTAGGGCATGATTTGATTTCACTCTCTGTTCTGAAATTTTTCTTTTTCAATTTGGAATTGATTGCTT
Organism: Aedes japonicus; assembly: GCA_034211315.2. Lineage (NCBI taxonomy): Eukaryota > Metazoa > Arthropoda > Insecta > Diptera > Culicidae > Aedes > Aedes japonicus. The sequence continues at coordinate 347,395 of JASCZW010000633.1, forward strand.
AATAAGGCTGATCATAAATACTTTAATAATTTAGCAGAATGTCACTAGTGTTGTTTTTTTTTAAGTTTTGTGAGTCTTTTGCTTCCGACTTCTACAATTATTAACATTTTTGTAAAACCATATACTTAGAGTTACGCCTTTTCTTTTATGACTTATTTCAGCATTAATTTTTTCAAATAAAAACTTGTAGAAGACATCAACAGTGTTTACGATATTTGTTTGATTACGTACACTGAAAATTAATTTTCGTTTATATTACGGAATCGATGGTAGAACTAACGAATCTTTTCGTTGTTTTCTGCAACGAAACTGATTTGTTCTTTTTATGAAGATCCTTCGAATTAATGGCACACGCGCAACTATCAAAAGCACGAATTGTTGATACACAAAGAATATTCGTGCATTCTGTGAAACAAAACAAGGAGCAACGAATGTTTTGTTACAAATTAAAAAGAAACGTTTTTCTGTTGGTTGCATGAATGATTGACAGATCTACTATATCGACTCATTGAAAAAATGTCATTGAAAAAAAAAACAGCACAACCACGTGGAGTTGTCCAGCGTATTTTAAATGTTTCTGACATGGGATTCGATCGTCTGCTTTTGGGAAGAGCTGTAACTGAATCCGTGGTGATCCCACTAGGCCATGGTGAGTTGTGAGAAGATAGTTTAATAATGAGTATGAAGTATAACTCTCGACAGCCCTTAGTTTTTTATTTTGGGATATATCAGTTACTACCGCCCATCACAGCAGCAACACCATCGTGCATGAGTACGATAAAAGGGAAGCAGCGATTGGCTGCGAAATTTCGTGCATTATACAAACCACCAGAGCAAAATCAATATGTATGTTTTATACAAAAAACGAGACATTTAATCTATGTACAAAATCCATGCTTACGAAACGAGTAAAAGCTTATTTACGAAAATAAAGTTTCAGTGTATGTTCTCGTAATTAGCTTTGTTGTATTCAAAGATTTTCTCATATTTGTAGTAGTTGGGTCGTTGATTTTTTTGAGCTAATAAAGATTATTCAATGGCACTGTAAGGGTTTCCAACATTTATTCATACAAAAATCCTCATGAATGTTTGTCTACAATAATTCTAAATATCTATTTTACTGGTTTTCGACCGAATTAATTTGTTTAAATCCAAGGCTATCACATTTTCCCTAATGAGCGCAGGCAGACCACCATCATTTTCAGCGTCAGAGATGAAGTCAGCATTACGTTGATTGAAATCGCCATATACATGTACTTTGATCTCTGGGAAAAAATCCAATAAGATTTCTTTAGCATTTTAAAAAAATGTCTCGTATGTGTTCTTGTTAGCATGATCTGGTGGAAAATACACAGATACAAATACATGCGTACGGACTACTTTGGATCGTTTTCAAAGTTTCGAAAAAAGTTTGTTAAGAAAAAATATTTGTCATATTGAACGTGTCACATGTTGCATTATTTTTTAAATTGTGTTCGAATTACAAGTCAAGTTATAGACAAACCTAAGCTTTATCCTACGTTTCAAAAGGACCGATTGCGTGAAATATACTCAACATTTGATGCAAATCGGTTGGATTAGGATTTGATTCATAAATCAGGAATTTAAGGTTAGTCTGCTGTGTATTATAAGGAATTACAAATATGTATGTAACTAAGTCCGACAGCAATGGGCTCTGCTCGCTGTTGGACTTGATCAAGCTTTAATAACCACTGATTATCCTAATCATGTCATTCAATGAAGGGCAAAAACGGGGTTGAGTGTATCGGTGGCAATATTAACTATACGTATCCACAGGGATATAAAGAATCTCCTTCCAACAACAAGATTGAACAATTGGTCACAAGAGCAAGCTTTCTAACATGAGGATTCGCAATGGGCGGGGAGAAGAGCCCGCACTCTATTCACAAACTGTTAGCAATGGGGAATTGGCATTCACACTCTCCACATCCATAGTACTTCAATCGGGTGCCCTGATGGTCCATCGTATTCCCATGAAATATTTATATAATAGTGTATATATTTATGTAAATGAAAATACTATTATATACGATCTTCATTCGGTTGACCCTGAAATGCAAGAACCGATGTAGAGTGTTAAAGTGTTAGAGTTCTGTGGTTCCGTTTTTAAGCACATTTTCGTTTGTTTTAAGCAATTCACCAAAATCTTGATTTAAGGTATTCTGAAAAAGTTTGTTACATCTATTGAAATTTAATAAAATTTTATTCTTATTAACTGTTCACTATTTGCTGCTTGATGCTGTTTGTTTAACCTCATCTATGAAGTAAAATCAATAAAATCAAAACTATCAATTATAATAATATTGTGAGTAATAATGAAGTAATGACAAGGATTGAACTGTGAATTTTGCATTTTGCAATTCTTGCACTAGCTAAATGTATACAGCGTTGTATGAATCATTTCCGCTCGAATTTAGAAAAATGTTCGTTTGCAAAACGGTAATGGAAAATAAATTCAATAATGAGTGCAACAGCCTATCACAGACTCCGTTGCAACCTCCTGCATTCAAGGCATCAGACTGTTTTGATCGCACAAAAAATTAAAAATTAAAAAACTGAAACACTTTTTCAAACTCTCACCAGTAAACGCGAGCAAATTTTATTAAAATAATTATAAAAAAAATTTCTTCGTCAGATGGGCCATTTTCATCAGCGACTCTCAGACTCCTTCAGGGTCGAGTGCACGATTGATCAAGTGAGGTGTAAATTTAAATTTTCCTGGTTTTCCAATTACAATTTTAATACGCTCATGAAACTTTCATTATAAAGTGAAATTGTTCATATGCCAATCAAGCAAATACCATCAAATGTACGGTATTTCTTGAAAATTCATTTGCTCACAAAAGCGTTCGCTTGTGAAATCAAATTTGATGAATTGATGATTATGCTGATTGACTTCTAGGAATAAAGAGCTACTTAAAACCAATTTGGCAGGTATATTGTTTCTGTAAACCTGGAGCACGAATGGACCTTAAGCTGCAAGACCAAACCCATATGCATAATTTGAATTAGTATCTATCTATTTATGACGTTATATTTGCAGTCCTGGTCCATGAGCTAAAACTATCGAGAAGCAGTATCCTATATTCTCTACATTATATAGAGCTCTCTGTGAAAAAATATCGATTGCTTTTTATTGAATTTCGAAAACTTTTAGAACCATCATCTATTAAGAATTGTTGTATTGACTATTGCTACATCAGAATCTCGCTTATTGTATGTAATTTTTTTTATCGTGCTGAAACTATTCCATAATCCCTTCAAATATACGCCATTCTCTTCTCCAGTTCTTAATTTTCCTCACTAATTTCTAGGCATCTCATCTTGACGACTCACGTCCACTTCATACGGGATCTTTTCTTTAGATGATTTTGATGGGATTACCTACTGGCTTGTGTAAACACGTTTGGTCTCCAGCTTACTTGTCCTCTCAACCAACTCCATCGAATTCCATCCAAGCGTAGCCACCAAAAAGTCTACCCAAGCAGATCACTCTTGCTGCCCGTTTTTTATGCTGCAACTGGAATCACCATTTATGCGCCGACCCTTGGGCTTATTCTGGACGGAAAAGAAACCTGTTGATGGAAATTATCATCAAACAGATTCAACAGTTGAATTCCAAGCTGATTACCAGCATCAGTAAAGGTAGTGGTGCGGGATGTTCAGGCAATCGATAAATTGGTGACATTGTGTGGCACGAAAAAAAACAATGATGGGTTGTGGTGAGACGGTGCAACAAGGTAGAGAGAAGATTGATCATTAATAATATCTTAAAATCAAATACGGATCACTGATGCGATCGGTGTTTGTGGGAATCGAGATAATAATTTAGTCAGCAAAGAAAACACCACATCTTTTCCCACCATCTTTTTTGAAAATTTGTTTTATTTTTCACTGTACACCACGTACAGCATAATCAGTTTGTTATGATGATAGCAAGAGAATAATTTGAAGAAATGTTTAAATGATTTGCAATATTGAGTGTAAAATCAAATATATATTATAACACATTTGCACAATATATATTATAACACATATATGACGTTGAAAAATTTGTTATTTGAAGTTCTCAGTAACTTAATCATTAAATAGGGTTAACTAAGGCCAAATTGACAAGTGCGAGCCATCATAACTTTCCCGTAGTTCTACAATCGAAAAAACACATGCAGGTCGCTAGTATCTCGAGTGATGATAACAGAATTAGCAGATGTGACATACGCCCTTCTTTTCAATATTATCGCGTCTCTGACTGTACAACAATAGAGCCATCATGATATCGAAATCTAGCACAGCATTTTTCCCTCTGGCTAATGGCAAATTTATTGGTTCCGTCACGACTCAAATAAATTGTCGTAAATAACAGCTTGTTCCAATCCAGACTTGAAAAAAATAATCGTTAAACGTGTGGGTGTTTTCGATGATTTGCTGTTTGCCACCTAGTTTTGAGGACCACGAAAACATCACCATTCACAAGTCGAACACGACCTGTGGTCCTGCCCCCACCGATTTCTGTTTCGACTCATCTGAGCTTGATATATTGCTCTAGTGCCGAACCCAGTGCTTAAGTATGCGCCACGTCCAACCGCTGGTTAGTTTACTACAAATGTCCAATTTACGCCCAAACAGTTGGCCCGTACCCCACGTTGCGTTGCGTATACGGTTGTCTGTTTGAGTAGGATTCTCGTTTGGCCTGGCGCCTGATATGCTAATTCCAAACAGATTCAACTCAAACAAATCGTGGGATTTTCTCCAGTCAGATTTTCCTCCCCATATCGCATCTATTTGCAAACATTGTTCTGCTCGGAAAGCATTTTAATCCTTCTGCTTCGTGAACGACCGTGTCTATTGTGTAGGTTTTAGGCGGAAATCCATTTTCATGAATCAATTCATTTGTCTTCCTACAGCTACCTGCCTTTCCGAGCAGATCTTGCATTGCGATAAAAGTTGTTAATCCGAAATTCTCGGGAGCACTCATAATGCTTTGAACTCAGCTGATCGTTCTGGGGCAAATAAGATAAAAAAATCCCCTCTGCCGGATGTTTGTCATTCCAGAACCTGCCGCCTTTTACCAGTTCTATTCCTTACTTCATCATCATTCTTGGTGTTATTTACTAAATTTTAAATAGCAAATCCCCTTTTTAACGTTATCGATCTCAGATGGCCAACATCACCAGACTTTACTACTGCGCTCATTGCTCTGGCTGGTTCGCTACAACGGCCTTTCCAGAGGCAGATCAATCTCATCATATATACCTACCTAGTTTATTTTGCCGTTCGTCCCTTCACTTCAACTCTCGAATGAGCCGGAATGTCTCCGCCATCGTCAGTCGCACTTCGATATGATGGGTGAATTTGAAACCATTTCCAGTGAAATTTTACGGGTCACATTTCAAAAGAGACACTCTCACTGTGTGTAATTGGAGATTGTGCGAACCATTCACCGTGTTTTATGTCCTATTGGTAAACCGAATAGTTGCAACCATTGCAATGCATTGGTGACGTTAAGGCTAGTATTGCCGTGTGGTAGTCCTATTCATGAATCAACACCCGCCGGCGGGAGGAATTTATTGCCAGCGAATTGGGAGTAGTTTAGTTGTAGAAATTTAGAAGATGTTCACTTGAGGATACTCATTATTTTGTTTACAAAAGGGAGTGAAATTTGCGTTGAGCTAAAAATATATATATTTAAATACGCGACCAACCAAATGTTGAAAGAAAGCAACAAATGCGCTACACCACCATTTCATTATTTGCAATCAATTCTTGTGAAAATGCATGATTCGGATGAAAGCTATTTTGAAAAAGCACATTTTGATTCTTATCTCACCATTAGGGAGGATGTTAGTGACCGCGAGACGTCATTTCCATTGGGAAAATGGTTAGAAAGCTGCTTCACTGGCTTTCTGTTCCTGTGTCTTAAAGTCATCAATTTTCTACACAAACGAATCAATTAAAGACGATATTTACCGAGAGGAGAGGAGAACACAGTGTCTCTTTGTTTTGGTCAGATTTAGCATTAGCCTCACTACTCCTAATCAACAAAGGGGTTTTAAGAAAATGAAATAGATTTCGTTAAAAAGGATGTAAGTGCACTTAAATGTCCACAAAGGACGAAACGATACTTTGAACGATACCGGTCTATCGCCAAGCGTTTCTGCAAAAGGGAAGGTAAGATGTCTTAGACCATGTCAAAGTTCACGAAAATTTGGCTGCTGTGTCCAGAATGAAACCAGTCAACCGATAGTTCCCCAAATATTGGAGGCTAGAGCGATGGCGTCTTTGCCAATGTTGATGAATATAACAAACTTTATATTGTGACAGCATGACTATTGTGATCAATCCCCCTAAAAATGAGATCAAAACTCAACTTTTTTTTTATGAAACTGAGATAGACAGTCAATGCAAATAACTTAGATGAAAACAAAAAAATCGTATATTTCACTCAATTCGCGACATAGAGCATTGTATAAAAACTAATCTCCAAAACAAATTTTCATCGAAACGTTTTTTTTTTTTTTATTTTAAGGACAACATAATGCACAAAGGTGTTTGCAATATCAAAATATACACTTTTCTAGAACAAACTATATCTGTATTATATCCTTTATTGAATTATTGAACTTTTTTCCGTTGTTTTTTCGACGTATTTTTCGACTCTACATAGCAAAAATTGTTCTCTGAGGCCTCATCTGAAATAAATTCCTAATTCTTCAAATGCGTGATGGTGCATAAAAGTTCAACCTATTTAAAGGGTTTGCCGAGGATCGCAACAAGCCGTGTTTTGTTTTTGCTGCATCCTTTTCGCGAAAAATAAAATCAAACATGTATTTGTAATTCAACCTAAACGAACAGTGAAATCATCAAATCTCCACGTGTTTTGTGTAAGATGTAGTGAATTTAATCGATTCCTTCCAAAAATTTATGATCGTCGTTAGTTTTTCACCGTTTTTTTGTTTTTTTTGTGCTGCGCTCCCGCACCCGGAGGAAGAGTAAATATCAGCTTAGTTGTGTTTGTTAGTGCTGTTTGTATTGTGCCACGCGGACATAAAAGATTAAATTAGAGTATTTTTGCGCCTTGTCACGAGTGACTTGATGATTATAAGCAGTTTAGAAGTCGATATAGAGTCGCATTATAGGGGGGGATTTTGATTGTTGGCAGTGTGTAGAGAGAGAAAAAAGAAAACCAGAATCAGTAGCAAAGAACGAAGCTAATGCGCATTCGCGCTTGATGGGCTGGTATATAATTTCAGATGCACTCACCGCGTGGTGTACAGATGGAGAGCTGTGAAGTTTTTTGAAGTCTTCCGTTGCACTCGGAAGTGTTTTTTACCTGTGCTTTTCATTGTATTGCATTTGTGCGCGAAGTACTCATTGTATTCGGGCTGTTCCGTTTGAAAAGGATGTTCCATTTGACGTTTGTACTGTGTTTATGCGAGGCTTGTTGTAAGTGAAAGACCTCGGAATGGACGTGAGTAACCAAACAGTCTGAAATGGGTCACTGGAATCCAACAGAGCTATTACTTTCCAACTCCCGGGCTAAAAATGTTTGGCGATGCGACAACAGTTCGTTTAACTACAAACATTTTTCTTCCATAAAATCACTGCCGGACGGTGGATTATATATACACATAAACACACACACACACCTTTTCAAAAGGTTTGCCGAATTTATGCGCTGCGAGATTATATTATTAACACAAAAGATCATGGAAATTTCTCGTCTTTTCTTCAGAGATTAAATATCAATCAACATGCAACAAGATTCATACGAAGGAAGAGGAAAATAATTCCAGCCTAATTTTCTATCAGTTAATAACAAAAATTTGTTTTTCTTCAGATTCTATACGACTAATGAAAGTTTCTTGATTTGGAGCCCAAACAAGAGAGCAATATTTGAGAATAGATCTTACGTACGCTACATAAAGTGTTTTGATGGTATATGGATCTTTAAAATGATAACCGAGCCTTTTAATGAATTCATACATATAATTTTCTTTGTGAATTTTTGTTTTAAAATGATCTACAAAGGACAATTAAGTATCGAAAATCACTCCTAAGTCCCTAATTTTTTTTTTGCATCTTTCAATTAACTGATTTGCTAGATTAACTACACGTGAAATCATTATGAGTAAGTTTTCTTGAAAATGTTCCGTTTTTACACTTGTTAATATTAATATCAAGCAGACTTTTAACACACCATTCGTGAAATCATCAATTTCACTCTGAAAATGTTGTAAATCTAACCTACTACAGATTTCCATCTACAGTTTCATATCATCAGCATAGATTAGTACGCTAAGACGATTTAACACAAGATTAATATTATCAACAAAAAGAATAAATAAAATAACCTAAATGAGATCCCTGTGCACGCTAAAAAATTATGGAAACTACATGACACGCATTTTGAAAATAGCACACAATTTAGGTCGACGTAATGGTTTGCTGCTGCATCTTTATGTTCAATGAAGGGTATTTCAAATTCCGTTATGAAAAATAATACAAATCCATCATAATAACATAATATTACACGACCTTCAGAAATTATATTGGTTACTCACCATTGTCCTTTAAAATTACAAGACCATCCATGTAAACTGAAAGAGCCACTCCTCCCTTTTACGCATCATCTGCGCTTCAGTTGTATTTCGACTCTAGGCAATCATCGACGTGTGAAATTTCTTATGCTTCCTGCGGCAGTAAATCACACACGTTTAAATCGGTTATTAGTTGCACACCAATAAGCCGCTGCTGGTTGCCAAATCTAGATCAATCATCAGATGTGATATTGTTGTCACGCATCGAGGCCAAAACTATGATCTATTTTCTTTTAATATAGTTTCCACAGAGCAAAAAAGGAAAATTAATCTTTATTACTGTAGCGCATACCAAATACATGTAATAGTACTCCCTGATTATAACCCTGCGGTCAAAATTAACAATCCTGGAAATTCATTTCTCTATGATTTCTTTTCGTAGGAAATTCAATTTCGTTTCAAGTATAATTTTTAACTAACGAACGTTTACATCGACTTTAAATATTACATCAACTTGATATGTGTCTAAATAGGGTTACAAGCAAAATTTAATTTGATTGATGTAATTTTTCAAGCAACAGATTATTAAATCATAAAGGCCGCTCCATTTATGTGCATTCTTTTAGTCATAAATTTACACGATTTTTTCTAAGTGTGTGGGATGCCTGTGGTGACATGAATTGCGCTAGAGATCTTTCTTTTAAAACGTACCACCTGTGTTCAATCTGTTAAATATGATTCGATGGTATCCTGGATAAACCAACACGCTTAATTTTGAAAAGTTGCAATGGAATGTCAACTCTATCAAACACTGATTACCTGGTTGAATATTTTTTGATTTACCTGGTTGAATATTTTTTTATTAACAATCGCTCCAAACATTTTAGGAATATTAAAATGATTGCGAATCCTTTACAACTTTTAATGTCTGATTTGCCAGATTTCAATATAGGTATTTCAAATATTTTTTTTGTAGAATAGTGAAAAGTCTTATGATAGATTAAAGAGCCAAAATAGGGGTTTCTCAAAAGAAGTAACTAGTTCTTTCAATAACGTTTGCATTGAAAAAAATTGACAAAATTTCCTTTTTTTCATGGGTTTACCTTCACCCGCACTGACAAAACTACCCATGCAGCATCAATCATAGTAACCAATCAGTCAGCATTCAAAATTTGACAGCTCCATCAGTCGAACTCTAACTGTGATGGCAAAAACAGTAAAGCAGCTCCGTTCAGAAGTGTGCGCGTTCAAAGAACGGCACACAATCAGAGTATCGGAAGAAAATCCGGTTCCAGACGGTCGACGACCCTGTGTCACAAGAAGCTCCAAAGGATGCTGGAAGACCGCGGGAAAACTGGCTACATCGAGGTCAGTTCAACCGGCCAAACAGTGAAAAAGTACCTGGCGAACATGAGCATTCATGTCAGGAAGCGGAAGTCGCGTCCACTGGTATCGGAGCTGCGGGCAATGACGCGGCGGCAGCGGCTGAATAAGATGGTCAACTCAATTTTTCCGGCGAATCTCACCCTGGATGGCAACGACTGGCAGGGCACTTCGTATTTTACTTCCTCCACGAAGGAAGTGAGCTCAGAGTTGAAGTTCATTTCACACACCAAGCTCCCCAAGAAGATGCTGCTGTGGCTGAAAATCAGCGAGAAGGGGATGTCAAAGCCGCTCTTATTTATTATAGAAATTTATAGTACGAAATGCCTGCCGGGAGTTGCGTCGTTCATCAAGAAATACCATAAGGACGAAGACGCGGTGTTCTGGCCGGATCTGGTGTCGGCCCACTACTCGAAGCGATCGTTGGAAGAGATGAAACGGCTGAATATCGATGTGGTACCCAAGTCGGCGAACCCGCCCAACATCCCCCTGCTGCGACCCAATGAGAATTTCTTAGCCAACCTGATGCGTAAGATCTAATCCAACAATTTTGAAGAACTCCGTCCGCCACGGGGAATGTTAACTGCCGGCAGTAAGCTTAAATAATTACCTTCCATGGGAAAGCAATTATCTGTCTTAACTTTTTTTTTAAAGTCCTTTTTTTTAATGCTAACGTTACAACTGGAGGTATTTCATCAGGAACAGGTCCTTTTCCAGCATCAAGACTATTTAGCGCCATTAAAATTTCTTGAAAATTGATATTTTCCACTGATACGTAATTTTCACGTTTAGGTAGGTAGGAAAAATAGCTTAGGTCAAGAATCTCGTTGGATTTCTTGTAGATATTTTTGAAAAGACGTGCAAACTGATTACAAATATCTCGGCTATCAGAACCATAAAACTCTTCTTTTTTCTTTGTTTTTATTCAAGGTTTCTCAGCCTTTTTTAAAATTTCTTCCACTGTGAATTGTTGAATGGATATTGTTTTTTTTGTTCTATTCCGCGTGAAAGTTTTCCTAATTTGTTGGACTGTTTTTCGACTGCATTTTTAATGATAAGTTTCTGAAGAAGGCAATGTCCAGCAAAATGGGGTAGTTTCAACAACTGTTTTCAGGCAAAACTGAAAACCCTGATGTTTTTTTGTTTTGTTTTGTTTTTTTATTCATAAATCGTCTTGGAAACAATGTCTGAAAAATCTTAAACCTTTTGCCCATCTTGTTCGATAACAAAAATAATCGCAATTGAAAAATCCAGCAAATTTCCAAAGAATATAGATTCGTGAATTTCTTTAAAATATGAATTATTAAAGAATTTATTAGATAGCGAAATTCCGTGAAAATGTTGTAGATAAGATTTTTCAAATCTCATTTAACAATATGGTTAACATTATTTTATTTTATTTTTGACGATTCTTCATCTTCTTCTTTGTTCTTATCAACTCGACAGAGATTTTTCATTAGGTCCTAACTGAAAATCGTAAACAATTGGTTTTTCCGCGAATTCATGTTATTTCAGCTTTTCACCATTTTCGTTCCGTCCATCCACTCGCCATACCCTCATTCGCTTAAAAATCACCTACTTAACTCAGCTAAGTGTTTCTTATGTGTATTTTTTTTCTCTTATTTTCTCCTTTCTTCCTTAACAGTGACAGTGACTGTGCGTATGTTTGGGAGTGAAAGTTTACTTCCATTGTCTCGGTAGATAAAAAGAACAAAATTGCATATGAAGTAACAGTGAGGCACTTAATATCACTCTTGAACGTGTTCCCCACCCCGTAAATCAGAAGCCCGCGCACACATTCATCAAAAAGAAAGCAAATATAGTGATAGTGCATGTCCGACGGTGTTAGGTCCCACACTCTGCTGAAAAATTCGCAAACAAACAGCTTCAGGAAGATACAATGAAATTAAGGTGGCAATTAGAGAAAAACGGGTGAGAGAATACAGAAAATAATGACACACTGAAGAGCTAATAATTACAATTAAACATACGGGCAATTAATTACTGGGCATGGGAGGTGGAGTACCGTCCCAAAAAAGTAAAAAAAAGTCACCACAACGAGGAAACTAATTAAAAATTTCACGAGCGATGAAATTAATTTGCACTTAAAGAGCTTTCCAAGTATCGAGCTGAAAATGATCCCATGCCAGGCGAAAGCAGGATATATCCAATTGTAACGTAAAAATGGCGCACGTAAATGAAACAATTTAGTGGCAATTAACACAGTATCCACGGCGTGCGGCATTGTATCGAGTAACCTATTTATATGCGCTGGAAAAGAGCTACGCAGCAGCGGAGACAAACAATTGTTACAACTGTCACGACGTGTAAATTGTGCTTTTTTAAGTATAACCAGTCGGCGGATATGAATATGATGGGCACTTCTCCGCCGCTGTATGTGCAAGCCGAAAGTAATTAATAACGATGTAAATTTTCACGCGATTAATAAATCGACGCGCGGGTGCCGACGGGCGAAGTTTCTGCACGACACACACGAGATCTCTGCTCTGCGCAAACGCGCGATGACAGATCACATCTGGTAAACTGCTCGCCAGGTCGTTGTCAACTGTTGTTAGTTGTTTCGCAGTTCTTCGCCAACCGTCGCTGACGTCCGTCGTTGTGTGAGAAGTTTACAGTGTGATCATAAATCTCGAATGATATATCATCAAACGAACGTCGCTGGGAGGTGAGGGTGATCAGCAATTTGCAAGAAAGGTTCGAAGAAATTGCAATGCTGAGAGTGAATAATTGCGGGACATAAAATTTGGATGTTTTCACAGTTTGCAGACGCGGGATAAAGAACTTATCGATCGCTGAGCGAAGTAGTGATTGAGTCAGCTGTGATGCTAAATTTCAGCTGAACTGGACTGGAGTAGTGAAGCATAAAAAAATGAAGTGATTGTGAATCCGATAGTGCGTTTGGAAGAGAAATCAGAAACCAACTCGACACCGACTGACTGCCCAGTGCCTACGACAACAAAAGAGGCCTGTTGCGTGTGTACAGCGTGTTAGTGCGTACGAAGAATAGTTCCCGTCTCCCTTAATGTGAAAAATCATATGAAATGGTGACATTAATGCCTTGTAGTTATATTGCTGCCCCCCGGATCTCCATCATTGATAAAATGATAGAGATAGAACCAAAGGTACATAAATGCTTGATTTTGTATTATTATTTTTCCTATGATTTTGTTGTAAGCTGAATGTGCCTCTAAGTAATAGGCCAATCAACACCACTACCAGTAGATATGGGCAAAGGCTCAATGAAAGGTTTCAGTCGTGTTTTGTTTTCGTTCTTTTTCAAATGTTATTTTTCAACCAAATGTGTGACTAGCATTAAAGCGCACCTAAACAATAAATTTGTTTAGTTTTATGCGTGTCTTTAAGCGATACAAATTATTTAACAGGATTCTTGTTCTCGCTTCTTTATTGTAGGAATAGGGATGTTCTCAATTATTCAAAATGAGAGACTGGTTTTCATTCAAGAATGGATGCTCGTCTCAACTCAAAGTGGAGTCGAATACGAATCAATAGAGTCAAATGCAGGGTTACGTAGAATTTCGCTAATTTTGTTGGATCTGATGAATTGTAAGATCAACAGCATTAACAATAAGATTTATTCAAATTTGAGTAGCTTCCCTTTTGACGGAAACAGGTTGAATTTGATTAAATTTAGAATCATTACGAGCGAAAGAATTATACCGCATTATTATGCTCATTACGTCCCTGGTTGGAATTTTTACTGCCGGAACTGGCTATTGACATAGTTTCCATTAAGCGATTACTTACTTATGCATTTACTTGGTTATTTAATAACCTTCTTTCATGTGATGTTTAAAAGGAAATATCTTCTTATCACCATGAGGATTCTTAGGAGTGGAGAGTAATTTGTTGATAGTTCCGTTAGGCTATGAAAATTGAATAGAAGTAGTTGAAAATTGAGTGGAAGGCTATTTGAAAGGTAGTACCCGATCAAGCACACAGTCTTTTACCAAGCTAACCAAATGCTAGATAGACAAGGGGAATAATATCCTCTTAACTGGTAAAAGAGTGCGTGCCTGATCGTGCTCATTGAGCTTGGAGTGGTTTTAGCGATGTTTGTTAACACTTTCCAAAGCTGACCTAGGAGACAATAGAGGATATCTTTACCCTTGCCTATCCGGCATTTTGGGAAAGATTGTGTGCTTGATGGGGTACTGCCTTTTGAATAGCCCTTTCGCTCAATTTTCAACTACATCTTCCTTCTAGAAAAATAAACTGGTCACTCAGAAAAAGCCTCATACAAATAAGAATATATTTACTTTTTTTTTCCTTTATTATACTGCCGTTATTAGCATAACTGTCCCATGTATATAGGGAATTCCATAGAACATGGGACAGTTATGCGTATAACGGCAGTATAGACCCTTTAATAATTTATTCGGGTCTTATTTCCTTTTAAACATCATCCCAATTCATTATTTCGCGCAATTACGCTGAAAAGTACAAAAAATAACAATTATAGTGTTACTTTCTTGTTTTGTATCACCGAGGAACTCGGTTTAGCACTGCATGTTTCGAGTTCCTAGAGTGTCACCAGGCTCGATGCGCTACTTTTTGAATATTGTGTTCGTTAGGGAATCGTACCAACTTTTGGTTCATCTTTTTCCTTTTACGCTGTTTTCTGATACACCGCTTAAGATGGTCCTAAGCACGCGTCATTTGAAAACTCCAACTGCTTGCCGGTCCTCTTCAAGCATTATTTACGCCTCATGCCGTAGAGAACTACAATTCATTTCAGCGTCTTGTACTTGGTACATTATACGAAGTGAAGCTTACCAGATTTCGACATCTAATACAAGCTTACTGTTCAGCGTTATGTTGATGCCAATATATCGTGATGTGTTCCTTATTAGGAATATCACACATTTTCAAAATGTCATGTAAAATTCTGTCCAGCAGTTTTCCGGCAATTTTATTTTATGTTCATCATATCATTTTCATTAACCACGAATTATAGCCCCACTGTTGTAATGTTTACTTGATCATGCTATACTGCCATTCATTGTAGCAAGGTTACTTTTCCGATAGCAGTGGAATAATCTGAAACACGATTATATCAGAATTCTATTGTTGTTTGTGATCATCAAGCTCCTGTATGAAGTGCCAAAAATGTTGGCCTGGCCTGCGAGCAGAGACATTTTTGCCAAACACGTGAATATAGGAAAGAGAATCTCCTTCCAAAAGTAAGTTCACACTAACAGCACTAGAATCGAGTCCACGATTGACAGAATAAACCCAATCAATTAAGTCGAAGAAATCTTGCAGTAGGGAGGAGGAAGGTCCATGCGCCCAATCTGAATCGTTTCACTTGGGTGCCCTGATGGTCCCTCTCTTTCCCCGTTATATGTTATCTAATGAATATTTAGTACATTGTGTTGTGGACATTTGATTGCTTTCCTTGTTTTTGAAAATTTTGCTTAAAGTGGTATTGGTATATACCGTTCCTTAAGTATTGCTTGAATTTTATTTTGATGTATTGAGACTCACAATGTATGTGCCATTTGGTATTGCTCGCGGTTATGGGCTACGAAAGAGAACAGGAGAATATAGAAAGGATAATAGTCATTAGTAAATGGCGCATGTGAGATATACATGGTGATGTTATCACAACGACCCACACTTCATCTTTTCATCGATTTCAAATTAGCTTACGACACAATCATTCGAGATCAGCAATGGCAGATCATGCACGAATATGGATTTTCAGAAAAACTGATGCGGTTGGTCAAAGCAACCATGGATCGAGTGTTGTGTCATCCGAGTCTCAGGAGCACTCTCGAGTCCTTTGAATCTCGAAGAGGGTTTCAGCAAGGTGATGGATTATCGTGTTTGCTATTTCATATTGAATTTGAAGGATTGGATTAGATAAACGAGTGATACGACTTTTAGGAAAACAGTCCAACTTTTTGGCTTCGCCGACGACGTTGATATCGTAGTACGCAACTTTGAGACGATGACGGAAACTGATGTTTAGGCTAAAGCTGGTAGGATTAGGCTTGCAATTAATGTGTAGAAAACCAAATACCTGAGGGGAAAAGGTTCAGGAGAAGACAATGTTCGCTGAAAAGACAATGTTAGGTGGTGATGAAATCGATGCGATAGACGAATTCGTGTATCTGGGCTCATCTGTGACCGCCGATAACGACACCAGCAGAGAGATATAAAGGCCCATTATGACTGTCAATCGTGCCGAACTATAAAGTTGACCATCTACAATACAATAATTAGACAGGTAGTCCTCTACAGCCACAAATCATGGACATTACTCGTGGAAGACAAACGCGCCCTTGGTGTCTTTGAACGAAAGGTGTTGCGTACGATCAACGGCGGAGTGCAGATGAAAGATGGAACGTGGAGAAAGCGAATGGACCACGAATTGCATCAGTTGCTGGGAGAACCTTCCATCGTGTAATCTCGTTAAAATGACACCCGATAACAATCCGACGAGCACAAGAGGAGGTGCGCCACGAGCAAGGTGGATCAATCAAGAAGAAGGTGAACAGCGAGGCTGGTGAAGTGCTGCCATGGACCAAATAGAATGGAGACAATTTCTTGTCCTTGGGCTGGTTGGTTAGGTAAATAAGTGTTGTTGTACCTGTTTGGTTTTTATTGACGGTACCTCCGTTCATGAAAACGAAGGTTATAGCGCCATTACTCGTTTTTTTAGAAAGAGAAGAATGAAATGCAAACACTTTATCGCTCTCTATTACCTATTATAGTTCTATGCCGAAAGACATGTTTTAATATTAAACAAGCCCACCCAAATCGTTGATGATCATGCGCAAATCTGGATCATTTGCTTGCAATTCACCGGAATACAGCAGCAGGTTTTCTTACAATCGCTATATTCTTCAGGATTTATCCATCGCCCACATTGGATACAAATAAAAAAAACTGTTATGTTTTACACAAGGACTAGGAAGTTCATATACATAGTTAAAGTTAAACATTTTACATCAACTATGTTTGATTTAGCAATAATGGCAGAGCAAAAAATAAACGTCATTTTAAAAGCGAATTCGCATGGCACGGTACATTAGCTATCCGATTGGAAAACGTGAGCACTTTACCAGAAGCGTAAATAAATAAAAAGCAAATTTTGTTCCGGAGTATGAACCGAGATTGGTTGGAGGAGCGTCTTCGTGGAGATTATTGCGTGACTAAATGTAACAGTAACTGGTTCCTTTTCATGGTGACATGGAATTTCTTCAACGAATTATATCTCATCGTAGTTCTATCCATGAGGTGTGTAAACATCAATGCTAATGCTAACATAATAAATGAATGTTTCCTAACTGTTTGATAGCATCCTTTATTTCATTTTCGTGGCAGTTGACAACTCTCGCTAGTCCGTTTTAGCG
This sequence comes from Aedes japonicus, assembly GCA_034211315.2. Lineage (NCBI taxonomy): Eukaryota > Metazoa > Arthropoda > Insecta > Diptera > Culicidae > Aedes > Aedes japonicus. The sequence goes on from JASCZW010000633.1 coordinate 364,736, forward strand.
ATGAAGATATTTCTCGCGCATTTCTGGTGTTTTGCTCCTGACTCCTAACCGATTTTAAGCATTCTGTTGCTTCCACCTTTCAATCACGTGTTTATACATCAACGTATTTAATTCTATTTTAATCATGAAATTGGCTTGAGGCACAAAATCTGAGCAGCCAATGAGCTTTATGTAGAAGAATTCTTCACAAATATGACGTAATCTATCTATCACTGCTTGGCAAAGTTGGCAATTAAAAAGCAGAGTTAGTCCAGGTCTCAAATTTGAAACAAGAAATCACAAAATCCGGGATGTGCTGAAGAACGTATTTCAATAGGAATCAAGCATTTCATTTGAATCGGATTGATCTCACCAAACTCTGCCTCTATGATAACACCTGCTTACATTCGTTATTATTTAGAACCTTTTCTATCAGCCTTGGAACGAAACGAACATCGATCATTGAACCGTATGAAGTATACCAAAATTAGTTAATTTGAAGGAGTTTTTTGTTATTTTCTATGTATCACTAAATTAAGTTGAACTTCAAGTAGCATTTTCGAAACCATCCAACTTTATTAAGTTTTTTTTAAAGTAATTTAAAAACCAATAGAAATTAATTTATTTTTATTGTGGCACCAAGAGGTGCCCATAGGTTTTATATTCTAGTCAGATTTATGCGAACCTACACAGCTTGTTTAAAATGGTCTTAAAACCTTGTGTTTTCAATTTCCTTTTACTCCTTTCAATGGTTTTATTTCAAATTTTTGAACTCGTAAAATGCTGTTTTGACATGCCGTTTTAGGGCTTATTCGTATTATCTTATTATGGTCAGTTGAAAAAGCATTTTAAAAAAATTTTGTCTCCTGTAAATGCATTAAACGACAAATGAAATATAAGAAATAATTCAAACGTGTAAAAATACACTCTGTCCATTTTCTATAACACCAGATAATTTTTTACTGACACCTCTCAGGAAGAAAACACATCACTTCAATTTGTACCATGACATGTTTGTGTGAGTAAAACCTATCCCATGCATGGTAATATGCGTGTGTGTGTGAATGCACCAAGCAGTAACTACTATTTTTGCGATTTACCGTGTCCATTTTGTATTAGACCATGCAGATTCACGTGTTTTCATTTTGCTGCATCAAAATGCCCAAGGGAAAAGTGCTCACGAAGAAGGAAAAGGGAATAATCAAGGCATTTCATCAAGAAAAAGGGTCAATAAGGGAAATCGAACGGCGGATTTGCCGGTCCCATCAAGTTGTGCGCAATTATCTCGCTAATCCTGAAGGATACGGAAAAAACAAAAGAGCTCCACGGAAATCAAAGCTAACTGATCGCGAGAAGAGGGAGATTGTTAAAACAGCTTTGCACTCGACTAAATCCTGAATGCAAATCAAGCAAACTTTGAATTTGAAGGTTTGCCAGGAGACAGTTCGTCAGGTTTTGGTGCAAAGTCCTCATATTAAAAGGGCTGAAAAGGTTAAAGCTCATATTAAAAGGTTAAAGCTTCTCATGTTGAGAAACGGCCGAGTTTTGCAAAAGCTCACATGAATCGACAGTGGGATTTGGTAAGCTTTGGTTATATATTATTTTTCGGAACGTTTAATATTCCACTATGGCTCTAAAACCGGTAAAATTATTCTTGATTTTTTTAACATGTTTAGACAATCTTCAGCGACGAAAAGGAGTTCAACCTGAATGGTCCGGACGGCTTCAATGGATACTGGCGCGATTTAAGAAAGGAGGAACAATATTTTTCAACTCGGAACTTCGGGGGTGGCTTTTGCGCAACCGGGAAGCTGAAGAAAGTGTTCACGTCCTTCAAATGCATAGTAAGGACTACATCAGTATTCTTGAAGGACATCTTCTGCCTGCTTTGCGCAAATATTGTCGGAAGAAATTTACGTTCCAACAGGATAATGCCGCTATTCATACTAGCAAAGAAACGAAGCAATGGCTCAGGAACCAAAAACTCGATTTGCTCGACTGGCCGGCGCGTTCTCCTTACCTAAATCTAGTCGAAAACCTTTGGAGGATTTTGGTTCGCAGGATTTATGTTGACGGAAAGCAGTATGCCACTGTTGATGAGCTGAAGTTCGCGATTTTTATAAGTTTGACCTCATAAAAATGCGTAATATTTGAAATGGTCTTATAGAAACTGAACACCTAAAAATATAAAATCTTATTACAAAAGTAATAGAAAGAATTTTTAATCAAAATAAATCTAAGACAAACAATAACTTGCTATGCACACACAAAAATACGCACATTGACCCGAAATTGTTATTATTATAGTTGATTTTAAACAATTGGGGGGTAGTCTTATAGAAGTTGGACAGAGTGTGAATGCACCATATTTTAAATGTAATGCAAATAAAATGTTGCCATCGACCATACTCTATGAAAACCTTATTAAAAGCCAGCAATTTTTAGGAGATTCATGAATTATTTATAGAATCAATTTGTTTCAATTCAGTTTTTGTTGTTGTTTACTCACATAATTTTCGAGCTGCATTCATGTTTGGCTCTTATTGTGCCACCATTCAATTTTATGCTTATATTATTTATATAACTTATATAATTGTTGTTTCGCTTACAACAACATTTCTCGCAACACTAGAAGTTTTTTCTTAGATATTATTTACTGCTACATGAGCAGAGAATCGAACAAAGCAGAACAACAAAAACCAACAACGGTATCACAGTGAAGTTTGGCAGCTGTGGCTATTTGGCCGTATGTTGGTTTTCATGGCAGCCAAGAGGTTTTATGAAAGTTCTCAAGTGGTCATAAGATCTTAACAACAACATTTCCAAAATCTTCATGGTCTTACAAAGGTTTTATTAACTTGTTTTCACAACCGTCTATTTAGTGCGCCACTTTGTACAAATTTCGGCTTTAAAAATGCATAGAGGCTTTAAAGAAGCAAAAATTAGTAGACAAATCAGTTTCGAATGTAGTTTTATCAAAAAAGCCGGGAGGAGTGCTTTACGGCTGGAATAAAACTAAAATTGTGTTTTGGGCTGCCTCACCTTAATTCGTTATGTCAAAAAACCACGTCTCGTTAACAAAATCAATCTGTGCTCGAGATTTTTTGAAATATGTAATAGTGACAGTTTTGCATAGCCTATTTGTTTCTGTTACTACAGTTGTGAGCAATCGTGTATCCTTGCCAATTTTGCAATTCGCAAAACGAATCAATCTATAAGACACTGAACATCTCTATCTCACACCACTCTAAAAAATGAAGAGAGGAGGGTTCGCTGCTGCTGCTGGTTAGTGGCGCGAAGTCTCCACTCCATAGATTCTCATCGCGCTTTATTTAACGATTTTGGATGCTGGCTGGTGATTTTCACCCTTTTCCCCACACCATACTCCTCCTTGCTTACAATCTATCTTCCCAATCACCTTCAATATTTATGGCTATTTTTCAAATTTTATTTGTTCGATCATTTCTCATTCCCCTCTTCTTTCCATGTGGCTGTTTTTATCTTCCACCCCACAAACGCAGGTCGCTCATCTACCGTGTGTGTGTTCCGTTGAAGTTTAAGACGATATGTTTGTTTCCCTCGGTCGTACCCACACACATGTTCTCGTTTCATCTTTCAAACTTTAAAATATTCCGTGTTAATATACTGTCCTTTTGTTTATTAATTTAATTTTCTCCTCGATTGTGTGCAACAACTCCCCCAGTGATGGTTGTTCTGCGCCAATAATATGATGGTTGTGGAAATTGATGATCGGGTTTATGAGGTTTGTTGTAGGAACGATAGTAAAAATCGGTTTTGGTTTGGTTCGTTGCTTGACGACTGACCGGTGCTGGCACTGCAGTTAAAATAACTGCCTTGGTCGACGCTGCTGTGGATTCAACGGTGGTGGTGGCAATTAATTGGACAGCTTTGGTTTTACGAGTTTTTAAGTGTGATTTTTTTTCACGAATAACAACAACATTATTTCGCCCAACTCGATGGCGATGACAGCGTTTACATTGTGAATCCATGTTAATATATTGGTCTGCATAATAGTTCCTCTCAAAATACTCATCGTTCTAGCCCTTACCGACAGGTTATCGAAGTACAGATTTTAATATCACCATTTTCATGAAAAATTTGACGACCTCACCTGTGAGCTGAGTCACGTCTGCTGATGATCCGCCAAATAAATCGCATTCAAATTGATGTTCCAGCATCAATTTTACACTTCCTCCATGTAGCACCCAATCGTCATACCCTCTTGATCTTGTTGATCGTGCGAGAAATGACCCAATGTCAGACATATTAAACGAAAAAATTGCAAAGAAACAAGCATAAAAATCGTCATCATCACCCGGAGGCCCCCCGTTACAGTCATAGCCAGTCAGTATGTGAAACACTTACCGGAGCCTGTCTGCCAAAAGCGAGAGAAAACAAATAACCACGATATCGAGATTGAATCTCTTCTGCTCGTGTCGAGCTTTTTTGCCCAAATCTGAACCCCGGGAATGAGCATGTTAAACAACACCAAAATGTCCCCACCGTGTTAGTTCGCCGTAGAAGGAGGCAGAGAGCATAACGAAAGGAAAGAACAACAGAGACGGGAACACATTGGGACACGCTGCCCTGTTGGATAATAAAAATTAAAAGACAACATAATTTTTCATCCATTAATTCTCAGCTTTATGGATATTATTTATGGGTATAATTTATAGCACTCTTCACTCCTTTGTTTGCAATAAAAGATGAGCCAAGAGAAAGAAGAAACAAACAACGAAACAAAGGGGGATGGCATGGGCGACGAAAAGTTCAAATTGATAAATATCTCACTGTGTGACGTTTTGGGTGGCAGGAGTTCGGTGGGGTGTTGATTGGAATTCTTAGCAAAAATTCCGATAGTAGATTTTCCCAGCTACCAGTCGAGCTGATTACGATCTGTTTATGAACCACGTAGTCTCATTTTTGAAAAAACTATCAGCCTCCCTCCCCCTTCTTTTTTTCATATATTTTTTTGAAATTTTGTATGGTGTGTAGACTTTTACCAGACCCCCCCCCCCCTTTCCCCTCAGAAATGTTTACGTGGTATATCAACAGCCTCTTATCATGAAATGCGCTTATAGCATTAAGGAGTCAACTAATTATAAGTGTTCCATAATTACCTAAGTATCTTAAATATGAAGTCAGTATTGAACAAATGACGTCTAATATGCCTCTAATTGTTTGATTCACTGAAATAATTTTTACTGAACAGAAAATGGATGAACTCAACTGGAAAAATTGAGTTTTGATCCACGATTCTTAAGGGCGAAAAAAAAATCGATAAAACAAATATTGAACAAGATGTATGACACCGAACTAAATTGAATATTTTGTCGTTGCAGAATTCCGATGTAATATTTTTTCCCTACTTACCGAGATACTGATAATCGAGTATACCGATTATCATGAGAATAATTAAAATAAACTTATTTAATTCACTGCTCTTTTTGCTTCGACGCCATTTCGACAACTGAACAGAAAATGGCAAAAACAAAATAGAGTCAACATTTCGTGCGCATACACCCCCAAAGTGAGGGATAATCAAGTTTTTTTAAAGCACGATTAAAACAACTACGTCATATTTGAGTTGACCATGTTTTGACCGTTCCACCCTTTACTTGTTGGCTGCTTTTATAGGACTTCTTTTGGCTTGTTTTGCTTCTTGTACGTCTTCAGCTTCAAGCTCTTTTTGGCTTGTTTAACATAGGACTTTAAGGTGTTAAACTTTTTGGCCAAATCGCGAACTTAAGCCGCTTTTGTCTTAGAAAAATTAGAAGGGACAATACAATGGGTTTATGCGCAAAGAGTAATGAATGTTTTTAATATTATTTTAAATGAACCAGTATTAGAATAGAGACTTTATTGACCGATTGAATCAAGAAGCGTTGATGTAGACTAAGTTAAACCGGTTGATGTAGACTAATTTAAATCGTTTGATGCATTGTCTGGTTCAACATGTTAGATCAGATTCGTTTGTTTCGTAGAGCAACATTGCACGTTGGTGCAGTTCGGAGGTTGGATCAGCATAGATAAGTAAGTAAGGCTTGTTCGCGACAAAATATTTACAAATTGAATTTGGAATGAACCAAATTTGCTGTTAGTCCAATTCAAGATACATTTTGAAAGTATGCACAAAAGTTGGGGACATTTTTATTTCTCTAACCACAGTACGTACCAAAAGATCTGGTTTCTTCTGCAATATTTGCTTCACTTACGCGTCCTTCTGGTGATTCCTGAGATCAATTTTTGTTCTGCTCTCAGCTTTACTGGCTGTTGTAAAAAGTGCATCGAAAGATTTAAGAACGTTATGGACAGTGCTTGAAGGAAAACCAAGCATTTTTGCTTGTTTTCTTACTGATAGATCCGGATTTTCATTGTGACCGCACACAATTGCTATTTTTTCGACGCCATCTTCGATCTAAAAGCTTGTAGTAGGTATCACCAAAAATCAAATTTAAACAATGAACAGACATACGTTCATCTGTCTGCAAAATATGGTTTACACTTTAGAAATTATTTGGTGTCCCTATAAAGGGTTTAAATGTTGGATGAAAACGCAACGGCTGTGCTGGCAATGGTGATTGTGTTGATATGATCGATTAGCTGGAGACCATTAACCATATCGCGTTATAGATGGTTAAAGTCTGTTTGAGAATTCAAAGTCAATTATTAATGATACTTGATTTTTTTTGAAAGTTGACTTAACATTCGCAACAATCTTCAACTCATTGAAGCTAAAATCTTGAAAATCTATCGAGAAATGATAAAGTTA